>PVJO010001207.1:0-119383 GCA_004026905.1 Hystrix cristata
TTTTTGGTTTAAAAAAAAAAAAAAAAAAAAAAAAAATTAGTGGCAAAAGATTAAATATGTCTCCCTATAATCAGGAACAGGCACAGGTGTCCACTGTCATAACTTTTATGCAACATTTTTCTCAAAGGCCCTAGCCCAGTGGTGGCGAGCTTAGGACATGTGTGCCACAGTAGCTGTCTGTATCACTGAAAGCTCAAAAGGTTTGCCATCACTGCCCTAGCCTATGCAGTAAGGCAAGAGAAAAAAAAAAAAACATAAAATGAATACAGATTGAAAAAGAAGTCTGTAAATAACCTACTAAAAAAATTCAAAACCATATACAAAAAGCTATCAGAATTATTAATATGTTTAGTACAGCCTTTGGGTGAAGTCAATATACAAAATCAATTATATGCCAGAAGCAAAAATATCAGGAATAAAATTTCATTTTAAAAAATATAATTCACTGTACCATCTAAAAGGATGAAATGCTTAAGGATAATTTCAACTGAATATGTGCAATATTGGTACACTGCAAAGTATAAAACATTGTTCAGAGAAGTTGAAGCCTTAAATAAGTAGATATAGATACCATGTTTGTGAATCAGAAGGCCTTGTATATAAATTCTCCCCCAAGTTATAAATAAATTTCACACAATCCCAATAATAATACTAGTACATGTAGAAACTGACAAGACTATCCAATAAAAATACAAACAATCTAGAATGGTCCAAACAAATTTTTAAAAGAATGGAATTGGATATTTCACTGCCTGAAGTTGACTTATGATAAAATTACAGCAATTAAGACAGTTTGGTGTTGGCAAAAGTCTAGATTGTAAATCAATAACAGAAGACAAAGTCCATAAATAGGCCTACATATATATGGTCAATTAATTTTTTAGCAGAGCTTTCAGGGTAATTCAATAGGGAAATGGTCATGGTAGTCTTTTCCACAACTGTTCCTAGATCAATTGGATAGCCTTAGGCAAGACATTAGCCTTGACTTCACCACCAACAAAAAATAACAAATTGTTCATCCTGCAAATACACACATAAAGTTG
The DNA here is from genome assembly GCA_004026905.1 of Hystrix cristata. NCBI lineage: Eukaryota > Metazoa > Chordata > Mammalia > Rodentia > Hystricidae > Hystrix > Hystrix cristata. The sequence continues at coordinate 1,044 of PVJO010001207.1, forward strand.
GTGATTTTGTTGTATTATAACTCAAAAATTATTTAAATATATATAAAATCCACATATTATATACAACATACTTTTTATATGGAGTACATGAAAAGAAAGAGTTAATAGTTCTCTTCTCCTGGAACAACAGTACTCAGAAAATACTCAGTTCAAATCATGACCTCACCTAGGATCCCAAGGGTCTGCCCTGGGGAAGTCATCTGGATCAGAAATCTCTTTTTAAGAAATACAGATTTGCATATGATATTTCTGTTTTTAGGAAGATTCCTATATGCATCTGTTATAGCCACTGGAGGCTTCATATAATGCTACATTTGGCAGTAGTTATAACAATTTTCATTTCAAACAATTCTTAATACACTTACCTCAAGAGATTTGTTTATTAAAAAAAAAACTTCAACAGCAAAACACATACAGTAAAAATCGAACAGCATAAAAATAAGAACATGACAGAAGAACTGTGCTACGGAAAAGTTAAACTGCCCCCAGTAAGTATTTCTCAAGTACTCAGTGCATGCAAATGTCATTCTAATCTATGATGATACAAGCTTTGGCTTCCTGCAATGAGCAGCAGCCAAACCCTTCCTAGGAAAACTGTTAATTGCTGCACCATGGACTGTTTTGTTAACAGTATCTGACTAGGATCCCACCTGATATGGTTGTTGCTATGGTTGTATGACTTCCTAAGTAACTGCTTGTTAATATGCTTAAATGGAAAAACAACAGTGTTAAATGTAAGGTGACTAAAAATTAATTATTATTAGCATACCCTTGGAAGAGAAGTTTTCTAGTTCTCTGATTTTTTCCTGAGTGAAAAAGAAAACTCTCTGTATAATCCTGGAATTCCTCCAATTTCTTTCATGGTCTTATTCAAAGTATTGCTATGATTTTGGGAAATATTTCATTGCTTCAGCCTATTATTCTTAACTGTTCTATACTTTACCTGTTCACTTTATAATTATTTGTCGCTGATTATCACACTATTTAGTTTCTTTCTCTTGGCATATTCATTTTTCAGTTACTGTCTTGTTGGGCTCATATTTGTAATAACGTGTCCCCTCCCTCCCCTGCCAGCTCCACTAGAGTCTTCATATATTCCTACATTTGACAGTAGTTATAACATTTGTCATTTCAAACAATTCTTTATAATGTGTACTAAGTCATATTATACTGTATGACTTATATATACTTGCATACATAAATTATTTTTTCTTACAATATATAATTTATATGTTGTGTATTTCTACATGGGCACAGTGGGTAGGTGTAAGGGTGCAAAAACTAGATGTCTTAGCCTATAGAGGCATGTGGAAAGGGACAAATGCACAGATTCTAGTCACTCAGTCGTGTTGTATGATATATAAAAATTTCAAGCCCCTGTTGGCACCAGTCGGTAAAATCATCTCTCTCTCTCTCCAATATCCCTTCTTGTCCCAGCTGCTTTTCTGAAACCCTCTGAATTCCTTTGGTCCTCACTGGAGCTCAGTGGACTCCTAAAATAAATTCGTAGAGAAGTCATCCTTACATGTGTCTGCCCGAGAGACAGTTCTGTGATTTAATAGAGAATTTCAACATTCCCCGGACCCTGTGTTTGGAAAAGTCTAGCTATTTGGCCTCTGGCTACTAATTCATAGCCCATGAAAATGTAATCGCTTTTCAACATTCTATTAGAGTTTAGTGTCTTCTCCATTCATTTGCTAGCTTTGTGTGCCATAAATACCCATTCTGAAATCCATAGCACGCCAGAGCCAGACCTAGCTAACATTCAGCATATAACTGTTTACATGACCTCACCTACAATTCATGGCATTGTAATCTTTTTCCTTAGCTCTTTTATGTGACTTTACCCAAACGTAGCCTGTGTGTGCTGGTAGTGTAAAAATGCTCATTAGACATTAATCTGGTAATAGTTATATGTAGCCCTAATACCTTGAGTGCCTTAGAATTTTAATGACTTATTTAAATAAGTTTTCTCATGAATATCTTCTGCCATATAACAACTAAATGATTTTAAAATTTTTATTGCATTATCCATTAGCTTTCAATCCCTTTTTTGAAAACTATTTCAAGGAACTATTTTCATGAGTGAAATTCTCATTTTCTAGAACATACCACTTTCCTATATTCTAACTTTAGTTTTCACGTGCTAACTAAAAATTGCTGTCTTCAGACTCAGCACATGGAAATACTCCTTCACACTCATCTCTGATCAAATGCTCTTCTTCCTGGATCTGCTATCTACCGGCTCAAGGCAGAGACCTGAGAATCACCTAAGATATTCTCTCTCTCTCTCTCTCTCTCTCTCTCTCTCTCTCTCTCTCCTCTCTCTCTTCATTCTCTCATTCTCAACATCTCCCATCAGCTCTAACCCTGATATACATCTCACATTTGTCCCTTTTTCTCTGTTCTCCTGTGAAGGTATTGCTTCGTGCCTTCCTGGGTTACAATCACACATCTAGCTCTTCTCTGCCTTTAGTTTCTGTGTTCTCCAATTAACCCTCCACTAGTCACACTAATCTATTCCTCCTTCATTTCTGAGTCAAGCTTTTCAACAACTTTCCCTTTCCTTTCCTGTGAAGTCTACCCTTTTTCCCATGGCTTAGAAAATTCCCCATATGTTTGCCCCTATTTCACTTAGACGCTTGAAGCCTTCACAAGGCCTCTTCCATGCCAGCCCTCCATGAATGCCACACTGCCTCATTTTTTAATTTAAGTGCAATCAAAGTTTGATAAATGAGCAACATCAATACGTGTAATAAAAATATCCTCCCTGCATTATCACGGGACGGCTCAAAGATGAGCAGCGTTAACTCTGCTATTCAGAGATAAGTTCATTAATTGAATAATTAAGGCTCTGCTTCTATTAATTCTCTTACCTAAAATGAACCATTTGGGGGTTTTCTGCGTACATTAGCCCACTGTCAGAAGGTAGAAAGCAAAAGAATCATGAAACACTGCACAGGCCAGCGTCCATAATCAAGTAAAAGCAAGGTATGCTGAGAGAGAGCATAAGTGGCTGTCATGAGAGTTGAGCTGGGTCAAAGGCTTCGCTAGGCTCAACCAGGCTTGTTTTATGATTCTATAAAATGAAAGGCTGCTATAATGAATTCAAAAAGAATTTAGATAAAAATGATTTGTGATGCTTCGCTTTAGTTCAAATATCATTACTTAGCAATATATATACAGTTGGTACTCTATAAATAAAAGGTACATTTACTCAGGGTAAACTCAAAACACAGACCTGAAAATGTTAACAGCCACCCAATAAGTTTCTAATTTATTTCGTGTTACCTGAAGCTTTAAAATGAAGGCACATAGAGATTATCATACAAATACATTAGAAAATAACAGCTATTGACCACGTGTGCATCAAAATTCAGCCATCTTTCACATAGTTTCAGGAAAAAATAATCTAGTTAGTGTTCAAGAATTATTCTGTAAATAATGAAAGGAATGCCAGCTCTGGAAGTCATTCATAAATAATTTACTCTAAGAAATTTGGGGATAGTATATCATGTAGAAGATACAGGAAACAGAGAGATAAATCTTTTGCAAATAGGAAAGGCATCTAAAGATGGAGGGACAAGGAGAGGATAAAAAGAATAAAGACATGTTAAGTACTTATGCCTACTCCCTAAGATGAATATAAACATGTACTGCAAACATGTACTTTGATATTGAAAAATTTTTAAAGCAACTGTGAGGAATGATTGAATTTATATGTGAATTTATTCCATATATATAGCACATACCTCTACACCAAGAACCTCAGTCTTTGCCCTGAGAAACTAAGGATTGGACTGATGACATCCAGGTCTACCTGGCTGTTTGGAGGCAGGGTTTTCTGCGGCCTTGACAAAAAAACAGCAACATCCAAGTCTTAGTGGTTCACAACAGTAAGCCTGCATGACTTGTTTCCAGCTCGGTAGGTCATCTGTGGCTTTCCTGGCCGTGGCTGGATTCAGGTTCAAGTGTGATTCATGTGCCTTTCATTCTGGCTAAGAAATGGGGAGCACAAAAGGCCAAGGCAGACCACAAAACACATTTAAAGCCTTTGCCCAAAGGTAGTACATATCACATCTGGTCACATTCAATTAACGACAAGTGTTATGGCCAAGGCGAATGTCAGTGGAGCAGAGAAATATACATTATTGACTGAGAGGAACTGCCAAGTCACATGACAGACTATGGACATGCATAATCCTTTTGCAGGGAATGGAATTCCCTGGGAACAATAAAGAACCACAGTATCTCTAATATCCTTTTTGAGTATCTACCCTGTTTTTGATCTGACTCACTACACATAGTACCTCAGTTCACAAGGTTCATTTGTTATTCTGGAAAAGATGGCCACGTTTGTGTTTGTATGGGAAAGATGGCCATAGTCATGTTTCTCACTCATGCAGAGTTTGCAAACAAGAACAAAATTTTGCCAAACACTTCTTTTTATGAACCAAATTGTTTCCAAACAAAAGCATTCATGAACCAAGGATCCACTGTATAAGGTCTGGATACTCTCAGTTCCACACAGGTGTAAGAATCTGCCTCACTTCCTTCTATCTTCGCCTTGCTTGGGTGTGTTTTAATACCTGGAAGTATTAATATCTGGAAACATTGATACTATTTCTTAATCAATCCATCAATCAAGATGGACAGAGCTCAGATTTTACCTAATGGTCCTCATAACTCAGATTGTTCCCTTCCCTGAAATGCCTCTAAACTTCTTGTCTGAATCCTTCGTTTTGGCTCGTTGCTTTTTAATACATCTTTGTGCTAGACTCATTCCCTTTAAGATAGCTCTAGCCACAAAACTTTCAGTTGTCAGTTATTTTCTCTCAGATCTTTGAGTATTAGTAGCCCCACTTTGGCTTCCGTGGCTGTGGCTGACAAGTCGACTAGCATTCTAATTTTTCCTTTGCAAGAGAGCTGTCTCTTCTCTCTGGTTTCTTCCTTAAATTAAATCCATCTTTCATGACAGATCATTGTATATTTGATATAGTACAATTTCAAAACCAAACCCCTATCCCTGGGTTTATTTTTATTTGTCCTGCCTAGTAGAAGCTGTTCTTCCTATATCTGTAAATTCTTATAAGTTGTACACAACTGTCAGTCATTTTGTTCTCAGATATCTGTTCTTCAGTCTCAATATTCTCTCCTTTGGAGACTCCAGTTAACTGTATACTAAGACTTTTCATGCTTTTCTCCAAATGTCTTGATGTCCTTCATATTTTTTATTTCTGGTTTTTCGGTACTACCTTCTTTTTGATGATTCCTTATTTCTTATTCGTTTTGCGACTCCATAATAATTTTGTAATACATAGCCGATAATTTCACTATGTGAAGTGCTTGGGGCTTTAAATCTATTGCCTTTGTTTGTGTTAACGCTCACCCAAGAGTGCTTGACTGATCCTTGATAATGAGCTAATAACTGGTTGATAATCTGGATAAAATCTGGGTGTCTAAATCAAAGGCTTTTTCCCTCAGAGTTTGTATTTCCCCCGGATGGAGCTGGGGCCTCACCTTTCACAGCCAGCTGCACGGTCTGAGGAGAGAATGGCTCAGCTCTCAGATTTGCCACTGACGCCAGGCTCTGCCTGAAAGTCGTGGAGCCGATATCCACATGTGTCTGCAGGGCAGCCTGCCCGTTTACTGCCCAAGTCTTTACTGCACTGCGATACCATTTCAGCATTTGGTTTTTGTTTTGTGTTGTGTTTTCCCTTTAGACTTAATTTGCCTTATTTTGAAGACACTAGAAATATAATAAAAAAAAAACCTTTTTTATGCAGGAGCTATTATGTTAAAGTAAAAAAGCCTTTCAGAGCATCTAATCTACCGTACTGCCGGTAGTGGATAGCTCAGTAATATTTTTTACTCTAGTTTTGTGGCTCTGCTCCTAATAGCTGGGCTTGCCAAGAGTGAAAATTCCCAGAGAAATGGAGCATGACTTAAATTATTCTAAATTTAGAACATCAGGGTTGGAACACTTAGACTTTCTTGCCTATAACAGTACTGGTTTGTTCAACTAATAGACACAAAATGCTGATGAGACTATATGATTCAGTTAGCTTTCCTCTTCCTGAAGTGTGCCAATAAATCTGCTACTACAGCTGAAAGGGCTATATAAAATATCAATCTTATTAAATGCTAAATTAATGCTATAAACTCATGTAGAAAGGCTAACACATAATTATTGCAAATACTTAGTGGAGCTGGATTACTAAGGTCTTACTGTAATTTGATTTATAGTAAGGAGACTACTCAAGCGAATACTGTCATTGTTGGCCTGCTATCATAAGTTTAGGGTTCTGATATTTATTATGCTGTAATTTATCTTTTTGAGGAAAAATTTTTATATCAGTGCAGTTTATTTATGGAATATCACCATGCCCTTTTCTCTGAAAACAGAAAGTGATACTAAACGGCTAATGCATAAGATTTTGTCAATTAAAAAAACTATGCAGTCTATAGAGATGATAGGTTTTTACAAGGGTATACTGTCATTAAGTACAGTGGGAGTTTATTAAATGCCTTGATGGCAGACATTAATTTGGCAAGATAGTGAATTATGACCTGTAGGAAAAACAGTTACACAATTTTTAAAGTGTATTAAAATCAAGGTATACTGGTAAATACAGTCTTAAGAACTTTACATTTAACAATTTCTAAAACTCGCATAAATGTTTTGGTACAATTAAGGAAAGTTTCTGCCTCACCCTCCCCACATACACACATAGACACATAGATAATTAGTATTTCACTAGTAAATAACCCCTTGAATTAGCCAGAATTATATTGAATAGTAAACATACATTTACATGAGCTGTTACAATATTATTGCCAAAAGCATGGATGCTATTGACAAGAGATTGGAATACAGAAATGAGTTGATTCAGGGAAGATCAATAAAATACACTTGCACAGCTTTGAAGTTAATATCTAGCAGTGAGCCAGTTTGCACGTACACCTTCCATCTCAAATCTGCAGGAAGCTCTCTCTGGAGCCTCCTTACTGATTATGTCTTCAAGGAACAAGTGAATTCATTTGCTCTTATATAAACACATACATTATAGCCCTGTGTACATTTCAGCCATTCCAGTTGCAGTTCAATAGGCTGGATACGCACACAAGACAAATCAAAGTTAGAATGTATTAAATGAAATGGTATTTCAATTCTTGTACGTTCTGCTCTAAAAAGCCAATAGTAATCCAAGGTATTTTTAACTATTATATATAACGATTAAGTTCTGAATCTTTTGATGTTATTATTTCAAAGATTAACTTTGAAAATCCTATCAAAAAGAGACAATGATTCAACTTTTTAGCAATTTAAATCTACCACTGAAGCTTAATATTCATAAAGTCTAAACTAAGTTCACTGAAATCTTGACAAATTTTTCCTCTCCAAAAACTATCTTTTGTGGAAAATATATTTAAACATCCAATAGACTTGCAATAGACAATTCATGGAATTTAATTACATTTAAAAATTCACGCTCAAAGTTTTGGTACCAGAAACTAACATCCATCAGCTTAGCAGAACACAAAATGCGAGAAAACCTAACAAGCCCAGATTTTTTTAAGTGAAATAAAGATTTTTTAAATCGAAAAGACCTTGAGTTTTGTGAAGAAAGAAACTGTTTGAATTATAAGAAAAGATCTCAAGTACTTCATCTTTGACATTATTCTCTCTGTTGCTTTTTCTTTTGATTTGAAAACTCAGATGAGAACACATCTAAACGCATCCAGAAGGTATTATAGGGAATTTAACTCACTTCTGGAGAGAAGAACCAACAACATTATGTGATAAATAAAATATTTTTCATTTCGAGTTCTTATTCTAGCAAAGGCTGGAATGAAAGAACAAGAAAAATCCACCCCATGATCTGTGATGACAACAGGCAACCATCACAGAATAGTTAGTTTTCAAACAATGTTGTTAGGATACAGTTAATAAAAGCATATAAGGGTATCAGTATCACTTATTACAAAATCTTCTCTCCAAATCAGGACTTCAAATTGCTTTCTACATGGATATTTCTCAGTTAGTAAAAATATGTATTCTGACAAGGAAATCTGGCAATGCAACATCTTTTTTGGAGTTGTCATTATGATTACACTAGAATCAGCTGAATCCTACAACCAAAGTCCTTTTCCACACTTGAACTTGCACAAATTATGCTGTTTTCAAGATATAAGAACTATGTCGTAATTCATGTTTTCTAGTAGGTATGCAACACAGACTTGAAGGCCAGGATAAAATTATTCACTTGAAAATAGGGATATGATTGTGGGGGAAGTAAGTGAAGTTCAAAATGCTGTATAAAAGTTTTACAGTAAGTAACTCTTGAACACAAGGCTACATATTTTAATTACTACTATTATGCTGCATGTCATTAGAAAACACTTAAGTACATTTGGATAGGAGTAGGGGTTCTTTGTATATCTGACAGTATCTTCTTGTCTCTTGCTGATTGCACGAAAAACATGCCTGTACGGAGTTTCATACCCCAAATCTATATCTCTTCATATTTAAGAATTTCTATATGTTTGGATATAAAATAAGTGCAAATTGCTCCACACGGTTTGAAAGGAAAAAAGTATGATCAAGAAGGTTTTATGAATAATACTAAACTCATGTTTATATCTCCATTTACACGCCATAATGAATCAATGACCAAGAACACGACTGTACATTTAAAATAAGAGAAGACAAAAAAAGAAAGAACAAAAAGGCAAGCTGCATAGTGACAAGAGTCTGTTTCCCCTCATGCCAGTGAAGTTTTAGCTGTGAGCATGCTCAGAAACATGGGAGGCACCCACGTTACTATATCAGAACTCCTTCAGAGGTGTAAGGAGGATCCCTCTAATAACTCGATTGCTGTAAACCTATTGTTATTTTTCTGATTGTTAAAGAGCTCTTCAGCATCAGATTGATTGCAATGTTTCTCCTACTTCATTTCATCGTTCTGATGGATGTCACAGGTAAGCCTGTTGCTTTCTCACTTTCAGTGAGTGCGAATCCCAAAGAATATAAAATATCTGTTTAGTTTTGTGGCCTTTATAATAGACTCATTGCAATGTTTGAAGAATAGATCTCAAGCTTGCATTACATTGTCTTTATCATTAAATGCAGCCCCATGCAGCCTCGCAGTTTCTGGATGCAACAAATCTTATATGGAAACTTGTTGTTATATGTTAGAAAGCTACAAATGAAATAATTTTTAAAGACAATGTTGAGTACATCAATTACGGCAGAGAAAATACTTTTAGTAACTGTTTTTAAAATGTAAGGTAAGTTAATAATCTGAAATTTTTTTTGTAAAAATGCAACCTGTTGGAATATGTCCGTAAAATACATGTAATTGTTAGTAACTCTGTTTTGTTGTTAGCATAACCTGGGAACTGCAAAGCCAAAGACTAATTTAGAGAATAGTATCTCCTCTTAAGAGTTAACCTAAATAAAATGAGGTTTTTAAAAATCCATAAAGATACATCTATTGAGATACTTTTCTTCTGTTTGGAGTTTTGAGAAATTTTAATTGTAGTCTGATGTCTAGTTTCAAATCAGTGACATTTTATTGTGTACCTGACAAAAAAATTAACCTTAAATCTTTACCTGGTTTTGAAGAAAGTGATTTGTTTTGCTGGGTGCCTGTACGCTTGTAAATAACCCATTCATCATCTCAACAAATACTGAATTTATTGTCATTATTGTCCAAAAATATATCTATTCTAACCCACAGTTTTTCTTTAAAACTTTTGATCAACCTCTAAGAATAAATGTTATAATTTGAAATTATTTTTATTTTCTGAGGAAGTCTTTTTAAATTTATAAAATACACAACTTTATTAAATAAATCTAATAGAATATTTTTGATCTTTAGGTAAAATGCAATACTTATGAACATAAATCCAATATGTATGCAATATTTAAGTACATCTAACAAAAGATTTTTAAGAGATCTCTAAATTTTTAAATTGTATTTTGAATTTGAAATGATACCAAAACATTGTTTCAAATCATTTACGAATCATAGCCTATTACACTTAACACAATTTTTATTTTGTGTCTTATTCTCTCTCATACGAAAAGCTAATTATATCAAAGGAGAAACGATGTGGGAACTCGTCTTTCATGAAATTCAGTTGTAGAAAACGCTTTATTTCTTTGACTTAAAGTTTTATAATTCAGAAGTTCATTTCCTGTCCATATTTGTAATATGCAATTTTATAGAATTTTTAAGAATAAACAGTTTAAAAGCAGGTTATTAGATTTAAATACATCATCTATGCTCTTAAAAATTTATTTAATATACAAGACTGTAACAGAAGTTAACCACTTTTACTGCACTATTGCTTTTCCTAGTGACAGTGCATTTAATTGATTTTGCCTAAACACTTTATGAAACAAAAACCATCTATTTCTAAAGTAACAGTCTATGATTTTCCATTGTGCAATAGAATTCTTTGAACCAAAGAGAAATAAATTTTAAACAGCCCTTTATTTTCTTTTATTTCTAATTAAATGCAAGTTTCAGAACCACAATATAATCTAATAAATGTCTACTAATTATAGTCCTCTGGACATTCACCTTTGATTGCTAACTTTAATCTTTATATTTAAGATGATTTCTTTTCAAAGTAAAATATATTAGCCAATGCTTTGATGTCTCACTCCTGCTTATGAAAATAAGCCTTTGCTATATAATCAGTAAAACTTTTTTCTTTTTCACAATAAAATTATAGATGGTTAAAATGGCAAGACTCCTTATAATAATTAAAGAACATGTATAGGAATTCTGTCAGAGTAAAGATTGCTTTCTAGATTTAAATAAATACTTGTGAGAGATTCTTAGCACAGCCTAAACAAAGTAAAAAGTTAGACGTTTTCCTCTGTCTCTAGGTCATAATTACCTTGGAGTGACTAATGAATGGATGATACTGACTTAGTGACTGTCTTAATCTACAAAATGACAACTATACATAACATCTCTTATTATGATTACATATATTTTATCATTAATTTATTTATTGTGTATCGTTATTGAAAAGCCTCTAACTGCCTTTTTAAAAAAGTTTTTTGGAGGGACAAGAGAAATAAGAAATGGAAGGAAAAAATGGAAACAAAGCTTTTGTAAATAGGGAGGGAGGAGGGGTGAGGGGAGGGGACCGGGAAAAAAAGAAGCAACAAGGCATATCATGTACAGGTACAAATCCCCAATGATGAATGTTATCAATATGTACATCGAAAAGGTACCATTAAAATAAAATTTTTTAAAAAAAAGAAGTTTTTTGACGGACTAAAAGGGACAATATTAAAAAGAAAAATCATGGGTTTATATAGGAAATTAAAGTATCAAGTATTGAACCTGCTAATTGTTAACTAACAACTGCTACTTACTGAAATAATGTGCTAATCTTCAAAAAACCATGGGCGTCAGAAGCAGAACCCCAGCAACATTTTGTAGCAGACAGTGTTTGGCTGCCCCCTTATGGCCAAATTTGAGGTGTGACTTGGATGGCTTTTTCCAAAATGAGATCAGTTCAGCTTGGTTGCTGACTTGAGGAAAAGTTTTTCACCTATATTTTCATTTCACACAGTTAAATCCATGCTTCCAATAGCTGTGAAAATCAATTATATTTCAGACCGGTGATCCTGAGGGGCGAGGGCTGCAGCACTAATGAGACAAAAACTTTGCTTGTCGCTGAATGGAGCCGACTGTGAGGGAGGAAGGAAAGCCAAGACCCCCGGAGCCTATAGGTGTGTGATGTCTAAAGGTTCAGGCTAAGTACGTCTCACAGGAGATGTTTGCTCTCTGTTCATCCCACTGGGAATAAGTACAACCTGTCCTAATAAAGGAGTTTTAAGGATCCTCGAGTAAAGTAGACAAAATTGTCTGACACTTGATTCACAAAGACAAGATTGGGATGCTGCTTTCCAATAAGCTGATATTGAAAACTTGTGCATTTTAATCCTGGAAAATAGTGTCCCAAATAAAATCCAATTAATGAGGAACAAGTGTGTAGAAACAGTTATGTAACCTAAAAGTGCAGAGGTTTCAGGAACAAATATCTATTTAAGAACATTAAATGGCTTAGTTTACTTATTTGATAAATATGTAACTTATTCATCAAGCCGAATGAATACGCTTGTTTTCTGTGAGAAATAATAGTAGAATTAGAGGTATAACTATCTGGAAACAAAAATAAACGTCTTGTACAGTATATTCTTATTGCATCAATTGCTCACCCCTATACTTCAAGGGGTGAGAAAGAACCCTCCAAATGTTTAGTACACAAAAAATAGTTTGCTGTGATGGCCACACCATTAAATGCCTCTGAAAAGTCCCCTAAAACCAAAATAAAATCATTGATTTAAGGCCCATGTGATAAAACAGTATTTTGACAGTTTTAATTATGGAAAGGGTAAAATTCCGACACTCCTTTCTTATCCTGTGCTTCCTTCTACTCTACTTCTGACTTGGGCCCGTAACTCTACTCCTGCTCATGTCTACTTCCTCCTGCTGTTGCTTTTTTTTTCTTTAATTTTTACTTCTTTGTTTAATTGACCCATAAAAATTGTACCTACGTATGAGTTAGCAGGTGATGTTTCAATACACGTATATGGTGTGTAATGTCCAAATCAGGGTAAACATATCTATCTTCTCAAATACTTATCATTTCTTTATCATGAAAATATCCAAAATCACCTCTTCCAGTTTATTTTTGTTTTCACATTTTTATTAACATGCATTAATTTATTAATAAGGCAGAATGTAGCATTACAACATATGCACACGTGTGTACTGATCAAATCACAGTAATTAGCATTTCCTCTCCTTAGCATATCTTTATGTTTGGAGGTTTTGAGTTCCTCTCCTTTACACAGAAAGCAAATACCACATATTCTCTCATATATGAAAGCTAAAGAAAGTCTATCTGATTATAGAAAAGTGACTACAAAGGACTTGGAAGGGTGAGGGAAGCAAGGGTAAAAGAAGATTGGATATTTGATACCAAAGCACAAACAGAAGGATTAAATTCTGGTGTTTAACAGCGCAGCAGATGATTATAGATCAACCCATTCGATACTATACGAGGCTATTGCTCTGCTTACTTCCTGAATACTTGCCCTTTTCTCACCGTCTTAGACACTCGCCCAACCTCTCTTGCCACAATTTCTACGTCTCATCTGCTCACTCTCACCTCGTGTTTCCTGGTTTCCTCACTTTTAAAATCCTCCTCTCTTTGCTTGTCTCGACTTTTCTACCCTCCTTCTATGAGCTCTTCTCTTCTGCAACTCTGCCTTTGACCTTCCTACATCCCGTTCTCATTCCCACATTGGCGTCATCCTAATTATTCCCACCTGCCTTTACGTTTCCACCTCAGAATCATCCATCCCTCAACTTGCCCCCTTATTCAGGTATCCCTCACCTCTAATCAATTCCTGTCTGCTGCGCTTCCTCCCCAGGGGTTCCCTGCAGCTCTCTGTCTGCCCCTACACCCTCACTTCCTTTCCATTATTTGCTTCTATCCAATCAGCTGCTGGCCTGGTCAGTGGTCACCGTTTCAACAACTATGATTGCTAGAACACAAGACCCAACAGAGACAAATGAATACTATATCTTAATATTTCATACTAGTGTGTTCTTTTTTTCTTTAGCTCATAGTGATTTGTCTGCAATCCTGAGAAACAGAAAGCTCTGAAAACTGAATGTTCAGTCATCTTTGCAAAAAAATCTGGTCCAAGTTGGCCAAAGGCTATCTAGAGTTTTCATATATTTATTGCACCATTTCATACGTTTGGGCTGCAGCAAGTTGTTAATGTGTTTGATTACGGGATCTTTTTTCCCCAGACTAGTAGGAGATGTTATGCATTATAATATATACATCACATTGAATTTCTAAAATTAAGATTATAAATTTTACAGTACATTTCTCGGAAGGATTTCTGCTAAGGAGATACAGATCCACACTAGTTGTTACCCAATTCAGATTCCCACATATATTGTGTCACACTGTGCTTAGCGACGGTAGATCGACGACTTTCTTTGCCCAGAGAAATTCAATGTTAATGCTTTTGACAAGAGAAAAAATAGTTTTAACTAAGTCCCTTTCTCTGATTCCAATTTATTTTCTTTCAATCTCTTAGTTTTTAATTTCATCAGCTGTATTTTTTCCCTTCCAATAATTCTAATTGTGTTTAAAGCTGTTTTCTTCTTTCACAGAGTTCATTCCACTCATTCTTTGAGAACTTTAAGCACACAGATTTTACCTTTTTTTGCTCTTTTGTTTTTGCAATGGGGTCTTGCTTGCTTACTATGTTACTTAAGGTAGCCTCAAACTCCTGGGCTCAAGTCATCCTTCTGCCTCAGCCTCCTGAGTAGCTGGGACTATAGTATATGCATACCATCCTTCATGGAAAAAATAGATTTTAATGTATTTTTAAAGCTTTATTATCCCCTCATTCTTCAAGAATGAATTCTCCTTTTGGAGCCCTGGGCTCGTTCATGAAGTTGGAGAAGCTTTTCTCCTACCCTTGGCTCCCTGACAGTGGTCTTATAACCCACAGAATATTCAGCTTATTTTGGTGCCTGAGGCATTCTGCCTTGTAGGGGATCCAGTTCCAATCTCATGCCCCATTTGCAGAGATGCCACTCTGCTTTCCTGCTGGCCACAGGCAAAAGGCTTTACTTAAACCCCCATCTTGAGCTATCAGGCAGGGCTCTTCCCTCCCCACCCACGATGAGGGGCTCAGGCCCAGGCTTGGCTACATGTTGGTCCCTGCCTCTTCTGACCACACTGCGAGTCGAGGGGCTAAAATAGCTCCCCTTAAAGCACTCACCTCTTCTCTATTCATATTTTGTAGAGACTTTTCTCTCCTATGGCCTAAAGGGCTGAATGAAACTCAACAGCAAATTTTCGTTTGTATCTTTGGAAAAGAACAAAGCAAAGAAGCATACTCAGGATTTGCTCAAAATGAATGATCTGATCCAGGAGTCAGAAAAGAAGGTGAACTTGAGTCTTCAGAATGTGCTTTATCAGAGAGGAGACATGGGAAGGCACATGCAGCAGATTTGGAGTCATGAAGTAAAGTATTTAGGATAGGTTAGACAGAAGAGTTATGGGCGTGTAGGGGCAGCAGACCCATGTCACATCACAGCCCTGACTTTTACTAGCATTCAGCCTTGAGCTTACTTACTAACCTCTCAGTTTCATCCACAATATTGGCATGATTATCCAGTTTCCAAGACCACTTACAATGATAAATAGACTTTAGGACTCCAGGCTTAACGACTGAGGAGGTCTGGGAAGGGGCTTGGGTTGCTGCACACTTAAGAAGCACTCCACGTAGCTCTGCTGAGCTGACCTCATGGCTCATACCTCTGGAAAAAGTGGTATTGTATTTAGTACATTAAAATATAAGTGGGTTTTCCTTTCTATAAAGAGATGCTAATTTTCATTTCACTCTGTTAATTGGATCTACCTGAATTATTTAGCACATTCATTCTACTTGAAAGAGTTTTTTTTTTTTTTAATTTGGAGGTTATAAGAACAAATTACATGTTTGGCAAAGGCCAACCAACCCTACATTGTCTAACTATCAATATAGATCTTCTTAATGGATAGTATGATTCAAAAACACTAATAGGTATGTTTAGCTATGGATCAGTCTTGATGTTAATCACCCTTCCATTCTGTAGAAGAAATTAATAAACTCATAACAATTGTGTAGAAAAGAGGATTTCCTGCTTTGGGGCCAGATCCTCTTTTATCGCCTGGCTTTCCTTATCTACTGTTTTGTTTGATCCGTTGATCCAGCCAGAGGACATTGAATTAGACATTGCCTGTATCTCTCTCTACCTCTCTCTTTGTCCTGTTTATATCTTGCCTGAGACATTCTGTCTCAACCACTCAAGCTAAAAATACAGTATCTATTACTGCATATATCTCTACCCTAATTTCCTTTTATGTAAACCTGTGATATTTAAGAAATTAGAACATATGATTCCCTTCTAAGCTGCCTTAAGGGAGACACAGCAAAAATATTTCCTTAAGAGCTTCGACTTCTGTCTGAGAGTGAGCTGAGATAGTGTCTTTATGTAAACATCCTTACAGGCGGGAAAAGGATCATAATCTATGCACAGTGTTACTGAAAACTCTCTGACCTTATTTGAAGCCATTTCCTTTATGGCTGCTTCCCGTTTCCCATTTTAAAATACTGCTTTTACTGTAATAACTAAAGCTAAAATTATCTACTGAGAAAAGTAAGTCACCCTCCCTAAGAACACAGGGTTTCACAAATGCTAGCCTATTTTTATCCACTGTACATGTGAAGTGTAAGCTTTGCAAAGAGTAAAGTGTGAAGAAATTACCTGTTGTATGTGACCTGATTCCCAGTGTGGTGTGGACCACTGATCCCAACCTACAGAGAGTGCCCTGGAAAATTAGGAGAGATCCAGCCATTTCCAGTCCTCCATAGTGATTGACCTCAAACAAAAATGTCAACATAAAAAATTAAGCATTGCTGTAAGATAAATGAAAAAAGAAACATGAGCATAAAGTTTCTCCATACAGCGAACCCACAATGATGCAATATCCAATAGATGTACACTACAATTAGCCGAAGCTTCCAACCATGGGTTACTCCTGAAGGTCTTTGTTTCCCCACTACTGTACACAGGGACTCAGATATATGTGGCTCACTCGTGGAAACAGCATTGTTATACCTCAAAATGTTAAACTTAGACAATAATTTTTGAGGCACATGCTATATGCTAGAAACTGAGAACACTTCTAGTCATTGAGAGAGTCAAAATTAATAAATTTCTGTTTCCTAGAGCATAGTGAACTATGGAAAAATGAGAAATATCTATAGTTAGAATACAGTGCTATAAGTGTTGACAATAGTTTGGGAAGGAGAAAGTTTGTACTCTGGAGTGGCCTTGAAAGGGGTTAGTAAGCTTTTCCCAGGAGTGGCTATTCAGAAGAATATCAAAGAAAGAGGAACTAGAAAAGGAGAGAAATTGCATTTCAGACACAAAGAACAGCACAAACCCAAATCTCAAGACAGTGTTTCCATCAAAGCTGGGGTACCTGCAATATTTTCCTGAATGACTATAAAATAACTGTGGGATATCAAGGAGAACTAGCTGTCTACCGGCTCTGCTTGGTGTGAAATCATACTGGACACTTTTGTTTGTTCTCTTTCAAGACTGTGTAATATGTCACTGAGGGATATGCCAGGATTTTATCCATTTTCTGTTTAAAGACATTTGGCTTGTTTCCAGTTTGGGGGATGGTGGCTAATGCTCCTGTGAATATTCTCGCCGGAGTCTGGGTGTGCACCGATGTGCGTTCTGTGGGTACACCTAGAAATGCAGCTGCTCCCTCAGAGGGTTTTCAGGGCTTCCAGCTCAGCAGATGGTGACAAGTTGTTTTCCAAAACAGCAGTTCCAGTTAGCACTCTGGAAATGTGTGAAAACTTGCACAGCTTCACCCCTTTATGCCTGTACTAGTACTCTGTAATGATACCTTACTGTGGTCTAAATGTCCATCAACCTGGTTATAAATTGTATTTAATACCTTTTCAAGTGTGTTTAGTCATTTGAATGTCTTCTTTTATTTAGTACCTATTCAAGTTTCTTGCCCTTTTTCTATTTAGTATCCATTTTTTATTGATTTGTAGGACATTTTCATATTTTCTAATTAGACCTTCACAAATATCTTCTACCATGAAGCTCGCTTTTACCCTCTCTTAATGATGACTTTTTTATTTTTAATAGAAGTTCTCTCTTACTGATAACATTTTTATTTTTAATAGAGGTTCTTAATTTTAATATTGCCTAACTTTAGTATATTTTCCTTTCAGATTAGTGCATTCGTCTGGTTTGTCTTTTCTGTGTCTCATTAAGATCTTTATTCCAAAGTCATAAAGATTTTTCTCTTACAATAACTTCCAGAAATACTGTGGTTCATCTTTCACATTTTTATCTAAAACTACCTGGAATTGATTACCACCACCTCTCCTGTTCGGCAGCATTACTGGTGACAAATCAAGTGGATGTGTTTCTATTTTTTTTCTAAATTTCTCTGCTGTTCTATTGGTGTATTTTTTTAATCTTTGCACTTACCCACACTGGTTGAATTATGGTAGTATTGTTATAAGTCTTCATTTGCACATAGCAAGTTCTCACCTTGTTCTCCTCCAAGGGTGACCAGGCTCTTTCTGTACCTTTTGCATTGCTACGTACCTGCAGATCGACCTGTCCCTTCCTGTACACAAATTTGCATGATCCTGAGTTATCTATTGAGATTGATTCGACTACATGGATAAATTGGGGCAATGTGTCTCTCAATCATAGCATGTGCTTTATACAAATGCCTTGTACACATTTTTGTTAGATTTATTTCTAAATATATAACAGTACTGATGCTGTAGGAAGAACTATTTTCTTAACCATTTCATTTTCAAATTGCTTCTTATACTAATGATATAGGCATCATAGGAAACCTCCCTACACTCACTAATACTTACAATTTATGATCCTGGATGGTCTATGTTTGTAGTCCTACCACTGATGAATAATGACAGTTTTATTTCTTCTCTTCAATATCTATGCCACTGATTTTCCTTTCCTTACTTGACTACATTAGCTTAGTCCTCCAGGACAATGTTTAATAGATACAGTAATAGTGGATATTATTGTTTTGTTCTCAGTATCAAAGGGAAAGCCTTTAAAAATTCATCATTCGCTATATTACATGTGATGGGCTTTTATAGAGACCCTTACTGGCATCAAACATATTCATCTTCCATTTTCAGTTTGCATAGTTATTTTTAAGCAGGAGCCAATAGTTCCATCCCTGGAGATCTCTCATAAGTAAAGTCAAAGACAAATAACCAACTGAAATAAAATATGTGTGAGTTACAGCGAGAAGGCTGACCTGCCTACAGCACTCCGGTCCCTTTGCCGGAGTCTGTTTCCTCACTGCAGTTTTGAGCACTGTGCTCCAGATGCCTGTAGTCCAGACCCAAGTGCCACCAGCCACAGCATGATAGGTCAGTTAGTTTCTCATAAAGTCAAATGTATTCCTTTGAAAACATTCTTTTCTTTTATGGATGTATTCTAAATTTTGACAATAAAATATCATTTTCCTAGTAAACAATACAAAATATAAGGTAGCTAAGTGTTGTTTGAACATGCTGATTTGACAAACTAGAAGACTAGTAACTCTTGGGGGTTATCTCTAAATTCTTTGATCTTATTGATCAATAAAATACAAAAAAACCTGGAAACCTCTGACCTCATGCATATCAGTGATCTCCAGCTATTGACCCAAAAAGTAGCAAGTGAATTCAGGACCTAAAGAGAGAGGAGCCTTGTTGAAAGTGCAGAGGAGGATGTGAACAAGCCAAGCAAAGAAAGCTTCCAACCTAGGGCCCACAATTGGATGCGTCAAATGCTTCAGGGAACCCAAGTAAATAAAGCTTATTAGGTACCTACTGGATTTAAAAACAACAAGCACATTACTGATTTTAATGAGATTTTTTGGGAACAACAGGGTCAAGACTGGAAGTTGTGGCTTAAGGAATGAAAGTGTAGTAAGGAAGAATAAACACTGACTTGTATGATTCTTCTGAGAAATGTAATTTTGAAGGGCAGAAGAATGTGTCTTAGTTCTACAGGCATGTGGATATCACAGGATTTGGATGGGTTGGTTGGTTGGGTGATTGGGTGGGTAGGTGGTTGATTTTTTGTTTTTGTTTTTGTTTTGTTTTGGTGGCTGTTGTTGTTTGCCAGTCTGGGGTGGAGTCCATGACCTTGTGCATGCTAGGCAAGTGCTTTACCGCTGAGCCACACCCCCAACCCCTGAATCCTAAGTGAACGAGATTAACTGGTATAAAATTTAGAGACAAAAATATTGAGAATATAGGAAATGATTAATGAAGAGAGTCAGGAAGTGAAGTTAAGTGTAATGTAGAACGCAAATGAGACGCTTCACCACAGGCAGGAAGAGAGATCTTAATCCTTTGTGTGTCACAATAAAAGCTTCCTTATGTTGGCCCAGGAATGTGTGGTTTCCATACAGCTCAGCAGGGCAGCTATGTAAATGCTACCCCATAGCCATGCAAAACACATTCTATCGACACACGCAGCAGTCCTGGATGCGGGTGAATTTGTAAATTGATGGGACAAGAGTTTGAGAGAATTCTCACTAAAAAGAATGGCCATCAAAAATTCTTTGAGGCAGGGTAGGCAATGAATCAGAGAGAATACAAGAGTGACAGATTCTGGGAAACAGCCTCCTTGGTCGGTGACCTCTGTTTCCCTCCAAACCCAGGGCCATGGAGCTGTCATCTCTGTTGCCAGTACAAGTAGAGTCTCACCCAGAACCTCAGCTGAGAGGACACAGCCTTCCTCTGCTTGGCGTAGAGCTACCATTGACAGAGAGTCTAGCAAAGCAAAGTGGGGCTTGCCTGTCTCCATCCATTCTCAAACGCAAAACCTAGACGCTCACTCTCACCTGTTGTTTCCCCAGGGAAGGTGTTGGTGGGAAGCAGTCCAGCTGGCTTCAAAAGACCATCATGGAGTCACTGTACGATCCATTTGCATAGACATGTCCAGAATGTTGAATGGAGAGAGAAGGACTATTATATATAAGTGAGCAGTTTTCTTTCACATGCTCAAACCTCCCCCACCTATGCGTTTGGCAGCAGTCCCACAAAAACGGCCATGGAAGCTATTGATATTGCTTTGATGTAGACATTCTCCATGTTTATAATCCCCATGTTTCAATAAAATTATCTCTTCCCACTTCCACAGATGTCGGGAGGCAGAGACCGCGAAATGCCTCCTAAGGTCACCTACTGTTTCTATTTCAGTACAAGCCAGATGCAGCAGGGGTTCTCAACTGTTATTTAAATTTTATGACAACAGAGCAGAATGATAAACGAAGTACACAGAACACTAAACAGTATTTTGTCAGAATGAAAACATAAGCCTGCTACTTGGGGAAAATTAAATATTGAAAGGGGCTCTTTCTTCAATTCCTTCTTTATTCTCAAATGACTCATTAACTCATTCATTTACTTAAAAAATATTGAGCATCAAATAATACTAGACATGAAATAGACAATCAGGACTTAGGATGCAGGGAGTAAAGGGTAAGGAACAGATTTTATTATTTATTTTCTTTCCATATAAAATTTACATTTAAAATTTCTTCAGGGAGATGCCACCCTGGCGTAAGAAATGGGAGATCATGAGAAATTCACTTGGCAGTTCTATCTGTGTGTGGTCGATGCTTCCCCCCTTCCCTTTGTCCATACTTGCTGGATGAAACTCAAATATTTTCTGGGGAAAAAGAAATAATCTTGCTCTTTCTTGTCTGAGACAGTTGACTGCTTGTCTGCCTCATCCTCTGCCTCTAAGTGAGTCTGCATCTAAGAGATGAGCATATCACCCTCAAAGGATTTAGGATTGTCTTCCTGATAAAGCCCAGAAGAAAGACAGTATTCTACCTTCCCAATATCGAACACAACCTCCACTTTCTATTTCAAAATTCTCCTCCATCAAATGCTCAATAATCCCTTATAAATGTTTAAAAAACACTATTGTTGAGAGGTTGAGACTACTGTGTTCCTTCTTGGAGGGTGACCACCCTTACTCTGTAGAACGTACCTCTCTTCCTACTTTTACTTGGCCTAAACTTGCTCTGCACAGCCTATTTCTTTTCCTATCTTTAATAAAACTTTGCTACCATTAAAAAAAAGAAGTAGTAAGGACATTTTAATGGCTTATTTATCATTTACAACCCTCTTTCACCCTTCAAAAGAGATTTGAGAATGCTTAAAATAAAATATCATTATGCTACATGACTTTTTAAATAGCATAATATAAAGAAGAAGGGGAAGTGCCAGGTGGAGTGGCACACATCTGTAATTCCAGCTACTCAGGAGCCTGAGGCAGGAAGATCAAAAGTTCAAAAGGCCAGTCTCTGCAATTTAGCAGGACCCTGTCTCAACACAAAGCAGAAAGAAGGGAGGAATGAGAGAGAGACAGACAGTCAGAGAGAAGCAAAAGAAGAAAAGAGAGCTAGAGATATAGGTCAGTGGTAAAGCACTTTCCTAGCATACACCCTCGTGCATGTGGGTTCAATCTGCACTACTACAAAAAAATTTTAAAAAGGCTGGAGTGAGTAGAATAAACATTTATTTTTCTACCTAGTGTTGAGATTGCCTTCATGCCACCATCAGCCCAGGGTTGACCTGGGGCACACTTGTGCAGAGTCCAGCACACCTGGTCAACATTACATGCCCCATGAGAGGGGTGCTTTCATTAACCCCACCTGAAAAGTGAGGAAACAGATTTAAAGAGGTGAAACAGCTTCCCACGTGTCACACAACTGGCAAGGGGCAGAGAGAATTCTAATTCAGGTCTGATGGTCTCTGAGGTGCTTCATCACTGATGAGTATTTTTAAATAGGTCACATCCCATTAATGGATCATAAAATTAATTAGTGACTTGTGATATCTTTTCAAGTGAACAAGATAGAATCGCAATGATCTATTGGCACAAAAACAGACACATGGATCAGTGAAACAGAATAGAGGAAGCAGAAACAACCCCAGGCACATTCAGCTATCTGATCTGTGACAAAGGGGCCAAAAATATACTAGGGGATAGATCACTTCTTTAACACATGGTGCTGGGAAAACTGGCTATCCACATGCAGAAGACTGAACCTATATATGTATCCATCACCATGTACTAAACTAAAATCAAAGTAGATCAAAGACCTAAATACTTCAAAAGAATCTGCCAGAAGATAAAATTGATAAAACTCTTGAAGGCATAGGCATACACAAGGACTTTCTGAACAGACCCCCCCAATTGCCAAGAAATAATACGAAGACTCAACAAGTGGGATCATATAAAATCAAAAAGTTTCTAACAGAAAAGGAAACAGCCAAAACAGTAAAGAGACAACTAACAGAATGGTGAAAAAAATTGCCAGCTATTCTTCAGGCAGAGAACTAATATCTAGAATACATAATAAACTTGAAAAAGTTAAAGACCCTAAACATAAAAGACCTAGTCCAAAATGGGCAACTGAAATGAATAGACACTTTTTAGGAGATGTACAAATGGCCAACAAATAAATAAAAAACATTTTCAACATTTCTGGCCATTAGAGAAATGCAAATTAAAACAACACTGAGATTTCACCTTATTTCAGAAAGAATGGCCACCATCAAAAAATCAAATACTAACAAATACTGGCAAGGCTGCAGGAGAAAAAGGTACCCTTCTACACATTGGAGGTACAACCACTGTGGAAATCAGTAGGGAGCGTCCTCAAAAAACTAAAACTACAAATTCCACTCAAGCTATTCCCCTTCCAGGTATCTTCCCAAAAGGATTAAAGACACTATGTTACAGTAATACATGCAAACCCACGTTTGTAGTAGCACAACTCCTAATAGCTAAATCTTGGAAGCAGCAAATATGGCCGCCAACAGACAAATGAATAAAGAAAATGTGGTATTTATGCACAATACAATACTACTCTACCATAAAGAATAATAAACTTGAGTCATTTATAGGAAAATGTCTGCACCTTGAAACCGTAATATTAAGTGTACTAATCAGACAAACAAGCTTAACTATGACATGGTTTCTCTTACATGAGAAACCCAAAATATAAATAAACAGCAAAATAAATAATAAGAAATAGGGAGGAAGGTATTTTGCAAAAGGGAAGGGACCAAGACATAGAGGGAAAGAGAAGGGAAGGGAAAAGAAAGGGATTAAAAAAAATAATTGAGATGAGTTATGTACATTTACCAATTCCCTGTGAGGAATGTAATCACTATATACTCCAAATATGTACTAATAAAAATTTTTAAAAATAGGAATGATCAAAGTTAATCTCAGGCAATAACAGCTAAGCAATATTTTAAGAGATTTTTGTCATCGAGGGGGATCCGCAGGGGGGGTGTGAGCAGGTGAGTGGGTGTGTGAGCAGTGTGGGGGAATGTGGTTGTGCTAGAATATATATGTGGGTGTGGATGGATGGGTGGTTGGGTGGACAATTGCATGTTTATGTTGGATTGTGGTATAAAATTTATTTCTAACTGTGCCTTACTGTGTTTAAAAATTTCAAAGCTACCACACTAAGGTATGTTGGTTCTCCCTCATTCATGTTCCAAACACAAGAGGACAATTTGCTTTTAAAAATCCGCCTTCTATAGAAATCTCAACAAGCAAGGAGTTGAGATCTTAAAATCTGTGGTTCTACTCAGCCATGGGAAGGAAGGGGGAAGGGGAAATGGGAGGAATCAAGATGTGCCATGAATGGAATTCCAGTAACTCCAATCAGTGTAAACATTACGTGCCACAACACGAGCTAAAACAAATAATATCAATAAGTATGTAAAAGGTGACCGGAGAACCAGAGAAAGAGGAGGGAGAGATGGGGATTAGGAAAAAAAAAAGCTGTAATGTGTGCATGTAACCACTCCCCAAGATAACTGTAAACTGCATGAATTGCAAACATGCACTAATAAAGTAAAAATTTTTAAAAATCTATGGCGCAATACGCCTCTCCCTGTGTGAACAGACTTGATAAGCCAACACCCAGAACCATTCAGCAGAGAAAATCTTCCTAAAATAGTCACAGACTTGACTCATCTTGCTCTGCTTGCTGATAGTAAATCATTCATCTGCCACTTCAGCAAGCACAGAGAAAATATTTTGCTTTTATAAGAACCAAAAAGCAGTGGGTAGAAAAGCATCCCAGGGCTGCACTCTGGGTTGGTCTCCTCCATCAAGAAAGGCCTAGAAGGGGCCTCGGCTGGTGCCCTCGAGACACGCACCCCATCAGGCTACCCCAGGGCAAATTCAAACTGCTGTGCTTCTGTGTGTTTTGCTGGATCTCCAGGGTCATCAGGACTAAGTGACTAAAATGCAAATAATCTCTAATGATGCCACAAAAACTTGACATGTGCTTGTAATTCAGATATAGTTTTAGAGCCCAACTGAAACTCTTGTTCTTTGACAAACGCTTCATTAAGCAAAGAAAGGAGATCAATGTGCTTAGGAGATCCTCCAGGGGCCTCCAGTGGAGGCAGCATTTGTTCAGGGGCCCAGAGCACACCGGGGCATTTTCCCAACAACCAGAGTACAAGCACTTCCATGTTCCAGTCTTCAACTCCCCATATTTACATACAGATCATAATACCAAGTGGCATGGTTGCCATTAACCTGCAATACAATAATTAGGAATCACCTACCACAAAGGAGATGATGCCCCATGAAGGTTTGTTTCCTTCCTTCTGTTATGGTAAAAAGGCATCACGACCTTCACCAACCCAAAGACCTTTGCAGTCACAATCCCAGCCTTCAGCAGCATGTTAGGAACGCTTGGCCAGCATCTCTCTCACTCCTTTCAGAGGAGCATAGTGACGGGAGTACCAGTCCTGTGTCTGCCCTCTCCTTCATCAACTTCTGTGAGGTTTCCACTTGAACTCCTTTCTTAAAGTACATTCTCTCATAATTTTACTCCTCTCTTTATTTTCTGGAAAACAGTCTCTCAACACTCTGGAATTGTTTGCCCAGCCTATTCACAGATAAAGTACTTTAGCAATTGTTCATTGTATTTCCTCTTGGTACTTTTTATTCAGTGGGGCATTGGTCCATCCTGTGTGGCCTTTCTGTTATGTTCCTTGCACGAGAAAGTTGTTTTCAACTCATCTTCATGGAAGATTTACATTCTTTGAAATGCAGCTTCCAGATTGAATTGATATCCTCATAGCATCATGGTTAAGATTGGGCCTCTCAAGTTAGAGGGCTGAGTGTAACCCTCCCTGTGTCACTTTCTGTGTGACCAACTACAGGCAAGAAGTTTAGCTTCCATTATCCTGAAACATGAAGAATAATGTCACCTAAGGAGCTTGGGTTAAGTAAGGTAACTACTGTGAAGTGTGCCTGGCGCACACAGTAAACTCAATGTGTGTTAATGATTATTGCTTAGTATTAACTCTCATTTTAAGAGGTTCGGTGTTTCTCTAAAACTCACACTTAAACAGTCATAAGTATATATTTTATAAATCACTTTAAATTGTGATTGTAAGAAAATGAATGAGTAAATAAATCCAGCTCTATGATCATATTCACTTGTGGTTATACTACCTTTCGGTTTCCAAAAGTGGCCAAACTCCTTAATTTCTTGCAAAAGTAAAGCAATACCTTGGCTTTGTTTGCTACTACCTTGCCAAGGTGCAATTTCAAAATGAACCTTCATCTCGTTCTTGGTATGGCTGGTGTTAGGTCTGTGGTCATTCCAAATGTTACAATTCAGAATATTATTTGAAGCCACCAGAAAGGCCCAACTCATAAAAATTGAATGGGTCAGTGTGGAAAGGGCTTGGCTGTGTTCATGCTGGTTTCTTTTGTGTAAGGTCTTTGTCCTCCCTTTCAAATAGATGTTGCCCTGACTGAAGGCAGTATGATCGTTCCTTTGTGCCAAAAAGGATACTTCCCCTGTGGGAACCTCACCAAGTGCCTGCCCCGGGCTTTTCACTGCGATGGTGTAGATGACTGTGGGAATGGCGCCGACGAGGTGAACTGCGGTGAGTCCTCAACTCTGCTCCCCAGAGCCCCACTGCACCAGCTCCACAAATTCATGTGTCAGAGAAATAGAGAGAATGATCTGGTAGCCTATAGGGAATGTCTTTGACTCTCCAATCTATTCATGATAATGACAGATTTTCATATACAGAGCTATTTCACCAGAAATAGAGTGCTGTCAAATGTTATATTTCATAAAAATTGAAATTATATTTTTAAATCGGCTTGGATATTCCTATTTTAATTTTAAGGATCTTCCTCTCACTACCATGAATGGCAAGTAATTTGATTCAGCTGTAAGAATATCCAAAAAATATTAATGGGCTCACTTAAGAATTAATTGATTGAATAGACCTATATTAAGTGCCAACTATGTGCTAGAAGGTCCCCCAAATTATTGGAACAGACTAGGCTCAAGGGAGACAAAGGTCTTGACCTTTGGAGCATACACAGACAATATAAACTAAGAAGACTACAGTTCTACGTGTAAATAAGTTAGATACTCTCAGAGAGTGGTAAGTACGTCTAGAAAATAAAACAGTATAATGACATTGGAAATGACTTGGAGGAAAGGACAATTTAAGAATACAAGCAGAGGAAACTTTTTTAGGATTATGACATTTGAATTAAGAATTAAATGGAAAAAAAAAGAAAGAAGCCGTGATATGCTGGAGAATTTCAGGCTAAGGAAATAGCAAGGGCAAAGGCCTTGAGGCTGAACGAATGATACATTTGAGAGATAAAATACAGTGTGGCTTCAGTAAACAAGGAAATAAGTAGAGAGTTAAGGCCAAATTACATATGGTCATGCAGGCCAATTTTAGGTCTCTATTTTGGGACTGTGCATATCATTTTCTCTAATTTATTTTTCTGTTAAAGGAACTGATCCCAGAGAGGTCAAAATGTACAGTTAGTCACAGATTAGACCCTAAAAGCCAGATCTCCTGAATGAGAAGTTTCCTGCATGTTTTCCAGCACACGGGGCTGTCTTTGGCACTGCCAGGCCAGCAATCACAGTGGGGCAGCAACACCCAGCATGCCAGGCACATGTCTGCAATGTACCCCGCAGGCCCAGGCACTCACACGTGCTTTCCTGGAATGGAAATAATCTTCCACCCACTTTCCCATGTGTCACTCCTGCTCATCCTATAAGATCCAGTTCAGGTGTCAGAGGGCCTCTCTGGCCACACTGACGCTTCATCACCAGTCTGGGATGGTGTTGTCCCAGCCCCCGGGGTGCATCTCTACAACCACACCACATAGACTGCCCTAGCTTTTCACCGTGTGTCTCTTCCTAGACATGAACACCTGGAGAACCCTGAGAAGAGCCCCTCATCTTAACCTGTCTTGTCATCAGGGCCTAGAGTAGCAGAGTACCCAGCAGGCACCAAATCTGTTTCAGTTCTCTGGATCCATGAACAAGTTACTCAAACAGATTTCTTCTTTGCTGCTTGGCAATCAGGGACTATGAGTGTTTAGCTACTTCATGAGGATATTCTGATCCAAATTAAATAATGCTATGGAGGGGGTTGGGGATTTAGCTCGGTGGTAGAGCGCTTGCCTAGCAAGCTCAAGCCCTGAGTTCGATCCCCAGCACTCACCATCCCCCCAAAAACAATGCTGTGAAGGAGCTTATAGCACAAAGGCATCATAGTAGAATCATTGAGGGTATTACTGAGGAATTACAAAAAGGTTTCAGGGACCAAAGGAGCTCGTAGGCAATTACTTGAATTCTTTGATCTGTGTGAACTTCACAGTATAGTGCAAATCTTATCATTTTCATAGCATATGTCCAAGTTATGATGTTTCAAAGTAGACATCCATATATATATTTTTTTTTCACAAAAAGGGAACTTGGCAAACAGGCAGACCGTATTAACATATGACAGATTTGACATTAATATATGACAAATTGAGGAGACATTATTATTCCTCTCAGCAGGATTCAACCCCTGTTATTAAAAAAGCACTTTGTTTCTGCCTCATTAAAAGGTCATAGGTCTGGGGGTGTACCTTAGGTGGTAAAGCATGTGCTTAGCATTCACAAGGCCTTAGGTTCATCTCCGGCACTAGGACAAATCAAAACAAAACAGAAAGATGACACAAATTATGTCAGAACCCATTGCATCTACCAGCTATGTTTCTACATATATTTTTGGAGCACTGTACACAGGATAAAAATAAAATTCAGATTATAGTTTCTTCTGAGTCCCAAAATTAGGTCAAACATTTAAAATAGTGCTAAAAACAGGTGACTTTTTTCAAGACATTTATAATTATTTAAAATGATTACATAATTGCATCATATATTTTATAATATATACATTTGAAATATTTGTAGTAATTAAAAAGTGGAAATACCACCAATATTTGCTTAGCTTTTTCCCCCTTACTATCTACATATTTAAAATATCAGTCATTCTAAACAAATTTTAAAATTTCTTTATTAAATTTTTATACTTTTGTTTTGTAATATGATATCTGATTTCTAGAATAACTGACACATATTAATCACCATTTCACAGGTGACACTAGTGGATGGGCGACCATATTTGGCACAGTTCATGGAAATGTTAATAATGTGACATTAACACAGGAGTGCTGTAAGTGGTATTGGTTCAAAGACAGTATCAGCTTTTTGGAAAGCGTGATGTGGTTTGTGGTGCATGGATTTATGAGTGCAGTAGCCTCCCCTTATCTCTGGTTTCACTGTCCACATGGTTTCAGTAACCTGCAGATGGCCACAGTCTGAAGACTTTAAATGACAGGCTGGGGATGGAGCCCAGTGGTAGAGCACTTGCCCAGCATGTGCAAGCTCTGTGTTCAATCCCCAGCACCACAAAAAAAAAAAAAAGAATAAATGAATGAAAATATTAAATGAATATTTTGAGAGAGAGAAAGTGAGAACACATTCACGTAACATTTATTACAGCTTGTTGTTATAATTGTTCTGTTGTTTTTGTTAACCTCTCACTGGACTAATTTACAAATTGAACTTTATCGTAGATACACATATATAGAAAAAAGATGGTGTACTCAGGGTTTGGTACTAGCTTTGATCTTGAGCATCCACTGGGAGTCTTGGAACATATATTCCTTGTGATAAGGGGGGACTACTGTAGTATGATATATTCCCTTCAGAATTTCAATTCTGATTCAGTGTGTTTCATTGGCCAATGGATCTACTGTCTGCTGGTAAGACTTAAAAACATACAAGAAAATGACAATCTCCATTCATGCTACTTTTACTTATTAGTCTGTGATTGAAAAAAATATATAAATATTCAATAATTGTGACAACTAGTGAGGTTCTTAATCTTTACTTTCTTCAGTTGTGATATTGTGGACCAACTACTTTCTAGCCTCTTAGGCACTGAAAGTACGATGACTACAACGTGATACTAAGCCACAAGCACCTCACCACATAGGGATTGTTGCAGAAGCAATGATTATTCAGCACTCCACCAGGGAGTGTGGAAGCCCAGTAGAAGAAATGGTGGCTGTGCCAGGGCTGGGGAAGTGCTCCCAGAGAAGATGCCCTTTGAGATGGACTTGCAAGTCACTGAATAGAGAGAAGATACGAGGCAACAAGATGAGCAGAGGAGCAAGATCAGCAAAATACGGGGGAGGAAGGTTGAGGGCATGCTTCATGAGGCCTTCGCACAGCCACCCTGAGGTTCCGAGAGGCAGAGGTGGGTGAGGCAGGAGCTCAGCTTGGAAGGCTGGAGCCAGCCCAGGAAGCATTCGGGCATGCACTTTAGAATTGGTCCTCTGTCCTGTAGGTAGAATTAGGTCTATATATGTGTATTTGCGTGTGTGTGTATGAAGTTATGTGGATGAGTGTACAATTGCATACACAGAGTCGTGTACACAAATGTATAATATACACACGTATGTATGTCTGATACCACAGAACAGTACACAGTCAATTCTACAAGTGTAGAGGTCCTGGAATCGGTCCCCTTACATATCAAGGGGTAATTGCATGCATTTTATAACTCACTTATTATTTATTTAATTGTACCCAAACATATATCATATAGAATTTTAAAAGGATAAGATTAGAAGTAAATATAACTGAACATTCTAATATTTTCTTCCTGAAGCAAACCAGGTTTCCTGCATGTAAGAACTCCACTTGTACCACACTGCTGTCCCCAGTGGACGCAATCACTGAAGTTATGGGCTTCTGTGTTTAGTTTGGATTTGGTTTTATTTTATTTTATTTATATTGTGCTTGTTTTTTAACAAAGAGGGAGAACACATGACTAGAAGCAGATGTGAGGAAAACTCTTCCATTAAAATTGCAGAGAATTGCCTTCAGCAATTGTATCTGAGAGTGTTCGTGGACATTGTTCATTGTCACAGCTGTTGGAGGGGTGTGTGCTGCTGGCATCTAAGCTTGAGGCCAGGGATGCTGCTGAGAGTCCTACAAGGCACGTGATCCACCCCACGACAAAGGATGATCGAGGTCAAAGCATCCATCATACTGACTGAGCAGAAGGGGTGATGGAGATACTGTTGATTATGTTTACTGCAATGCTGCAGAATCTAAGACCAGAAAATGTCATTGGGAAGAATGAGGTAGCAAGAGATGCAAGAGGTCACAGAAAAATCCACAGAACTTGGAGGCATAGCTGGCTTGCAAGACAAGGAGGGTGAAGAGTTATGCCCACATTTCTGGTTTTAGGTAACACACCCCCCAGATTGACCATATGAAATTTCTTCTACTGCAAACAAAAGTTTCAGACCACAGGTTTTCATTCTAATTATGTATCTATAGTATTCTCAATAAGAATTGAAGCATATTAACATTATCTTTAGAGAGTAGAGCTAATTGGCATATACCTATAGGACATAAAATATTTCCAAAACTTTATACCTAAAAGTGTCTTTTGCATTAAGCAGTTACCCAATTAAAAATGTGTTGTCTTTACTACTAATATTAATTTTTAAAATAACATTTGGTTTAAAGAGATCTAAAAGAAATAGGGCAACTGGAAAGAACTTATAATCACATTTAAATGAATAATATTATAAATTTGAAAACAGCTCTCACTTTTTTTAATTCATCAAATCAAATATCCATAGGGTCAGGGGAGAAATCAAGAAATATTCTCTCATAACATGTTTGCACACACATGCAAACACATACACACACCACACACACACACACACACACACACACACACACACACACACACACAGATTGTTCTGTGGGCAAGTTTGGTCTTTTTCTCCAAAGATTTCTCACTCCTTTCTATGCCATTATCTTAGTAATTCTGTAAGTGACTTCAGAGTAAATTCTGCAGATTTTTTCTTTCCTCTGAATGCTTCAGATAGATGGATCTTTGATTTCCTTAGCTTTACAGCTTCTCTACAACTTTTGCTTGCTCCATTCAACTTCACAGTAATGAAAAGCAAAGAAGAAAACAATGAAACAATGTCTAACTAGATTGATTTTAGTAAGGTACAGCAGTGGCTACTGCAGAATCTACCTCAAACTGTTCTCACAGCTCTAAGTTTGAAAGGGGAAAAAACAAATTAAATTTTAGTAAATAAGCATTTAATTAGCACCTACTTTGTGCTATTGAATTGACCCAATCATTGCCATTAAGATTTATTCAATCCTATTGTTTTTGATTGAAGAGAATTTGATCTTGCTTTCCTATATGATTTTATCCTGCTTAAATGTGTCTGCAGTTTCTTTTTATTCACCTACTAAATGCCTCTGAAATGACCTCTGGAAGCTAGAACTTAGATGATTCTATTAGTCTGATGATTCTATTAGTCTATACTTAATTGGGAGAGATTTCTTATTTGCTTTCACTGCGGGCTAAATAACACAGTTTAACAGATGTAAATGCTATACATTTGATGAAAGAAGACAATGTTAAATTATTATTAAGTCATAATTAAGGAAATGTATTGTTTCTAGTAAAATCTTCCTCTTTTTCTCCTAGTTCTAAACCAGTATCCACAATTCTGTGATTGCAAAGAAACTGAATTGGAATGTGTAAAGGCTGGCCTAAAGTCGGTGCCTACAATTTCTTCCAATGTGACATTACTGTGAGTAGACTATCTGTGGGTGATATTTGTTCCTAAAGTCACGTGAAAACCAAAGAACACTCCATAGTGCATCTATGCGGTTATATTAGCAAAATGATCAAAATTCCCTTTAAAACCAGACATTAGATAGTTCTGCATGCCTCTTCAGCAAAAGAAAAAATATATTTAAACACCATATATTAGATTAGCCTGGTTACTGTTCAGCAGACAAATGTCTGTGATCTGTAACTCTCATTTTCAGTCACTTTGTCATTTGTACATTGTTACTTATGTGTCCTACAAAAATGTTTTAAAAGAAACACATTTACTTACTCCATATCATTCTTAATAATTGATCCAAGACTAAGAAGGATAAAAGATACATGGAGCTGGCTGTTACAGTGTACAAACTGTCTGCATTTTGCCTAAAAATTTTAAGAGCCCCAAGAATTTGCAGTCCTGTCATCATTTTGGCATATATGGATTGGTTAGGAACTTCTGTTGTTCTGGTTTTATTTGCTTTTTTTTTTAACTTATCTAGTCTAGAGAATGAAAGGAAAAGGTAAATCACCAGAAACTTTCCAGTCTCAGCATGTAAACTGGTGAAGTATTTGCAAACTGCAGTCATGAGATTCACGGTGGACCACATATCTAACTGTGGTACCATAAGATTATAAAAGAGCTGAAAAATTCCTTGCCTAGGAATTTGTAACACTGTTGCCATTGTAATGTCTTAAAACAACTATTATTCACATGTTTGTGGTGATGCTGGTGTAAACAAACCCATGTGGCCATACAAAAGTGTAGCATACACGATTATGCACAGTACATAATAATCAACATAATAAATGATCATGTTACTGGTTTAAGTATTTGCTATACTTTACATATCATCAATTCCGAGTGTACTCCTTCTGCTTGTAAAAAAAATTAGCATAAAATAGTATGTTGTTACCCCTAATGCAGCTCATTTGTGTAAGTATACTCTATGATCATCACACAAAGACAAAATTTTCATACAGTACATTTCTCAAAGCAAGTCCTGTCAGTAAGCATGGCATGACTGTACCTTCATTTCTCTTTATGAACTTTTTATTCCTCTCTGAAAAGTTTGCACTGCCGTCACGTTCAAAAATGTGTTATCATTGAATATTCCTTCCTAAGCATGCAGCTTCTAGAGAAGTCTGGTTTGTCATTAAAAATTCATGATAAAGTCTACTTTCCATGTTATTTTAGATCTCTTAAGAAAAACAAAATCCACAGTCTTCCAGATAAAGTTTTCATCCAATACACAGAACTTAAAAAGATGTAAGTAGCTATTAATAATGTATTTATGGGAAAACTCTTGTGATGTTTTAGCATGTTTTTCCTGTAAGACTAAAAGTGGGAAGTTTTATCTATATCACTAAATGTGTGCTTTTAAATTTAATTGAGATTAGAAAATAGACCATTTAAAAATGTTATCTTTCCATTTCATAATTTGAAGTAGCTGAACTGATTTTATGTAAACTTTTTTACATAGTAAAGGTGGAGCTGAGATAAAAATACCTCAGTAGAGGGGCTGGGGATTTAGCTCAGTGTTTAGCTCAGTGTTTTGAGAGTGCAAGGCAAGCACTCTCAAACAAGGCTCCGAGTTTGATTCCCAGCAAGGCAAGCACAATCAAACAAGGCTCCGAGTTTGATTCCCAGCACCAAAACAAACAAACAAAAAACAACAACAACAACAACAACAAAACTCAGTAGAAAAATACATAGTTCCATATTTTTCGTTAAGTTTTTTAGAAAACAATATTGCAGATTCAGAGGCACCAAATGTACTTTGCAATTTGGAAACACACAGAAAGCATAGATAAGAACAATCAGATCATTCAAAACACATAATGATAGGATACAGATGGCCTCCCCGAGGAATAAGTACAAAACCACAGTAATAGTACAATCAGTGATATCAGTATGTCTGAGGGAAGAAAAAATAAATAAATAGCACATCAGCATCAGACAGATTCTTGGTAGAAGATGCTTTCAGCATCATTCAAGAAAGATTACCCTGATCTGGGAGATATAATCCCTAGAGTTGATCTCTGTTAGCAAGGGTGAAGTCAATCTCCACCACACTTTTCCTGAAATCTCTTAATATTACCAACGTGCCTTTGCTTTGGTTCCTTACCGAGCAACTTTATGATGACTAATTTAACTTAGCATCTTCTAATGATGTATTTGAAAAGTCGCATTGGATAGGGAATGAGAACGGTGCAATGAGATACCTCCTGTTAATATTAGCACATCGAAAATATACAGGTTCAGTATATACAGAATCCAGTGACGCTCCACCTGCCAGGAGTGCCATTCATAGATAACAAAATCAGCAAGATAATGCTGCACACATTGGAAGGGCCCTTGGCAACACCACCATCTCATTGTTTTATCCTTCAGCAGACAGCATAGTAGTTCCTAGAACTGTGAAATTTGTTAAAAATCCAGGCACAAAAATGATCTGAGTCTTTGCTGCTACTGGACAAACACGTTTGTTTAGAAACATCCTTGTGTTGATCAGCTTTTCATTGCTGTAATAAATACCCAAGAAAACCAATGTAAAGGAGGAAAAGTTTACTTTGGCTTGTGGTTTCAGACGTTTCAGTCCATGGTCAGCTGATTCCATTGTTTCTGGGCCTGAAGAGAGGCAGTAGCATCATGGTGGAAGGATGGGGTAGAGGAAAGCTGTTCCCCTCGTGATAGCCAGGTAGTAAGGAAGCACAAAGAAATTGTGTGAATGAGGCCCAGACAAAGGGCCAAGAGACAAGTTATACCCTCCCAAAGCACCCCCCACACACACACACCAGAGACCTACTTCCTCCAATCAGGCCCCTCCTCCTAACAGCCTATTTAATTAACTTCTCAGTGGCTTAACCCATTGATGAGATTAGCACCCTTATGATTCAGTCTCTAGTCTCCATCTCTGAACATTGCCCTCAATACTGTACATGAGTCTTTGGGAGACACTCATATTTAAACCATAACAACCATCATTATTCCATGTTCAATAACTCCCTCATATAAGGAAGGAAGTTACTGAAGGAAATCTACTGCACAGACTCTTCTGTGAAATTATCCTACCAGCCTTGATTATTGCCTCTGTAAATCCCTGCTGCTGTCAGAACCTCCTGCTCCACCTCAGCATATGTGGTCAGGTTGCGGTTGTCATCATGGAGTAGCTACATATTGGCTCTGAGCTCCCAGACTCCTCTAGAGAAGAAATCCTAAGCACAGTGCTTCTAATTTTCCTGGAAATCCTTAAAATCATATCATGTTTATTCTCTGAATCAATATTGTTCTTGTATTTCCAGACTAATGCTCAAGGGAGAAAAAAAAAATAGCACTAGCATAAATGAAGAAGAATCTTGTTTCAGAGTGGTTGCTTAAATTCTGTGTTAGCTTTCCACCACTATACCAAATACCTGAGGTAATAAATTATAAAAAGAAAGGTTTACTTTGGCTCATAGTTCTTGAGGTTTCTGTGGCTTTGGGCCTTTGATGGGGCAGCACCTAGTGGCAAGGAGTGAAGGGAAGAGCAAAGGGTCTCACTGCTGACCAAGTACAAAAGAGAATGAGGAAAAAGAAAGAGCTGGGGTCCTGCCATCCTCCTCAAGGGCACACCCCTCCACAGTGACCTCAAAGACCTCCCGCTCTGCCTCACCTCTTTAAAAGTTCCCAAAAGTTCCCAGTGGAGCCACACTGAGCTTAACATACGGGATGTGAGTGCTATTTAAGATCCAGACTATAGCGAAGTGTATCATCTAGTATCATAGAAGTTGTAAGAATTTCTAATTAGATCTTATACACAAGGTAACTAAAGTCATTCATCTAAGATCTACAAGTATATTGCGGAAGTCAGAATTAGAGCCCAGGTCTGCTCATGTTCAAGACACGGGAGAGGGAACATTTGGCTGATTTTTGGTGTTTTTGTTTATTTGGGTTTTTGTTTTGTTTTATTTTTGTTTTCTATTTTTTTGCTTTTTGCTGTGCTGGGTATTGAACCCGGTGCCTTCTCTCTGAGCTACCTCCCAGCCCTTTTCTTATTTTTATTTTGATGAGGTCTCACCAAGTCACTAAATTGCCCAGGCGAGGCTCAAATTTGTGATCCTCCCTCATGTCTCAGCCTCCAGCAACACTCATTTTGTCAAAACAAAAAATTTAAGCCAGGTGTGGTAACACAGGCCTGTAATCCTAGCATTCTGGGATTCCACTCCAAGTAAATGTCCAATTCTTCTTTGTCCAAGAAAGTTTCGGCAGCACATCCCAACCTGAATATCAGCCACCAGGGCCTCTCTCCATGAAAGCTGCTGTTCGATGTTTTCTAGGCCACTTGATTCACTCATAGGAAAGAGATTATGAGACCCACATCTATAAACGCTAATTGTCTATTATATATGAATCATAATAACTTACATTTAGATAATCACTCTTTAAAGTTTTACAAAGAATATCAATATTTAGGATTTTTATTTGGGCTTCGATCCTCAAAGTTAGTGAGCTGGAGCAGGAATTAGGAGCCCACTCTTAGAAGAGAGGTTGTAGCTGGGCTTGGTGGCGCACGCCTATAACCCCAGCACTCAGGAGGCTGAGGCAGGAGGATTGCTGTGAGTGCAAGGCCAGCCTGGGCTACACAGTGAGTTCAAGACCAGCCTGAATTACAGAGTGAGACCCTGTCTCAAAAAAGAGAGGCCATTTGCCTAAAGTCAGGCAGCTGACAGGAACCTTCTGACTCTGCTCCTTGGGAAGCTTTCCCACATGGTCCAGTCCCAATATTGTTACCGTCAGTGAAACTATCCAGTAACTAAACGTTGATTTGAAAGTAACTCAAGTTCTTTGTAAGCATGATTTAAATATCCCAAAGCAGCTCAGTGATGCTTCTGTCTCCTTTCCCTCCTCATACTCCCAGAAAAATCTCCCCAAGCCCTCGTCTACCTTGTATCTCTCTCATCCTACCATTATTCCCAATTCTTCCCAGTTCTGTACACAGCAGCCCAAATAGCCAACACAGTAAAAGCCAAACCATTCCCAGGAACAGGTACCAGGGGAAAGCAGCCAGATGTGCACCAATAAGGGCTCTTAGTAATACCAAGAGATCAGACGCTCACAATACCCACATGTTCATTCATTCTTTCAACATGTATTTATGGAAACCTACAGGTGCCAGGTGACAAAGAACAGCAGTAAACAATATATGTGCAAAGCCCTGTCCTTCTGGAGGTTAAATTCCAAAAGAGAAAGACAGTCAATAAACAAAATATACATAATGTGGGGCTGTGGGTATAATGCAGTGGTCGAAGACTAGTAAGCATATGCCAGACCCCAGGTCTAAGCCCCACCACTGCAAAACAAAACAACAATGACAACAACAATAAAATCCACACACATAAATTTTTAGATGGTAATTAAGGCTGTGGAGAAAAATAAAACAGAAAGAGGATTAGGAAGTGCTGGAGAAACGGAATTTCAAACACTACGCTAATAAATTTTGTCCACATTACTAATGTCCAAATTATTGCTAAAGCTCACCATCACTCCTAGATTTACTCCCATGAAACTGATTAGTAGGTCATCCAATTAGTGTTCTACCTGACTCTATAGTATTTAAAGCTAGCTGTCATCACCCCCCACCTCATCGCAAATCTCTTCTCCAAACATTCTTCATTCCTTAAATTAATTCTTCCCCAGAGTTCATGGTTTCAAATCTGTTCATCATCCTGGTCACACTAGGCTTCATATTCTTCCCACATTTTCCTTAATGTGTGATATCTAAAGTAAACAATATTATCATTGTGACATAACCAGGGCAAACAGGGCAGAATTATCCTCTTTCCTTCTGAACTCTGTATGACCTAAGATTATGTTGTTCTTTGGTGACCACTGATGCCCTAACTCATAGTGATCTTGCCTCTACAATTCCTAATCCCAAGCCATCTGTATCCCTGCTAAATGATTTGCTCCTCCTATGCTTGTGCACTTAGCACTTGAGAAGCCGTGGTGGATTCTTAAATGTAATACTGATCAGTTTCACCTGTTAGATTCAGTTTTTCTTACTGAGTGTTAAAGATCTTTTTGGGTCATCCAACATATTCACTATTCCTCCCAGATTTCTGTCATCTGTAAATAAGATGAATCATATTTACTTTACTCTAAGTCAAGGAGTAAAATATTAAAGAAGACAACAGCACCAAACTGTCCTTCCATACTCCTTTATCATCATCCTTCCAACAAGAATTATCTATTGGGTCCATAAAAAAATCATGAACCACTTGATCACTGCCTGATAGACCTAATAGTATCTAGATGGAAATGAGATGATGGAGCATATGGTGGAGAGGTCATTTGTAGAGCCCAGACTGTTTTGTCTGGTCAGTCTTTCAAAGAGAAAATGAAGTTTGTCTGCATCCCATTTCTCACGAACAGCCCTGTTCACTTGCTCT
This sequence comes from Hystrix cristata, assembly GCA_004026905.1. NCBI lineage: Eukaryota > Metazoa > Chordata > Mammalia > Rodentia > Hystricidae > Hystrix > Hystrix cristata. The sequence continues at coordinate 40,198 of PVJO010001207.1, forward strand.
TTGAGGTGTCCCCAAAGCAGCACCATGGTAGGCTGCTCTCCGAGCTTAGCAGACCCACGTGGTGTTTGTCCATTATGGCTTTAAAACCTACTTCTTCCCTTTCTGAAAAATCAAAACAGTATTAACCATCTTTAATATTCTGGCAACTCCTTTTCGCTCTAGATTCCTCAGTAATTGATCATGATTTGGTGTTCTCATTTGTAGTGTTTCTCAGTGTCTGGGATAAACTGCAAACGAGAGAGACTTATTTCATTTTGGTTAACATATTATACCATCTTAAGCTTTCACTGTCCCTGCCTAAATCATCTCAGTTCACTTCAACCCCGAGACTATCTTCTTTGAAAAGATGGGAACCAAGGAGAAGTTAGGAAATAAGCTTTTATTTCTCTATATCAGTGATAGTGAACCTTTTAGAGACTGAGTGCCAAACTACAACCCCAAACCCACTTATTTATCTCAAAGTGCCAACACCACAATTAAACCTGAATACTGAGGTTTTAGTTTAGAAAAAAACAACTCTACGTTAACATCTTTTGTCTTAAAAGAAAAGCAACATGCATGCTATGGGTTCACCACCGCTGTGGCCTCTATTATCTCTCAACATTATGAAACAAATCCCAAGCAAGCCTGGACTTTTCTTTAACACATTCTTATATCTACAGTATAACCAGAAGTACCTTTTTACTGCCCACCTATTCCGTACTGGGGCTTGAATCTAGGACACTCATACTCACCTCCCCAACCCTTTTTTTTATTTTTTATTTTGAGATGGGTTCACCCTAAGTCAATAAAATACCCAAGCTAAGCTCAAGCTTCTGATCCTCCTGCCTCGGCCTCCCAGAGAGATAAGATTACAGGAGTATACCCCCATACCCCACTGCCCTTTCTGATTTTAGAACATGGTGTGGGTCATATTTGTGACATTGTCATGTGTTTGTCACTTTGTGTCACTGTGACAAAATACCTGAGATAAAACAACTTACAGGAAGAAAGATATATTTTGACTCACTGCTTCATCATTCCTAGGACTATGGCAAGGCAGAATATCATGGTGGGGAGTACACAGTGAAATAAAACTTCTCAGCTTGTGAAAGACAGGAAGCACAGGAAAGAAGAAAGAAAGGGAGAGGGGGAGGGACAGACAGACAGAGAGACAGGGAGACAGAGAGAGACCAGAGACAAGACATAGTCTGGAGGGGCATGCCCCCAAGGATGTACGTCCTCCAACTAGGCCTCACCTCTGAACTTTCCACCACCTCCCAATAACTCATTAAATTTCGAATCCATCAGTGGATAAATCCACTGATAAGGTTAGACACCTCATGATCCAATAACCTTCCCAATCCCAAACCTCTGAACACCTTTAGCTTAGGGATCAGTCCTTCAATACATGAGCTCTTTGGGGGTCATTTCTGATCCAAGCCTTCACACTTCACTTTCATCCTTGAATTTTGAAGAAACTACTCTTGGGCCAGAGCCCCCTTTCTGGATTGAGTGTCCTCCTGGTTCTGTCATAGTACCGTGTACCTGCCTCTTACCTCCTCTGGAGCACATGCTGTAGCATACACAGTATGGACCTCGTGAGGATCAGTGAGCATTGGTCAAATGAACACTGAGTGAATCCTACATGCAGGACTCTTCCTTAGTGGGGAAAGTGAAGAAAGAAACAGAAACACTAGAAGAAGGTCAGGAAGAGAGCAAACAGGGCATTTTTGTGTAAAAGAAAAGATTTTCCACTGGAGATCACAGAGCACAGGCCAAGAGCCTGCTGAATCAGACTTGCAGAGCCAGCAATGGAATCTGGATGTCATTCAATTTGAGCAGAGAAAGACATGCAAAAAATGTATGTTTTAGGCTGCATGGAGCTAATAAAATTAATCTGCATTTTTAAAGCGTATTGGAATTTATCCTAAGAGATCACAGAATTTAATGTCAAGTGAGTCTCCAGGCCGAAGTGCTCTAAATCTTCACAGTGGAGTTGAGGTCATTTAAGCATTGGGAAAAACAAATACCCAGATCAGAATTAAATTTCAATTATAAGATGAATAAAAGTTGCTCAACTGATCTGACTGCTTTTGCTATTGATCAATTTTCTCATTCATATAATCTTTTAAAATGTCAGGACTTTCTAAAGTTGAGAAGGGAAAAGCCGTTTCGGATGACCTTTCAGAGAAATAAAGTACAATTTATGGGATTGACTGTAATACTGTATCACTGCTACCATGGAAACCAACAGCGGTTCTCGTCCTCGTTGTAACATGAACCTTTATATAAATTAATAATTCTTTCTTAAATTGGGTCTTTCTTAAATTCAATCATTGGCAACAAAATGTAACTCAAGGTGTCTGCCTAGCTCCAGAATACAAAATGTCACATCTTAAAATACCCTACAAACATGCATGTCATTAAGGCATTTATTTGCCCTAGTTTGAGGTACATAAATTCCTGGTGTTTCTGCTTGAAAAGTCCTGACAGCTGAAACAGCAGGAATTCATGAACCAGTAAGTTATTCTTAGAAAAACCATTCAGTGAAAAATACAGTAAATGGACTCATATCTCAACTCTGAATAAAAAGAGGGCACCACTTGCCAATTTGTCCTGTTCCCAAATTTCCTTCACCTCTCCAAGCTACTATTCTGCAAACAGGAAAATAGATACTGATGACGGGGCTTAAGGTCGGTAGCCTGCGTCTGAGACCTGAGACTTGATGCTCTCGGTCTCTTTTCAAAGCAGCCGAAAACAGGAGGCTCTTTATTATTTAAGAAGCTTGAGTCTTCAGTGATGTCAGTGAATGGAGATAATTTGTACCCATCAGATGAATCATTCAGATCCTTGCTTTTACTCTTTCCTTCCTTTGGCTGCTAAGACAAAAGTACAAGGTCAGATTCACAATTACACCCATCTCTTCAAAATGTAGGTAAAATATGCCTTGCATTTTTGAATTAGTCATCTCAGATAAAATGTAAATAGCACTAATTCGGCAGTGAATCTTATATTTAAGAGAAACTTCAATATATGTTTATAGGAGTATTATATTATTCTTTTTCAGCTTTCACTTGCTACTGTAACCCAATTCACCATATTAACTTTCATGACATCAGTCCAAGAGTTCTGAAAATGCTAAAACAGATATTGATCCGTGTGGGTTCATCCTAGTCACAGCATAACCTTAAACCAGAAGCAGAATTCCCGCTGCACTGTGAAGCAGCTCCCTGAAGACATGGCGTGGGGCAGAGCAGACAGTGAGGTTACACTGAGTCTCAAGTTTATTTTGCAGGACTGAAATTGATGGTTCATGTGTCACTACCAATATGACGTGTGGGCTGTGCAGTATCAGCCCTCTCTGTGTGGTGGTGCACAACGAAAATGACGATTTCTCTAGAGCAGCTGAGCTCAAAGAATGAGTTTGCTGATAACTGGAAACCAGTCTTGGCTTTAGGCGACTATCTTGAGGTCTAAAAGTCAGTATCTTGGCAGTTCTGTAACACATTCACGACCCAAAGGCAAAGGATGGAAAGCTCTGTTAGGGAATAACTGTTGTGTAACAAAATTTAAAGTACCATTAAGTGCCAAATAAGCGTGTATTCTACAAATAGTTTTGGTGTAAAGGACCATAGCAATTAAAACGGTGTTGTGTAATAGTTTAGAAATTAATTTAAATGAGAGAAATGGAACCCATTCAAAAGATTATGTAGCAATTATTTACTATGATTAGTGTCACTATTTCCAGACCCTCAAAGCTTTTAGAAAATATGAATTCAGGAATAACCTGCAATTGTATAATGAAGACAGGAAATGGAAATTATTTACTTAGAAACGCCTGGCAGTGCTATTGTTGAATCCATTCTGTATTGTCGAATTGCTTCAGGGGTGAAGTGGATCAAGATTCCGCAAGCTCCAGAGACATACTGGACCCAGGTCAACTGTTGGCAGAACTCTGAGTACTTCACTAATCCACTTTGTGCTTCTTACTTGACATCTCGAAACTGAAAAGAATAAACTGTCCCCCCTCCTCAGTTTGTTCATAGGGATAGAATGAAGAGAAACAAGGAGATAAAGACCAATTCTGTGCTGAAGGAATAAGAAAGGTCAGCGGGGGTAGGCTGGCTGGTCTCCCACAACCTGAAACTCCCAGTCAGAATAAGAGGGCTGCTTAGTTCCAGTTTGCAGACATGAGCCCAGAACCGCCCAAACACGTCACAACAGAGATTAGTGCAGCAAAGCATAGATGTCCCAATCTCACTCCACAGGTGCTATTGGAGTGGCTCCCATTGGCTTGCTTCATAGACATCTCTAACTGACATCACATCTACATCCCCCAACATGTGATAAGGACTTTGCACTTTACAAGCCAGTTCCACAAATTGTCTTCAACTGGAGAGAGTGGAGGCCGTATTCACTAGCCTAACAAAGTCCATAAGCCACAATTGCCTGACTCTTCTGTCTTATTCCTTCCAGATTTCTTCAGCATAATTGTATTAGACACATATCCAGGAAAGCATTTTTTGGATTATATAATCTACAAGTATTGTGAGTAACTTCTTTGTGATTATATTATGAGCATAAGTTTAAGTAAAGTCTAAAAGTTTCTTTTCAAAGCTTGACTTGGTTATGGAGCAATAGGAGAAATGGGATATCTTAAAGTACTTATATTAATTATTATGCTGAAAGAGTTAATTATTTAAAGATTCCAGTTTCTACCAGAAGACACACGAAGGCTCTCCTTCACATCGTCTTCTCTGTCTTGGGCAATTTCCATAATATTTTAGCATTTTTTCTCACTTTTCTAACTTACTATATACTTGTAAAACTATTAGACTGCTAACAATGTGACCAAATAAGGACAAAAGCAAAAATTGCCTTATGCACTTTGTTATTACGCTCTTGATGGAATATCCCAAAACATTGCTTCTGGCTGCTTTCCTTGCCCTGGCCCTGTTTTGCACACACTGGACAGGTGGTTAATGGTACCCCCAGTCAGCCCCATTGTCTCCCTGCTGCACAGCTGGCAGAACGCTCAGAAGCAGATGTCCATACTTCACAATCATCCTCCGTGGTCTATAGTCTGATTACATGTGCCTGAAATGGAGAACTGAATTTGCCTAATTAACTCACTTGTGCTATTTGTAGATATCTCAACCACAACAGCATCACAACTCTCAGACCTGGAGTATTCAAAGACTTACACAAGCTAACGTGGCTGTAAGTACGCTAGTATTCATTTCCCCAATAAACAATCATAGTCTTAATGCTCAGGTAGTTTTTACTTTGGGATGTATCTTGCTTATTATATTTATGTTTCCAATTTTCACATAATCTGAAGCACTGTACCCAAGCAAGTCACGCAGTGTCATGTCAAGTGGTGGTTGTGTGAAAGGGGAGCTGGCCATGCTTTTCCAGGGGGGCTTCTGTCCCCAGCATTAGGAGTCCAGGACAGCTGGCCATTCACTCAGTGTTTGCCGAGATCAGGATCCCTCAACTTCAATGGCACTGTGAACATTTTGACCCATACAATCGTTTATTCAGAAGAGGCACAGAGAAGAGTATACCCTGTGTATTTGGGGGTTTTAGTACCATCGATGCCCTCTACTCATCAGAATCCAGTAGTACATCCCCTTCCTGAAGAGTTGTAGTGACCAAAACAATGTCTCTGGGCATTGGCACTTGGAGGAAAAATTGCCCTTTGTTGGAAACCCCTCACCTAGAAAGTAATTAAGTTAAGGAGCTGTTCTGATTCCCAGAGCACCCAGAGAAAAGTCTGAAAATATGATAACTCATGGCATTTCAGCACTTTGCAGGTTGAGTGAACCACCAGCTCCATCTCCAGGAGTCTCACATTGCCTATGCTTTCGTCAGTCTTTGCTTTGGTCAAGCAATAAACAAAGGGTAGTAGAAGGCTGATCAATTTGCTCATTGTCTGCAGGTTAGCCTGGGCTGGTAGAAAAAGTTAGGATTTAGGCTTCAGGAAGACCCTAGGTGTGTCTGGCCCCACATGTAATCTAGACAACTTTCTTAATCTCTCTGTTCCTCTTTTTACTTATCTGTAAAATAAAATCACAATTCTTTATAAGAGGGAGGGTGTGGAAATTAAATCACATAGCATAAGTGGCATACAGAGCTCCTGGAGTACAGTAGGTGTTCAATGTGACCCCTTTCTCCCAATCCTACCCCACAGACTCCTGAGAGTAACCAGGAACGGAATCTAGCTTCAAAGGCGACAAGGGAGGAGGAGGCCTATTTTCCTATAGTCTAATTTCTTCTATAAATATATCTCAGTAGTTTAAATGGTGATTTGAATATACAAATACATTATCCTCTACTTGCAAAGCTCCTTATGAATGATTTCACATCCATTCATTCATTTGTACAAACCGCATTGAACGTATCATTTAAACATCTCAAAGTCAAAGAACCATTCATTATTCCTAAGAGTTTCATTTGTATTCATTCTTCAGTCTGACAATCAGTTGATCAAAGCATTTATAGAGCCCACATTCAGCCACTAAGTTCAGTTTAAACTAGACTCAAGGATCCCAAGATGAAAGCCACAACCTAAGTCTTTAAGTCAAGCAGGAGGTGATCAGAGAGAGGAAGCAAACAATCTGAACTTTCCTCTTCCTCTTCTTCCTCCTCCTCCTCTTCTTCATCCTTCACTGCCCGCACCTCCAATAAATCAGGAACCACCTTGATGCAAGTGGCAGAAATTTGGAGGAAAGCAATCGTCTGACCACAGGCCAAGGAAAAAGCTTTCAGGGAAGAGATACCTGGCCAAATAAGGAAAGCCATGAAGGATCTGGCCAGGTGTTAGAAGAGACAGGATAAGTTTGGGCCTTTCATTTTTTCCTGGTGTTATTTCAGAAATATCTCTAACGCTGGAAACATTTTTGATCTGTTTTGTCAGAATTCTAGATGACAATCCAATAACCAGGATTTCACAGCAATTGTTTACTGGATTAAATTCTTTGTTTTTCCTGTAAGTATCCATCTACCTTTCAATACATCCATCTACGAACTGCAGTGCCATGTAACACTAGCATACAGGAAAATCTTCAAAAATATATCACACCCACTAAAATCTTTATTAGCCAAAAAGTTTCCTGTATTTCCAGCAGCGGTTATTATTGCTGCTTCCTGGCAGTGACTCAAAGGGAACAGCTGGCCAGATGACAATGTATATTTTAAACCTGGAAGTTGATTTTTTATCGCCTTTAATTTACTAAAGCGCTAAGACATGTTTTTATTTGCAGTGGCTAACCAAAATTCATTTATATTCTATTCATTTTCATATCTTAACTACATTTACATCTATTAGAAGCTCCCAAGAGCTCAGCTGCAGCTCAGAGGAAACTGTACTTTTGCCCAACAACAGTCACTGAAAATTCTAGAATCTTTGTCCTACCAACATGGTTGTTCTCATAATTACATTTTCACTGTTTACTAATATACTAGAGTGATTTATTGGCAGGGGATTATTATGTTCCTTTGCAGTTGATCATAGAGCATTACTATTTTTCCATTTGTTGAAAGGGACCACAATATCATAAATTAATTGTGCAGCTTAGCATGCTCATGAGTTGTTTCTTTCCCCCAATTCCCCTTTCTGTCACTTTTTCAGATTTAATGTGGTTTCCAATGTGGCCCTTGAATGTTATAAATGATTAATGCTTCCCAGAAGAAGATCTTTGGATGTATGGCACTGGAAATAATTGCAAGCTTAAAGTACACAAGAAAAATTATCATGAACTCCAAATTATTACTTGATATATACTTTTGTTTCATCTCATAAAGTTAAACTGTCCAATGTTTATTCCTAGCATATATATCATATAATGCATTTATAGTTTCTCTGACAACATCTGCTCCCTAGTCCTTGCCTTACTCATATTTAAATACCATTTTGAAGATGTAGTTACGTATCTACATATATGTCATCCTACCATATTAATTTTAACATGCAAGCTTCTAAATTGTAAAACAGTAAAAATACTGTTCTTAAAGTAGCATGTTATTTTGCTTCTAATTAACATTTTCTTTTGTAAAGGTCTATGGTTAATAACTACTTACAGGCCCTCCCCCGGCAGATGTGTGCTCAAATGCCTCAACTCAACTGGATGTGAGTACTCATTTAGGATTTAATTTGTATTTTGTACAGATTAAGTAAACTAGCCATGAGGTTCATTCACAATGACCTCAAAAGTCCATCACTGATTTCAAAACCAAAATCTAGGCATGTTACTTACCAGTTTAAAAGTCCTCTGAGGGGTCCCGAAGGAGAGCAGGTAACACCCAAGACTTCTCATTCTCTGTTCATCACCCCAATAATCTCTTTTCCTGCCCTTCCCCCTCATGTTTCTTCTTCTGGATATACTGAACTACTCTCCTACAATCCATCCCCTCCGCACATCCTGATCCTTGGACTTGAAAAGTCTTGCTCCCTTATTTGTTGGAATAACTCCAGCATTTCCTTCCAAAGTCAACTAAAATTTACCTCCAGGAAGCCATTCCTGACACACCAACCAGTTTCAATGGCTGCCTTTGTACTTCTCACGGCACCTTCTACATAACTCTATCATGCCACCATTTTCTACATCTCCCACCTATCTCAGGATGCCTGTCACTGGTTTACTTATTTAACTCTCCCCTACTTAGGTCATCTACAAGTTGTATGATTATAGAAACCAATAATATGATTTAAATACCCCAGCATTTGGACAATGACTAGCACACAGTAAGGGCTTAATAAACTTTTGATAGATAGATACACTAAGCCATTTCCCACTCTTTGTTAGCTTCCTTGTTTAAAACATTCAAGTTGTATCATGGCTTCACTACCACTACTCACCCTCCTCTGCCACATGTGAGGTACGATCAATTTACACAGTGAATATTCATATTTTTAAAATGTATTATAGTAAATGACACATTGCCATTAATCTCCTTCAAAAGATTCCCTCTCACTTTGGACACATGTATCCCATCATTCTTGCCACTTTCTAAAGTACTTTTGGAAGTCTTCTTTTGTGAGTGTCTACAAGCTATGATCAAAATATGGTGAATGTTTTCGCTGTGTGCTATCCACAGAAAGGTGGGCTCATAAAAACATTACTGTGTGTCCTTGTCCACCTTATCCCCTGAATCTGGTACTGTGCAACTTCTAGCTCTTCCCCAAAGTCAAAACAATCATAAAAGATGAACATTTTAAATCTATTCAAAATATCAAGGGTGCCACAACATTGCAACTAAAGACGAGAAAGAGGACTTCCGTGATTAAATATAATACATTTTTAATTGAAAAATTCTCTGCATTTTTATCACACCTGATTTATATCTATTTTCAAAAGGCTTTTCAAACAATAGTTTTCATATGTGTGCCACTATTAAAAATGAGAGTAAAAAAAATGAGAGTAGTGAACTGCAAACCATCAGAATAAGACTCATTAGGAAGAAGGCTGGGGATTTAGCTCAGTGGTTAGAGTGCTTGCCTAGCAAGTGCAAGGCCCTGAGTTAGATCCTGGGATGCTCATTTTCACTGCAAATTCCCACAAACTTTAGGGGCAAAAGACAGTTAGCAAGATGGCCCAATCACAAATGAGAAAGGACCCTTATACTCACTGGATAGGAAGCTAAGAGGTCAAACTGCTCCAGCTCCAAGGCAGGAGAAAACCTGGCCTGGCTTCTCCTCCTCCTACCAGGTAGGAAAATTGTTCTGATAACTCCTCAGTGTTGTAGCATGTGAGAGTTTGAAAAACCTTTTCACATTCCACTCAGCAATATTTGGACTTTCAAGAGAGTGTAGTGTTTATTGTATTTAATGATGGCATTAGAGTAAAAAATGTGTCCCAACTTCCTACAAGAGTCTCCAAAATGCTTTTTCAAATAGGATTTAAGAGAACATGACCAAAGGATAGGTGATTTTAGTGAGACCATGCTTAAAGCCCAAAAACAGAAAAATAGCTATTATGTTTGGGGAAAGTGTAGGAAGCTGACTGTAAAGAGATGTTAGGAGAGTTGGCAGAAAGTTGACTTTTTCTCATGCCCCAGCACTACTCGAAACAGGGAGTGTCAGAGGGCTCCAGTGGCATGTGCTGCACATGTGAGCTGCCACTGTGAAGTAGGGGTCAGCTGGCAGAATGAAGTCTCCCCCCCTGTGTATTTTGGACATTAGTATATATCATAGCGACTTGCTAAGATTTAGGTGGCTGGACCTTGGTCCTAGCATTCCGGGTTTAGTAGGTCTGGGGCACAGCTGAGAATCTGCATTTCTAGCGGACTCTCAGCTGGTACTGCTGATACATCCCCACCACACTCCAAGCAGCACCACACTGGGCATCAGTGTCATTGAGCCAAAGTGGAAAGAACCTGTTTCCACATCACATAATCGGGATTTATATCCGGACTCTGACGTGGGGAGTAATAATACCAACTGTGCAGGAAGGCAACGTCAGGCATGCAGGAGAACACTCACCCCGGGGAAAGCCCAAAAAATAGTAGTTTATGATGGCTGGGCAATAGCATAATTAAAAATACCATGGTGTCCAGCACAGAGAGACACCAAATAAATGTTAGGCTGCCTTTTGCTTCAATTTTACTGAGTTCTAACTTTAATTAGAAAGGAAACAGAAACATAATTATACTAACCCTACAATCATTAGAACAAAAGTACACTAAAACCTAGAATGAAGTAAAAATATAGTTCAGAACTATTATATCAATAAAAGATATTTTCAAGCCTCTGATTTGTGCAAAACTATTAAAACATTTTCCCTCCCTAACTTTCAGGGACCTGGAAGGCAATCGAATAAAGTATCTTACTAATTCCACCTTTCTGTCCTGCACGTCACTCACAGTTCTGTAAGTACTCAGGGGTCTTCGGCAAGTGAGAAGAAACCCTATAGACTGGAGAACTCAATGAAAACATTGACAATGCATTTTAAAGTAGTGTTTTGTTTACAGCCTCTGTCTGAAACTGCAATATTTGGAAAATGCACACATTGATTTATTGGTTTCAAGGGTGAGGCTGAGCCTTTCGTTAAGTTGCCTGAGGATCGGGGTCTCCAGCTGGCTCTCTGTCATCATTTCTGTGCGCACGTCAGCTGAACGGGCTCCCCGTGAGCTGCCGCCTTCTCCCCTCACGGTTCCCAGTGAAATGTGGCCGTGTACGCGGAAGCGGTTAGCTGTACCATCATACCCTGGCACTGCCCATGGCTCTTGTCACTTGATGTCCTCCTCTTGAAGAAAGGGAAAAAGAGCTAATGTTTTCTGGTTGGCCAGAGACTCAGATTGGTGATTCTGGTTGCTGATTATACTTTTTCTGGGGGCAGGAAGGCAGATGGATTGGTTAATTGGCACATTTGTAAGCCAAAAGGCGCAACTGTTTTGTATTTTTTTTAATTATAGTTCTCCATAGGGAGTAAGGACTTAGTAATTTTTTTTGATTGAATGGGTCATTGGAAATAAAGAATGGAAGAGAGAAATTGGAAAGAGACCCTCCCTAAAATAACCAGAATCCAAGCGAGTGCAGATTTAGAGACCACACTCAGGGACTCAGACTGCTCTGGCAACCTTTCCCAGAGACGCCTGAGACGGCCTCCAGTGAGAAGTCCTTGCCTCAGTTTCCACGCTAGAGCCACCTCCCTGTGGGACCTCCGAGGAGGCTGATTTAGTGATGCCTGATCAGTGGCCTCTCCCAGGGAGAACTGATTACGACAGCAGACACAAACCCACGGTGCTGACTCTCGCCATGTCTTACAGGTTTCTGCCTAGAAATCAAATTGATTTTGTTCCAGAGAAGACATTTTCTTCATTAAAAAATTTAGGAGAACTGTAAGTAGTATCGTCTACTAGGAAGAATCTGATTGCTTCTTCCAAGATTATAAATTTAAATGACTAGTGAGAGTGCGCTTCCACTAGTAGCAATCAAAATCCTGTAGACTATTGGATATTAAAAATCAACTAGGAAAACCAACATTATCCTAAAGTCAAAAGCAAATTAAAACCAGACAGTGGGCTTAAAACAGTTATCCTACACTAGCTCCTCTGCCTATTTCTTTGAGCGTTTTCATATGTGTGTGTGTTTGGGAGTAAATGAGTGTTCTAGTGCTTCTTAAATATAGATTACTTAATATTAGAGATCCTTTCTCTCTTATGCCTGGCGTTATAGTTAATTCTCAGTAAATGCTTGCCGAATGAATAACAGACTGACTGAAATGACATGAACTGATTGAAATGGAACAAAGGAATGAAAATTCTGATTATTTATTGAGGAATTATGACTACTATAGCAGGTAAAGCAAACACATGTGCCTAGAACAAGAATTAGACTCATTGAAAAATATTCAGAGCACTGAGGTAACATTTTCTGTTCAAGTACGTGTTTTGTAGGTCTAAGCCTTTTTAAAAGCATTTGTTTTGCAATTAATTCATTTCTCCCTCCCATAATTACGTATGATTGGAAGTTAAAATTAATTCTTTCATATTACAGATTGTGGTAATTAGCATAGAAAACTCATCCTCCTGACAGAGGCCTTAAAATGGACATTAATGTCTTAAAGAACCCTTCTCTCCCACTCTTTATACCTTGTTTTGTAATCCAGAAAGGTAGATAACTAAGTGATCTTAAAAAATAATTCATGAATAAATGTGGTAATTTAATCTAAATAATAAATGTTACAAATTAAATCCACTAATATTTATTAAGTGCCCAGTATATGCAAAATCCTGCATTAGAACTAAAAATATTATCATTTTATGGCAAAAAATTACAGGCAGCTCATGCAGAAGAAACTTCCTGGTAGTTTCCCAGCCAAGCTCTGGAGAAGGAATATGACTTGGGTTTCAGGTTGGGACAGGAGAGTAGGGGCCTATTTTATACACAAACTTAATGAACTAGTGATACGGAGTTCACATTTTGAAAATTCTCCTAATTCTCTTCTCATCCTACATGGAGGTAGAACCCACATAAAAAGTGGGTATTGGGGTCCTGCTTAAGAGATACTAGCTGCTGTTTTTAAAGTCATATGCAATCCATTCCAATCCACTTAGCCTTAGAGAACGACAAGAAATTCAGAAGTTGACAGACCTAAACTGAATGAGGTGTTTCTTATCTTGAGCTGACACGTGTTGGGTGATTTCATTGTGCCATCACGACGTCGGGTGCATCCTGGAGAGGAATAAGCACAAGCACCTGAGGCCCTGTCATCCTTTCCACCAAGAGAACATACTTCATTTCTCTCTCTAACACTTTGAAGGACAATTTCCCAGCCCAGGGATCATCGGCATCTTGGTCCCTTGTCACACTCTCTCTGACTATGCACTCCTGTGGCCTTTTCCTGGGCCGTGATCCAGGTGTGCTTCTCCCATCAGGAGCACCAGGTCCAAATTCCCAGCTCGCAGGACTTGATGCTTGCATGTCATGACAGCATTTCTAAAGCCACCTGCTGAAAACTAAACTCACAGTGCATCTCAAGCCACTGCCAGGTTCTTCCCCTGCACCTTCTATTGCGGTAGTATCATCGTCCTTCCTGGAAGCCAGCCCTGAGGACTGATCCCTTGCCCTGTGCCTCACTCCTAACACTTTAAGTTCTCTCGCATCTTGAGCCTTGCTAGTGTCCCTATCAAGCCTTCATCAGCTCTCAGCTCGTCCATATGGAAACTTCCTGCCGGATCTCCCTCCTCTGACTCTCTTGCTTTTTAACCCTTCTTTCATGCTTCTGATGCAGTTACTATCCATAATGCAGAGCATATGCCATTGTCCTCCTTAATGCGCTCACTCTTCGTTGCCTGCTGCTTAGCCAAGTGCCTGACATTGTTCTCAAATGTTAGTGTGTAAGAGGACATTGGTTTAAATGCATGTTACCAGGCTTCCTCCTTGAGAGTTTGATGTAGTTCTGGGCTGGGCACTGGAATGTGGTCATTCTGTGAGCTTCCTCAATGATTCTGATGCCTCAGAGTGTATCCATGGCCCTCCCATCTTGTCTTCAAGTACTTTTCCAGGCTCTCTTCCTTTACAGTACCCCTGTATTTTTTTCTCCTTTACCCCTGTTGGACTATTTGCTGACTCCTGAAGATATCATTCGATTCCATTCAATTCCAAACATCTGTTTCTCTAATCACACTTAAGCCTCACCTAAAAGTCTGCTTTTCTTTTATACCACCTAAAATGGCCAAGCCTTGTTCAAACATTTCCTGATTTTTTGGGGTCATGGTCAATGCCTTCTCCTTCTGTCTGTACTTTTGTATCAGCACTTTTTTCATTCTTTCTTTGTTTTATAATCTGGCTGTATTAGTCCATTTTCTGTTGCTGTAACAAAATACTTTAGTCTGGATACTTTATGAAGAAAAGAGGTTTATTTAGCTCATAATTTGGGATACTGAAAGTCCAAGATCAAGAAGCCAAGAGTTCAGGGGTCAGGTTTGTTTTGGTTTTTTCTTTTTTTTTTTTTTTTTTTTTGGTGCTGGGGATCAAACTCGGGCCCTTGTGCTTGCAAGGCAAGCACTTTAACCACTGAGCTAAATCCCCAGCAGGTTTGTTTTTTAATAACACACTCTTGGGAGAACTAACTGGAGTCCCAGCTGAAGTACCTCTATTTCTTCTGAGGACAGCTTTCCCAGTCCCTTAATCACCTCCCGCTGGGCCTCACCTCTTTAAAATTCCATCACCTAACCTCTGGAAATCAAGCCCCAAAGCATGAACTTTTGAGGGACAAATCACAGCACTGGCGATTACTCTGAATGAAAGCCTCTTTAGGGAAAGATCTAAATCTTAGTGATTTGTAACTCCCACATTTCTATCAGCAACTCCATTGTGTCAAGAATAGTTAAGTTTTTTGTTCACTCTTAATTAGGCAATTGTACTTCTGTTTATATCTTTCTCTGCCTCAGAAAGATACTTTGGACTCTTAAAAATTATTGATTTCTTCTTATCCCCATAACCTCTTTTCTGCATGTTATAGAGTCCCTTCCCTACGATTCTTTCTAGATTGGACAATCCTGTTATATTTAATTCTGAGCCCTCAATTTTGTATACAAAAATAATCCTATGTAAGAATGTATTAAAATATCTAGTCTTATCCATTCAAGATTGTCTGGGCAAACATTGAGCAACCAATACTACCTTAGTTGGAATGCAAAATAGAAAACCACAAAAATATTAGTTAGATAAACAAGAGATCATATATGTGACGCAAACAGGAATCACAGAAGCGTGAATGATAGAAATGTACAAAGAGTACCTAAAACAGAGAAAATTAATCAAATCAGATATTGAAGCCAGGATGTGCTGCAGAGAGGATGAGAGGAAATTCCAGAGAGGAACTGGATGAGTAAAATGTCATATGTCTGTAAGTCATGGAAAGCATTCATTTGGCTGACGCACATGGCCTTGTTGTGTAACAACTTACCAGGTTGGTTACATTGGATTCACATTTTCTGTTATATCAAATGAGATGATGATAACTGTGAGAAGTAATAACTATGTCACTTCTTTCCAGTGTAATTGCTTTGGGTTTTACTGTCATCAACAGGGATCTGTCTAGTAATATGATAATGGAGCTACCAGCCCACCTTTTTAAAGACCTAAAGCGTCTACAAAAACTGTAAGTTCATCTCATCATCATCAGATTTTAATGGCAACATCTTAGGTTTCGAAAATGATAACATCCATAATTCTTTTCCCCTTCCTCTAATGCTGAAAAAGGAACCTGTCATCCAATCCTCTTTCGTATCTTCACAAGAGCCAGTTTGGAAGTCTTAAACAACTTCAGTCTCTGTAAGTAATATAAATTTGTCAATTATAATTTTAGTGGATGTATTTTACTTAGAGACACAGTGATTTTTAAATGAGTGTTTTCTGTACAGGCATATGCATCCTCAGATGATTACAAATATCATTGTTACCATCAGTTATGTACTAAATGAAAATAAAGCCTTGTTTTTTAGTATTAAATTGCGTAAAGGCCATTTCTGTGTTTGAAATGACATATATTTCCCTCCTGAAAACTGCATTTATATGGAAAAATCCCATCCTATACTTTTCACAATGAATTAAATTGTTATTATTTTGTTTCACTTTGGTAAAACAAATTATATAAGACTTGCCTTTTCCCCCATCTTTCCTCTCTCCTGTGAGATACTACTGGTATCAGTCTACAGTATATGATTTTCACTTTTCAGCATTTTTTTTAAATCCCACATATATGAACATTCAGACAATTAGTGTTGCAAAGTATCTTAAAATTTGAATCACGTTGGATTTCACTGGTGTCAAGAACTCTGCCAGTTGTTCTTTTAGAGTTCATGACTGCTTTCTCCTGAGTGATCATTTGTTGGTTAAAGTTTGTGTATTTTACACAGAGAGGATACTGTGCTACTTGATTTTGGCCTAAGGATTTCTTCATTTAATTTCAAGTACCAATCTTTAACATCACTTTTTGTTCTTCTTAAATAGGTTTCTATTGGAAATTAATGCAAGGTTAAATTCTCTTTCAACAGATACTACTGAGCTTGCAGTGATTGACAAAGACATGATTGTTGCTCTCAACAAGCAAAAAAAGGCACCAAATCTATAAATAAGTCATTATTTTTAAATATAATGATGAGATGAACTTACAGTTTAAATATACGAACAGCCCTCAAGATGTAGACAACTTGACTATTTCTTCACTCTCCACATTCTTGATTATTTCCACACTCTCTTTGACATTTTAAATGTCAAAGTACTAACAATTTACTCCATGCCTTTCTTTCTTCATTCTTCCTTTTCTCATTTCTTTTTTCTAAGATCCACTTTTACATTTATTTCATAAACATTTATTGGACACCATTTAATGCATTGCACTTCCTTCCTTAGGACGTAGTGCCTTCTGCTCTTTAGGGTATTAGAAGATATTAATCAACTAATCACACAATCTTTGTAAAACTAGAACTGTGACAAGTGAAGGAGAAACCTAGAGTGCAAAAGAGAGCAGGAGTGGGGACCTTAAAAAAAGGACTCAGAGTTTTTTAAGGAGTTGCCTGATGATCTGGTACTATAAGAGTTTTCTCAAGTTTACTTCTGGTTGTAGACTTCAAGGGAATTCCTCTATGAGGAACTCGGTGGGCAAGGGAAATACACAACAAGAAATCCTTATTCGGCTCAGCCAAAAAGAAAATGAATAAAAAGCAGAAATATTTTAAGTTAAACTTGAAAAGCAAATTGTTTCCATTGTTTTTGATTGTCCATTTCCCGAGAACATGGTAACTCTACATTCACAGCAACCTAAAGACATCTTCAAAATATCCATATTTGTAAAAGTTTCAAGATAACTTTTAAGAGTGTAGAGGTGGTCACCGAGGCCCTTTGAAGATATCTTACGAGGCCAGGAGGCATTGCAAAATTTATGCTTCCCACTGTGGTCTTAGAAATAGATTGTCCTGACCTGGAGCTCCTCTTGTACCTTCCTGATTTTCCACCCTAAAGACACAGAATCCAGGAAGAAATGAATGTTTAAATTTTATTTAAACTTTGGTGATACTCTTAGGATGGAAGTATAGCTCCTGAATGAAACCTTCTAATTTCAATAGCACTGTTTATTCAATCAAACTGTGGGACAATTTCACATAAGACAACACTGAGACTGTTTTTATTTATGTATTTTTGTGGTGCTGGAGATCAAACTCAGACTCTCACACATGCTAGCAAGCACTCTACTACTGAGCTACATCCCCAGTCTCTTGAGATTTTTAAATCAAAGAGATGAATGAAAGCATTCTTTTAGAATGTAATTCTGCATGTGAAATGACAAATCCATCTCCAATATACAGCAGCCTTAAGTAGGAATAGTAATTTTATGACTGCAAAATTTTCATCCTGATTTGAATTAGTAACATAAAATTTTGACACTTTCTTTTTAAGACATGACAAAGAATGCAATTATTACAAAGCATTACCTTTAAAACATCAAACATATTGTGCTTATTTTCTAGAGACCTGGAAAGGATAGAGATTCCAAATATAAATACAGAAATGTTTCAACCTATGAAGAATCTTTCTCACATGTATGTATGTATGAAAGAGAAGAAAGTATGTATTTATGTTTCAAATGTTCTCATGTCAACTGCCTGATGTATCACTGAACTGTGTTTTTATGCAACAAAAGTTTTTTATTGAGAACTTTTTAATTTTGTCACCTTTGGTCCAAATAGAGTTCAATATTATGATGTGCCGACATGAATGACCCTTCTCTCTGGAAACACGCTGTTTATCCAATTGAGGCCCAATCAGAGATCAGGGTACCAGAATGCCACATATTACACAAGATGAAGTCACTGGCTAATGGTACTCAGGCGACCTGGAAACATTAATTCACCTCACATGAATGAGCAGTCGGCTGCTCTAAGATTTGAGCCCTTAGGAAGAAAGGTGCTATATATATTCCAGGTGTTGTTACTGTTACTAAGTGCACTACAAAATGGAGGTAATTAATCTTTATAGTAGTTTTTGTTAAGTCACTTTAATATATTTGATTAAAGTGCACTGTGTAAGTTGTGTTAATATATGTGTTTATAACATCATTTCTTTATCAACTGTATAAGCTATGTTCTTGATTTCAAAAATTAACCATTGTTGTCCACAAAAATAGGGAGGACTCGATGTAAGATGAAAAGTCGGGTGCAGCAAGGGGCTGGAAATGTTGGTATGAAGGTGCTTTTTTGGGGAGAACATTTTGTTTATGTCTGTGCAGTAGGTGTGATGGCTGAAAGACAAGTGTTTGATGCATACCACATGATTGTGTTTGTTTCTCTTTCCGCGGCCCCCTTAGATAAATATTTAATGAGGTTATCATTTCCTGTTGCAGGCAGAAGTTGAAGTCTTTTTAGAGTAGAGAAGCTCAACCTTTTTAGACTTGATGGAGACATCACCATTTTACATATAGAACCTCAAGTTATAGGCAGGAAGGACCCAACAAGCAATAGAAAATGTGTTCACCTAGCTAGGTTCCTATCAGTTGACCCTCTTTTTTTTTTTTTTTTTTTGTATTTTCTTTGTACTTTACTTATTGAAATACCTCCACTTCACCATCCCCATTCCTTTCACGGCCAAATCGCCACAGCAGGGGACCCTAAATGTCTCTATATGAAGACAGTGGACATAATGGAATCCTAAAAAAACCAAGAGGTCAAGTCCAGTATCTGCTAGGGACTCCAAGGAAGGGAAAGAAAAAGAAAACAATAGGATGAGATGTCAAATTCTTTTAATAGGCTGCAGATGTTAGGAAAGTGGACCGTAAGCTACTCAAGGGCAGGAATCGCCTCCTATGCTTCTACTAGACACACCCAGTATTCAATTATCCGTCGTCCATCTGCTGATCAAAGAAATATTTATTGACTCCCTAGCAGGTGCCAGGCACTGTTCTAGATGCTCGGAACACCACAATCAACAAGAGAAAGCACGTCTGTCCCATGGAACTCTCATTTAGCTTTGGAAATGGGGGAAATGAACAGATAAATAAATAGTTACTAAATCCCATGAAGACAAGCAAAGCAAAATACAGGGACAGAAGGAGGATTTGGATGGTTTAAATGGAAGTCAGATTAATGTGACATTTGATCAGACCTGAATGAAGGGAGGTAGCAGCACTGCTGACATCCAGGGGAAGAGTCTTCCACACAGAGGGAAAAGCAAAAGCAAGACTAAGGAGGGAGCCAGGCTCGTTGGAGGATTAGAGCAGAGCTCTCATGTCTAGGTGGGAGGAGGCAGCCACTCAGGGCAACCAGGGGTCCAGTCGCAGGGGCCTTGGAGTTGTAGCAAAGCATAGCTTTGTTTAACTTGCTTATGTAGAAACTAAATTAGGAAATGACAAAAAAAAATGGATTTGACTGAGAGAAAAGGGCAAATTAAGAACTGAAAGAGGTAGTAAAAGAATAAGAATAGAATGAGTTTATGGAAGAAAATTCTAGATACACAGGTTTGGGAGGGGAGTGGTCATAATCCAACACATCAAGACTCACCATGTCTGGCTCTTAAATATATTAAACATTTTGCCTACAGACACGTTCTTCCCAACCGTGGCAAGAAATCTGTGTTTAAGGCTTCTTCTCCTGGCCTCCTTGAGACTGAATTTTCCTAGTCTCAGGGACCTGTTCATGTCAGGGGGGAAAGGCTACTTTAAGTAGACCTTAGAGTCCAAAACCAGGGAGGAATCAGGAAAGTTTGTAGTGAGCTACAGTAGGCCCCTCACATCCCTGACGCAAGCCCTGGATGTTGGCTAGAGATCAACTGAGCATTGACAGTCTACTTTGTGTTACACCCAGTGAGAGACTAATGCAAGGTGACAAGGGGAAAAGGTAAAGCCCCTGAGACCTCATGGTCCCATAGCTTCCCCAGCTTTGCTCAGCCAGCCACTTCTGAAATTCTCTGGTCCTCGGGTTCCTCCTTATTCAACAGGCATTGCCTAGAGTAGTAGCGTTTAATGTAGAACTCCCTAGTTGCGTAGTTATTACTAAAGAAAAGTAAGCAAACCTAGCAAAGTTGCAAACCTAACAGAGTTGCAGCACTGAAAGGACTGCAGCTGTAGTTTCTGTATCACTACTGTAAAGTGACTCTTCTTTTCCCTTTGACTTTAGTTATTTCAAAAACTTTCGATACTGCTCCTATGCTCCCCATGTGCGACTATGTATGCCCTTGTCTGACGGCATTTCTTCATTTGAGGACCTCTTGGCTAACAATATCCTCAGAGTATTTGTCTGGGTTATAGCTTTCATTACCTGCTTTGGAAATCTTTTTGTCATTGGCATGAGATCTTTCATTAAAGCTGAAAATACAACTCACGCTATGTCCATCAAAATCCTTTGTTGTAAGTATGTTTCCTATATAAATAGACAGGCTATCTTCTCTGAACTGTGCACTAGATATGCGAATATATATATATATATATATAAATACATATATATAATGTGTGTGGATGTGTATGTATTATATATAGACCTTCAACAAATATCATTTCTTATGAATTTTGTATGGTAGCCAAATTTCTTTTCAAAATATTAATGTGCTATTCTTGGTAGCTAAGTTTTAGACTGTATAACTTCATAGTGAAATACTCCTGGGGATCTTGGCTTAGAATAGGGAAGAGAATGGTGAGTCAAGTGATGGATTATGGAGAAAGTTCTATGGGTCGCTAAGTTTGATTGACTTCAATTACAGTAGCATCCAGGTTTCTCAAGCTCAGAAAGCGATTCCCTTTATTAACTATAAGTAATCTATGTTTACTGTTTTAAAACTAGCTCTTCCCAAGTATAAGTTTTCCCTCCCTCCCCCTTTTTAAGCTACTGAAACAAAGACATAGCATGGTACTCAAGAGTAGCACAGATTCTGAAGTCCCCTGGTTTCTTGGTACTCTAGTAGGTGATCACATTAATGCGTTTAACATAGAATGAAGGAGCTGGACCAAATCAGAAAACTAAAACAAGAGATGTGGGGCACTACCAACAGACACTGCATCAATTCCTCACAGGTGCTGACTGCCTAATGGGTATCTACTTGTTCTTCGTGGGCTTCTTTGATGTGAAATACCGCGGGCAGTATCAGAAGTATGCCCTGCTGTGGATGGAAAGTCCGCAGTGCCACCTCCTGGGCTTCCTGGCCATGCTGTCCAGTGAGGTCTCTGTCCTATTGCTGACCTTCTTAACTCTGGAAAAGTTCCTGGTCATCGTCTTCCCCTTCAGTAACATCCGGCCTGGAAAGCGGCAGACTTCGGTCATCCTCATCTGCATCTGGATGGTGGGATTTTTGATTGCTGTAATTCCCTTTTGGAATGAGGATTACTTTGGAAACTTCTATGGGAAAAATGGAGTATGTTTCCCACTTTACTATGACCAAACAGAAGCTATTGGAAGCCAAGTATATTCTCTTGGGATTTTCCTAGGTAAATTATACTTTTCATTTCCTGGGTAAACAATATTTTGAAAGAAATATCATAAACTTTTTCAAAAGTGGATTTGTCCATTTTAGAAATTAAATGAATATAGTCAAAACTGTCCTTTTTTAGAAAAAAGTTATTGCTATGTAGATATGGAAGTTTTATTAAACTTTTTATTATACAGCTTTAGTTTAAAAGACAAAGACTGAATGATCTTTTAAAAAAAATTTCCTACATTCCTTTGATCTCATGTTCCTGTATAGTGACTATGAGCCAAAAGAATTCTAGTTTAGTGCTAGTCCTGAAACCCTACCACATTATTTGAACTCTTTTTTTTACAATCT
This sequence comes from Hystrix cristata, assembly GCA_004026905.1. Lineage (NCBI taxonomy): Eukaryota > Metazoa > Chordata > Mammalia > Rodentia > Hystricidae > Hystrix > Hystrix cristata. Next base: position 62,438 of record PVJO010001207.1, read on the forward strand.
AGTTATGAGTCAAATAAATAGTGATAAAATTCTGGAAGCTCAGTAGCAAATTATCTGAATGGAAATACCAAGAAGATTTGTTGCCTTTGGTAAAGGCAACTCTTAAGTCAGGAATGTAAGGATGCTTAATAAGACTATTTCCTTTTCGCTTTTCTTAATTCATCCTAATTTTTTTGGAAAAGAAGACTGTATATTTTCAGTTACAGATGACTGACAAATTTAGTACTTTAAGTTAAATTTTTTTCTATGGTCTAACTTGTATTAATTCTGCTTAAAATTAAGGTTATTCTTCTGTCCTTTCTTTAACTAGCATGTATTATCATTTCCATTCCCCTTTCCCTCCCTTTTCTCTTATCCACATAGTCACCAAACTCTATGATCCTTTCTTCTGCATCAGGTAATTTTCACCAAAATATGCCTCTATATATGTTCCTTCTAGTCTTCTGGAGTTCCCTCTTCTGTTGCCATAGTTTGAAACCTTACTGCCTTCATCCTTAGTACTGACTTAGCCCATACAAGCCTTTTAACCCCTGGGTGTTCCCTTCCCCCCATTTATCTGCTTACCACCCTCCACAGAGAGCTTCAATAGTTTTCCTATTACTTTCAAGGCCAAGTCTAAATGACTTACATAAAACTCATCATGACGTGGCTCTAACCATTGTTACTAGATCTTCTTCATCTACTCTTCTTCCTTCTCCGAAAAACTAAGCACTTCATTTGCACTATTTTGAAAATACTCCTTGTACACTGCTCTGCTTCACAGCTACTTGTTCATAGGAATATCACCCATGGGATAGGGTAGGTGTTCTTCGCATCTCTTCATGATTAATTTCTTCATTGCGCCTAGCGTAGGTGCACTTCGTACAAGCGCACACACACAGACACACACTCATACGTATTATCTTTATCATCTGTGTAGAAATGGTTTGCGTGCGTAAGAGTCCCAGAGCTCTAAAGTACACTTTTTTCTATTTGAAGACTATAAGAATATAGAATTTTTAATTAATGTTTAATTTTAGAATAATTTTAGATTTAGAGAAAATTTGTAAGTATAGTACAGTCCCACTTGTTATTAACACCTTACATTACTATAGTAGATTCAGAATATGTGCTTTTTAATCTTTCTCTAAGTCTTTTTCTAGAAGTGGGGCCAGAGGAGTATTTTCTACCAGAGTCATTTCATTTTTTGCTTAATTAAACTGTCTGACAAGAGCCCTAAAACAATCCAGTTTTATAAAATTCTATGGTATAGTTTATACTGAGATTCCATGGAACCTGAAATGCTTTTGATGAAAAATAACCTTGAACTTAACCTTAACTTACTTTCCCCAGACTTTACCAGTCTCACATACAGTCTAGGTTCAGATTAACATTTTTTAAACAGCTGTGAAAACATATGCAAATATGATGTTCACTATAAGGAATTATTAGATAAGCACTCAGGATTTTTATTACAGCCAGAAGAAAACCGATAAAATGAGTAAATCAATTTTACAGGGGATAGTGATATTAAATTAAAATCTCATTAATATATTTGGCCCCAAAAGAATGATTCATATAGTTGAATGTTTAACTTTTTTCTTATTTCTTTTTCTAAAACGAGTTCAAAGGGTTCTGAACCACAGAAGTTTAAATTAGTAAAGAAAATTCTTTTAAAAATGTATTTTTGTTCCTTTGGGGGGGTGGTACTGAGGTTCGAACTCAGGGCCTTGCACTTGCCAGGAAAGTACTCTACCACTTGAGCTAAATCCCCAACTTTTGTCCCATTTATTATTTTTATTTAAGACCAAAAAACATTAAGCATAATATTCCTGAGGCAGTAGTGATCATAATAAATTCCAAGATTATTTTATTCATACGTATAAAATAAGGAAATAGAATTGTATTTATTTTTGAGACATACATATGATTATAGTAATCCCTTAAGAGTTGAAATTGCAAAGATCTAAAAACAAAAAAAAATATTTTTCATACTTTAAATAAGCTAGAATTTACTTTATGATAATCTAGTTCCGAATTTTAGAAGTCTGTAATTCTTCCAAAAGGCTTTATATCTTTGAAATCTCTTTTTGAACTGAAAAACTCAATGGGTTCCTTTATCTTATTTCCTTAAACTCAGAAATTTTAGCTGAATATCCCTGGGCATATACAAAAGAATGCTTCTCGAAAGCTCCAGGATAAAAAGGCTCCATATTTGACATCTAAGTACCCCAATATTTGACTGTTGATTTATACCCCCAAAATTCTCAGAGATGTATTTTTTCCCAACAGGTGTAAATTTGCTGGCATTTCTCATCATCGTATTTTCCTATATTACTATGTTCTGCTCCATTCAAAAAACCGCCGTGCAGACAGCAGAAGTGAGGAATCACATTGGAAAAGAGGCGGCTGTTGCAAACCGTTTCTTTTTTATAGTGTTCTCTGATGCCATCTGCTGGATTCCTGTATTTGTAGTTAAAATCCTTTCCCTCCTCCGAGTGGAAATACCAGGTCAGTCACTTTTGGCCTCCCAAGTATGTTGTGCCTTATCAAATGCCCTTCCTGCAGTATGACCAGAATCAGTAACAGTATCCGCCACATGCAAATTCTCCATAAATACCTATGGCTTTAATACAAAGAGTTATTATTTTCCTGAAGTATTTTGGGATTGGCATTCTAAGATGGAAACTGGGTAGCGCTGCAATCCAAGGAGGATTAATTTAAAAATGGGAGCTAGAGAGAAGTAAGTCTGATCACCTTGCTTTAACCTGAGACAGACAGTGGTTCTTAAAAGTCAAAATATACATGCCTAGGATCTACCCAGACCTCTGGGTTTTATTTCCAGGAGCTAATACATACACATGGGTATTTCACAAGAGCTCCCTTTATGATTCTTATTTACACACACCCAGATGGAACCACGAGTCTACTGCATGGTCCTAGCTATGAAATGTTACGGTGGGTTCTGTGGAATGCCACATGCTCTGTGGAAGAGCCTCATCCTAAAGGCCGGGTTCCCAGCATACAGCCCGACTTCCACCAGAGAGAATAACCTTTCATTAGTAACAATTTTACTAGCAGTGTTTTCTAAGATCTAGAGAGCAAAACCATTTTGGGGCTTTCCAGGATTAGGCTCAATCTGTGACACAGACTTCAGGATCATCTTCAATGAGTTATTTCAGCCAAGAGCAGATCTACCTCAGGAGTTGATCCAGGATAGGAACTATATCTCACCCATCTCGTAATCCCACTGTCAAGCAAGGTGCCTGACCCATTGCAACCCTAGACAGAAAAGTAACAAATGCACAAATGACAAGCAGTTCTAATGACCTCAATTCCCTCTGGCTCATGCACAAAGTTGGTGAAGTCTTGGCAGTTGGCTTGCTACGAAATGGCATGTGGCAGCCTCAGCAGCTTTGTCTTTGCAATCGAGCAGAGCTATCTTTCAAGCATGTGAGAAGCAGAAGTGAAAATCAGGAGGGAGGTGAATACTTGGGCACCTTTGCTGGCCTGGATAGTGAGAGGAGAAGCCTTAAGCATTCGTGGGAGATTGTTAGAGGAGAGTCGGTCAGACAGGGAATGAGAAGTACAACTCACTAAATATTAATAATGCCAGGTGCTGTCTTGAACAGTCTCCAATCTATGACTACTACCTGAACATCTCAATTTTTATATCCTACCCTTTCAAATTCAACAGCACTTAACTGTCCATTGGTGTCTATTGCTCCTGGAATAAGGTTCAAATATTGAGATTAGCATTAAACTTTTTGCTTCCCACTTGACCTTCACATAGTCTGCGATCCAGGACCGTTAGGATGTTTGGACTTGTTCCTCTGTACTTTCCTGATATGATGTCAGCTTTTGCTGAGGTTATTCCCTCCTCTAGATTAAACTGGCACTGAATAAGATTCTCATCCTAAAGTCCTGAGCCCACTTGCTCCTTCCTCCGTGGTGCCAGTCCAGACCTCGCCCCACCCACTTCCCATCCAACCCAGCGCTTAGCTGTCCGTGACCACTCATTAGTCTCATCCAAACTCACATCAGCATTACTTTTGAAAGTGTCTGTTGCCCCTTAAGATTGTGAGCTTCAGAAGGGTAGGGGCTGTATCCTGTTCACCACCACCTTTTCCACAGCACTTTTCACATAGTGTTGTTCAAACAATGAAAAAGCAGCTGCTGTGCTGTGAGCTTCCCCAGGAAGAACATACGAGATGGGAGTGCAGGAGGCTGTCAACAGGCCTGTGAGCTCCATGGCAGAGCCTCCCCCAGTCCACTAGGGAAGCTGAGCTCATCTAAGAGTGCTAGAAGGGACGGAGCTTACTGCAGCAACCTCCGCACTCCTGTTCGCTCATCTGTGGAGGTACCCGCCCAGCACTCACTTCTCCCAGCTGTAGGGCCAGTGAAGAAGGACCCTGCATGCAAATGATGGGAGCCTGGGCTCCTGTCCTGACCTAGTCACTAACCTGCTAAGGGAATTTAAGAGTGATCACCTTACCTCACTGACACTTGTTCTAGGTGATCCCATCAGTCATTGTTCACTAGAGAAACAGATTTAATGTAGGATATATAAATGTATTAGGATTTACAAAGTAGGCTTACAATGACCACCTGCAGAGTCAGGTGTAGAAGAGTGCAAAAGGGGTGTCTACACCCTGGAGATCCGAAGGATCCAGGCAAAGGCCTGGAGCTCACTGTAGTGTCCTGTGCAAGTCCATATCAGGATGCTGAAGGATCTGCTCTGGATGCTAGGAGATGACATCTAAAGTGGAGGTAAAGACCGGAGCTCCTCCCAAGAAACAGAAGCGAGCCTTGCTTCTTTGTTCCCCTTTTTATTCCATCCAGGCTACAAGCCTATTGGTTGGTGTTACTCACACCCAGGTGTGTCTTCTGTTTTCCATAAACCCATTCGGCCACACCCAGAACAAGGTGATCCAATTATTTGGGCATTTCTTACTCAAATTGACACAATCGGCTAACTATCACAATGACCTCCCAAATTCCTTCCACTTCCTGTATTCTGTGTTTGTCAATTCCTGGAGCCTTTTCTTCTCTGTATTAGTTTTCTAAGGCTTTCCAAACAAGGCATGAGAGAAATGTATTTTCTGGAGGCTTTAAATCTCAGATCTAAATGTTGGCAAGGTTGGTTTCCCTGAAGCCTCTCTCTCCTTGTCTTACACTCACCTTTTCACCATGTCCTCACATGGCTTTTCCTCTGTGTGCACATCTTGAGTACCTCTTCATATGTCCTAACTTCCTCTTCTATGAAGACACCAGTCAAATCAGAATAGGACCCACCCTAATGACCTCATCTTAATTTACTCAATTCTTAAAAAGTTCTCTCTTTAAATAGAGTCATACTCAGAGGTACTACCACTTTGACCCATGAATGGAGGAGGAAACCACTCAGCCTGTGGTACTGTCTGATTTAGAGTCAGGAGGCGTCTGGTGGTAAAGGGCATCTGATAGCAGCGGAAATAATCAGCATCCTCAGAGAGCCCAAGGCACTTCAGATCATGATAGTCTTAATTATGAGCTCCATGAATGTCCCTAGAACAGGAAAATGGTCTTGTGGAACCATGATTGTACCATACACCAGTCCTTCTCTACATGCATGTTCGGTCCAAGGTTTGCCTGGAACATGATAGTGGGCCTGGGAGAGAAGACTTTAGGAAGCTTGACAATGCCTTGCCTGCTTGTCCAACTTCCATGGTATTGTAGGAAATGCTGTAGTCACAGACCCAGATCCACCCTGTTCCTACCCCCAAGAACCCTGGAGTCTGCTGGGCAGGGCGCTTTGCTGATAATACCAGGGTCAGCCTGAAAGATAAACCAGCTTTAACCTTGCAGCCTCAGCACACAGCTGCTGAGTCTAAATTAGGGTGTCTCCCCGAGACCAAACAGGAAGCCTCATTCAGAGTGTAAATTGTTCATGGAACCTTCAGTGCCCTATTCGTCTTTCCCTAATTGAAAGCAAGTGCTACTCGGCATTGTTTTTCAGCCAGGCTGGGGTAGGATTACTTGTTAGTATTGCTTTTGGGATCACAACAGACAAAAAGCAAATTACTTTGTTTTTCTTCTATCATTAACTGTTCAGATTGCCTTTTTTAAATTAAGAATAAAAATATAAAAATTTAGTAAATCTAAAATAAGCTCTCTGTCTCTCTGTCTCTCTCTATATATATTTTTTTTTCCCTTCCATTTTCTTTCTAGTTTTTAAAAAAGAAGGGAAAAGGAAGAGAAGAAGAGATGGGAAAAGAGGAGGACAAATATAGAAAAAAGAGAGGCGAGATAAAAAGAAAGGAAGAAAGAGACAGAGGTAGGAAGGTTGGATGAGGTGCCAGAGAAGAAATGGCAAAGAAAGAGGAAGATGAAAGGATACAGGGAACAAAGGTAGAGTCAAGAGAAGAACAAAATTATAGGGGCTAAAGGAGAAGCAAATCCTGGAGTTAGAGACAAAAGGAAGGGAACAAAGAATAGTGAGAAAAAGTGTCATTGACCCTTCTTTCCAGCTCTTCATCCAGCTAGGAGTTATTTGATTTTTTTTGTTGTTTTGTTTTGTTTTGTTTTGTTTTTGCTTTGTACTTCAACATCTTTGTTTTTTTTCTTTTTTTTTTTATTTTTTACCAAGAACATGTATTGGTACATTGTATACATAATGGTCACATTCATCATGGTTATTTTGTACCTGTACATGATATACCTTGGTTACCCCCTCTTCCCCTCCCCACTCTTCCATTCCCCCACCCTTCCCTATTTACAGCAGGTTTATTTACATTTTTTCCCTTTATCCTTTCTTTTCTTTTTCCCTTCCTTCTTTTCCCCCTTCTCCCTAACTAGTTCTCCTCTCTTTTGAATACACTTTTTTTTACATAATATCTATTGTACCTCTTTGTCTTTCTTTACACTTTTGGTTTCTCATATGAGAGAAACAACTCGATGTGCACTGATGAGTGTCTGATTTATTTCACTTAAGAGTATGTGCTAGGAGTTATCTGAAAAAAAATTTTTTTCTTTTTTGGCAGTACTGGAGATTGAACCCCAGGCCTCTTACATGTTAAACACACTGCTGTACCCCAAGTTACATGTTCAGGGCTTTTTTTTTTTTTATTTTGAGACAGGGAGTCCCTAAATTGCCCAGGCTAGGCTTGAACTTCTGCTCCTCCTGCCTGATACTCTCAAGTAGCTGGGATTTCCAATATGTACCAGCACTCTTGGCTTCTTTGAAACTGTGGGGCTATAGCATCTTTGGCTGGGTTTGATAAGTTTGGGTATTGGTGCTGAAAAATGATGTCGACAGAAATGACTAGCCAAGTCCACTGGATCCAGTCAAATTATCACAAGCCCCCTTTAACAGAGAAGGAAGGAGATGCTTAGAAAGAGCAAGGGATTTGTCCAGGGTCACATCTAAGAAGTATCTCACCCAAGAAGCAAGCTGCTAAAGGCAGAAAATACGTTTCATTCTAACCCAGCAGACCATACGCTCAGGAAGGACGTATCATCGCAAATTTCTCCTCACCAAGAGCCTTTTGTGGCTTCTTTCCCTGAATATTCTGTTAGAATCTACAGGAATGTATACAAAAGAAATTCATCATGCTTGAAGAACTCATTCTTCTTCAAATGTTCAGAGGACAATAACAGGATAATAGGAGCACCATGGGAATACCAGGGCAAATGTATTAGTTACTTTTCTAGAGTAAATGGTTTGTAAGAAAGCAGATTTAATACAGGACATTTAGACATTACAATATTCACACACACAAGCCAAATGCAGGAATAATGCAGAGGATCTATCTGTGCACTAGAGACCTGAAAGATCCAATCAAGGGCTGGGACCCCACGCAATGTCCCATGTACATCTGTGTCTGCACTAAAAGGCTTAAGAAATCTATACTGGAACCAGGATACGATGCTCGCAGCAGAGGCGAAGACCAGCGCTCCCCCGTAGGGAACAGCAGCCATCCTCAATGATAGCAAGGCCCCGAGGTCCTTCTGTGACAAGAACAGCTAAGCAGCTTTATGGAGAACCAGCCACAACAGAGAGTCTCCCGGGAAACAGCTGGCTCTATCTTCTGCTCTCATTCTCCTCTATGTTATGTTGGCGGTAACCTTCAGGTGGATCATTTTTGCCCAGAACTGTACCCATTCAGTTCAGCTGGGTGTTCCTGCTCGGGTTGTCCACAATAAGAAGTCCACCACAATAAGTGAGAACAATAAGAGTAAGAAAAATACATTATGTAGCAATTTACAATTTGCAAAGTATTTTCGGATTATTTCTTCTTGTTTTGTCTTCTATAATTTCATTAGTGAAACTTAGAAAAATTAAGTGATAAAACCCTGAGTCCATAGCTCCTGTGTTCTTCTAACATAGAGATTTGCAATCAAGTGAAGTAGCACTCTCATAAATAACATTAGCTGTGAAGTGTTATTTGTATTTATGTCTACTTAAATCTTCACCTTCAGTCAGAGGATGTAGCTCAGTGGTAGAGCTACACAGGCCTGAGTTCAATTCCCAGCACAGAAAAAAAAAAAATCTTCATCACCTTCCATTCTTTTTCACACTTTGTTTCCTTTTTCTGCAGGCACGATCACTTCCTGGATAGTGATATTTTTCCTTCCAGTAAACAGTGCCTTGAACCCCATTCTCTACACTCTCACCACTAGCTTTTTTAAGGACAAGTTGAAACAGCTACTACACAAACATCGGAGGAAATCAATTTTCAAAATTAAAAAAAGAAGTTTATCTACATCCATTGTATGGACAGATGATTCCTCTTCACTAAAACTTGGAGTTTTGAACAAAATAACCCTTGGGGACAGTATAATGAAACCAGTTCCTTAGTAATGGTTTTAGATCACTTGACCTTCGGAGGACCATCTGTAACAGGTACAGCTTTTGGAAGATGGTGTGTCTGCAATGCTTTTCATCTTGGCCAGTGGTGACCTTTCTGCACAGAGGACACAGCAAAATGATTGCTTGCCCTGCATTTCAGGGGCAGCTCTGCCACCTATCAACTGTGCTGAGAACTACACCAAAGGGCTCTTCTCTTACACACCTGAAATGCACTTGTGAATCCATACAGAATAGGGTGACATGCAGTTGATTGCTAGCTAGTCAACACAACAACCTACCCATGAATGCCCACATGTAGACACTGTGTGGTCTTCTCCATCCAGCTGCACTGTCCATAAAATAAAAACATTCATTACATCTTATTCTAGTGAGACCATAGCAACATAACATCTCTTTCCTTGATTTTTCAATATCAAATAACATCATCAACATCTTGTCAGTGCTTCCATACCAAAGAATTTCTGAGATGTTCGCCCACCCCAGGTCCTACCCGTGGTGTCTGGTGGGGTAGCAACTTTGAAAGCAGAACTTTGTGCAAAGTTACCATACCTAACATGCAGAGAGGCACAATGTTAAGCCTAGTACCATTTGCCTTTTTTGGTTTTTATTTAAATTCAGAAATTACTTTTCCTAAAATTTCCCAGCACACAAAGGAAAAGTTGAGCATTCCAGTTAACTGCCAAAAACTATATGCTAATATTTTAAGTATATTTTTTTTAGAGCAGTATCTCTCTTGCTGTTACATTCTGCCTTCGTAGACTATACAGACAAGTGCTAAAGGAGATCCAAGAATACTGGTTGGATTAGGAACCATTTGCTTACTTGGATAAATTCCTTTTTTAAACTAAAAACCAGTAAGTTTGGATTTGTTTTTCAAAAGTGAGAAATGCTTGTGAAGGCCTGGACATTTTTTTGTACTGAAAGTTTATATGTTAAAAAAGAATCAGGTAAATAAAGTTGTATTTGGCACTTGTCCATATGTTATTTAAGTTGAACAATGACCATAGATAGGGTTTACTGACTGTTGAGCACATTTCTTCTGATAAAGAATAAAACTAGGTAGTATAGCACTTTATTTAACAAGCTACATCTTACATCTTTCTTTCTCTTGCCTATTTGCGAAAGCATGAGATGGTAAGTTAACGTCACCATTCACTTCATTCTGAGTTCCTATGTTAAGATAAAATGGAATAATATGACTGAGAATTCCGTATCACCTTTTATTAGATATCGAATATGATACCCTTTTATCTAGAAACATCCAAGAGACAGAGAATCTCAGAGTTTGTGTGTCATGGTCATACTGGTGATTTACTTGTCATCACTTAATATTGACATAATATGAGTTACTTCATTTTGTAAGTAAGTTACTTCATTTTGTAAGTTCACTTATGTAAGTAAGATATTTCTTACATAAGTGAACTCTTTCCACTAGGATTCTAGAAGTAATGTTCCTACGCATTGACTAAGCTGTCCCTTTTTTATGGTTTCAATCTTCCCTCCATCTTTTCATTATAATAAATTTCTTCATAAGTTGTTTTCTAGGTTCACTGACATTTTATTAAATTCCTTTTGTCAGTCCTTGATCACTATTATGGTTTGGATCTTAAATGTCCCCCAAAGGCTCATGTGTTAAAGGCTTGGTCCCCAGCTGGTGGCACTTTGGGAAAGTGATGGAACCTTCAGCAGGTGGGGCCTAGTGGGAGGAAGTTAGGTCATTCAGGGTGTGTCCTTGAAGGGGTACTGGGACCCCAGCCTCTCTTTTTTGCTTCCTATCAGCCATGAGGTAAATAGGTTTCCTCTGCTATGTGTTTCCATCATGACATATTGTGCTGCTACAGGTATAAATGCTACAGAGCCCAGCAACCATGGACTGAAACCTCTGAAATCATAAGCCAAAATATATCTGCCTTCCTTTAAGTTGTTTATCTCAGTTCTTTTGTCATGGCAATGAAAAGCTAAATGAATGATCATCATATGATTTATTTCCTAATATAATTCCCAATAGTAGGAACATAAATAAGTGATAGACCCTAAGCCTACAGTATTTCAATTTTAGCACAAATGTGTGTCTCCTATTCTTCAAAAGCATCATCCACAACTCATGAACCAAGCATCTGAGAAGGGCCAGTTTTGAATACCATATGTTGTTGCTGTTGAGCAGTGGGCATGAGGAAAAGCAAAAGATAAGAGGCTTTAGGGAAATTTCAGCTAGATGGAAAAATTGAAGCTGTGTATATTAGCCAGCAACCTGCCAACAAATATTACAAAGTTGAAATCTGATACCTTAGTGATTTCTAATATTCTGTACTGCTACACAGGTGGAAAACCATTAGGAAGGCATATGATTTTAGTAAGTATTTTTCCTGAATTAAGTGAGATCTCTTGTGTTAGGTCAAACTTATTTTCTAAACCCAGTATTTCTATGTGGTTGTGAAACTACCACCTGAGTTCATGAATCATTTCCTACAACCATATAAACATTAAATAGCACTCAAGAATGTAAAAGGGGGGTTGGGGATTTAGCTCAGCGGTTAGTGTGCTTGCCTAGTAAGCACAAGGCCCTGAGTTCGATCCTCAACACCAAAAAAAAAAAAAAAAAAGAATGTAAGAGGCCATAGACTGTGCCACGTATGAGTGGGAGAGGGTGAAGACAAATCACCTGCTCCACAGCCCCACTGTGTATCTGTATGACTGACATCTTATTTTGAAGGGTAAAAGAAAGCATACCCTTCAAAGTGGAGATGGAACCTCAGATGAGAGCACAGAAGGAGAATATATAGATTATCCGTGTTAGATATAACTCTGCTCATTTGCATCATTTTGTTTCATTCCTAAGTCTCACTTCTTTCCTCTCTCAAAATGGTTTATAGCCATTGCATCTGCTAAAATAGCTTATTGATGGTCAAGAGTTTTAAATGAAATCACACATATCTGAGATTTATATACAGATGTCAGGACCACCTGTGCTTACACCACATTGTACCTCAGTGTACATACAGCTCCAGTCACCCAGACTCCATAGGATCACAAAGTCACAAAAGCCAACCCATCACCCTCTTACAGATATTAATCTCTTCAGGATGACTCTGATGCCAGATAAAGTTCATATTTGGAGACTTGTACTTATTTGCTCATGTTACATTTTCAAGAATTCATCTCTTCTCGGGGGATTCTTCTTTCTGCTCTACCAGCCTCAGGTTAATAAGAAATATAGAGATCCAGAGAATACATATGATAAAATTGAGAAATTGTAGAGCACCAGCAATTCTATGTAACCTATAATTATAGCTTCCACAATTAATAACTAATAATTGTGAGATATATTTCCTTTTAGTGTAGCACAAAAGGGCATATTTAAAGTTGCCTTATTTTTACTTGAGAAACAAACTACTGAAGACAAGCACTTGTATTTTCTTATTCTCTTCTTCTGGTGATTAGGAAAGGGAGAGGGATTACAAAACACTTAATATTTATCTGTTTTGTATATTTTTCTGTTATTATGTCATTTGTTGGATATCCTGTTTATGGAAGATGGAAGACACATTTTAATCATCATAATGTTCATTTCTGAACCAATAAAATGAAATTAGACTATTTTTTAAATGACATTTCAGTAGGAGACTTCAAAGTTCTTAAGAAATACTTCCTAAAGTTTATAAACTGATTGAAACCTAGTACTCAATGTATTTCATTAGAACTGCCTTCAGGATATTTCCCCACATGCCACATTTTGGAGGCATAAGTTACCAATGAAGAAATAGGAAACAGTTAGGCCCAGTTGTGAAATCATACGTCCACAAGTGGGAATCTTCTGTCTCCACAGCCTGGCCCCAGGCCACAAGAAGATCTACTAACCCACAAGTGGTTTCTTTTTTTTTTTTTTTTTTTTTTTTGTGGTGCCGGGGATCGAACTCAGGCCCTTGTGCTTGCAAGGCAAGCACTCTAATCACTGAGCTAAATCCCCAGCCCCCTCACAAGTGGTTTCTATACAGGAAAAAAAAAATGATTTCTGGACCACCTAGAAACCAATAAGACTTTCATTAATTTAGTGATTATCTGTGCATTTCAGTTTTTCTTTTTTTTGGGGGGGTGGATGGTGCTGGGGATCAAACTCAAAGCCTTGCGCTTGCTAGGCAAGGGCTCTACCACTTGAGCTAAATCCCCAACCCCTTTGAGTGATTATCTGGGGTTTGATTTAGTAACTTGGAATCCATTCCCTTTCCTGCTGTAGGCAATACATATTTAGGTCAAAGAAATTCAAGGGGACTGCAGATACAATTTCATTTCAACCACCAATTACATGACCTCAGACAAGTATCTTAAAATCTCTTCCTTCTTCTGTAGCTAAGTTTCCTTAAAGTCATATCATACAAACAGCTATCTGGTTTCCTTTCTGTTAAGATGGATTATGTATTTTAAGATTAAACCACATGCCAAAGTTCCAAGTGTTAAGCATCTGAAAATTTACATTAAGTTCAATAATCAGTCAATCTTCAACGTCTGTGGGATACTACACACTTTTCTGGAAGAATTAAAGCAGCCCATGACAACACATACATCATTTTTGAAGAGTGCCCAGATTATGGGAAGGATACTTCAAATTATGTGACAGTTGTTTTAGAGACTGAGACAGTGATATCAATTGATTTATCCTTGTTTTCATGTTATAAGCAATAGCCTTAGAGAGAAGTGCTGCATTGTTACATTACCTCTGAAAAAGAATCTTTTTTGTCATCTTCCACTCTTCTGTAGTTTATGCTCTTCCTCAAAAATGCTGGGGGGTCTCATTTCCTTTGAATGTTTCTATTTCTACTACTCTGCTCTTTACTTTGTCTACCAATAAGAAAGAATCAGATACAATGTATGGCTCTAAAGTAAGAGTTATATGAAAGTGAATCACCCCAAAAAGTATACTTCTAAATTTCTTTTGCTTTCATGTATTTTATCATTTGTTTATTCATTCAACAAACCAGTCTTGTACATGTACCTGGAAACAAGCTTAGTGCTGTTCAAAGTAGTTATCCCATGGGCAAACCAATTCATACCTCAATGATATGACCATTGCAAGACAATTGTAAAACTTCTCTAGAGTTTTCTTCAGAGATTAAATCCCAAGTGTTTACCAGTCTTACCACTTTTATTCACAGGCCACTCTTCTTATTGCAGTCCTTCTCTCCACTTTCTTCTTCCTCTTTCAAACACTTTGCTAACATTTCTCAACATTTAGTGCCCCCCGACACACACACACACACGTGTGTACTTCTATCTCTCTGTAAATCTGCGTTTTGCCTCTTACCTCCACCCTGTCTCTGCCTATTGTTCAGTCTCTCCCAGTGTAGAGAATGTTTATGCCTGTCTGTGTAGTCCTCTGCGTTTGGAGAGGGATTGTAAAGTCAGACCGAGGCCAAGAGTGAGATGGATACCTATGTTGAGCAAACTAGGAAGGAACCTGATTTATTACATTCATTCTTGAGCTCTCAGCCTGCCCTAAGTTGATAACACAAGTCTAACTGACTAACAGACCATCATATACCATCAGGCTAATAATAGAAATACATCACATTGGAACAGCATTTTATAGATTGCCATATGCTTTCACATAGCATTTAATTTGCCAGTGAAACATTATTTATAAACAAGTGCATGATTTTGCAGACACATACAAACACATATACAACTTACTACATTTGAATTGATTTATTGGGCAATCTCTCCCATTTGGGACATAGCTAAGTTAAAAGAATAAACCTACTACTGTACTTCTTAAAGATCTTTGCAGAACTAAAGACAAATAGTTATTGCAGATTTATCAATTATTTGTAATTATAGGGAAGGAGGAGGCAGAAAGGAAGAAAGGAAAAGAGGAAAAAATGGAAAAATTTAAGTAAACCTGTTGTAAATAAGGGGAAAAGGAGTTGAAGGGAGGGATGAGAAGGTGGAAGAAACCAAGATGTATCATGTACAGGTACAAATTAACTATGATGAATGTTTTTGTTGTGCAGAAACTTTTTAATCTGACATCATCCCATTTATTGACTCAATATTACTTCTTGTGCAATTGAGGTTCTGTTCAGAAAGTCCTTCCCTATGTCTATGTCTTCAAGAGTTTTATCTAATTTATCTTTCAGCAGATTCAATGTTTCGGTTATACTATCTAGGTCTTTGATCCATTTTTATTTTAATACAGGGTTAGTGATATGGGTCTAGGTTCATTTTTCTAAATGTGAATAACCAGTTTTCCCAGCACCATTTGTTGAAGAGCCTATCCTTTCTCTAGCACTTGTTTTTGGTCCCTTTATCAAAGATTAGATGGCTGGATGTGCTTGGGATTATTTCTGGATCCTCTATTCTGTTCCGCTGATCTGCATGCCTGTTTTTGTGCCAGTACCATACTGTTTTTATCATACTTTTGTAGTATAACTTTAAATCCAAGATTGTGATGCCTCCCATTTTGCACGTGTTGTCCAGGACTATTTTGCTATTCTGAATCTCTTCTGGTTCCACATAAATTTTAAGATTGTTTTCTCTAGTTCTGTGAAGAATACTATTGGATTTTGACTGGTATTGCATTAAATCTATATATTGATTTTTCTAATATGTCCATTTTGACAATATTATTTCTGTCCACCCAGGAACAGGGGATATCTTTCCATTTTTTGATGTTCCCTTAAGTCTATTTTTTAGGATACTACAGTTTTTATTACAGAAGTCGTTTACTTCCTTGCTTAGGTTACATCTCAGTTAATTTTCTCGTTGCTGAGACAAAATACCCAACACCAAAGTTAAAGGAGGAAAGGCTTATTTTGGCTCACAATTTGTAGAGGTTCCAGTCCAAAGTTGCCTGACTTCAAGGCAGGGTGGCAGGCAGAGGGCATCACAGAGGAGAAAGAGTCCATAGTAAAGCAAGGCAGGTAGAAGGCATCAAAGCAGTGAAGGCAGCAGCAGAAGCAACAGCAGCAAGCCTGCCTCTCCCTTTTTACAAAACACTCATGTATTTAACACATATGTAATCATGTGCTATGAGCTCTAGAACCTTGATTTGCCACTTTCTTTTTCAGTACTGGGGATTGTATCCAGTGCCTTCAAACTGAGCTACATCCCCAGTCCCTTTAATTTTTTTTATCTGAATTTTGTTTCAAGTCGATTAGTACATGTTTGCAATTCATCTAGTTTATAATCACCTTGGGAGTGATTGTGTGTACATGTTACAGCTTGTTTCTTTTCTTTTTCCCCCCTTCCCCTTCCCTGACACCCATCTCCAAGAGTGGTTCCCTTATCTCCTTTTTCATACTGGCCAATATTATTAGTCTTAGCTCATGTCATGGTATATAGTATTTACATTAATTGGAGTGATTGTGTTTGTGTACATGGCACATCTTTATTCTTCTTATCCCCCTTTGTCTCCACCTCACTCCTTGTCCTAGTTCCCTTGGATCACTTCCCTTTCACTACAGATCCATCCTCTTGTCCCTTTCTATCCATCCTATATCGTTTTCTTTGCTTGTACTTTCCCTCACTCAGATAAGAGATATTATATGGTATTTAAGCTTGTGTGTCTGACTTATTTCACTCAATATTATATTATTCCAGGTGCATCTATTTTCCTACAAATGTCTCATATCTTTCATTCTTTGTAGCTGAGTAGTATTTCATTATATATAAATACCACATTTTGTTTATCCATTCATCTGCTGTTGGGTATACAGGCTGCTTCCAGGATTTAGCCGCTATTAATTGTCCTGCCATATACATTGGTATGCAAGTATTGCTGTAGTCTGATAAGTTCTTTGGGGAAGATATCTAGCAGGGGGATAGCTGGGTCATATAGAATTTCTAACTGAGTTCAAGCTTTACTATAATACTACAAAGCAATAGTGATAAAAATGGCATGGTACTGGCACAAAAAGACATGGGATCAATGAAACAGAATCAAAGTTACAGAAACATCACCAGACACATTCAACTATCTTATCTTTGACAAAGGAGCCAAAAACATGTGTTGGAGGAAAGAGAGCCAATTCAACAAGTGGTGTTGGGAAAACTGGTTATCTGTTTTCAAAATAATGAAGCTGGACCCTTATCTCACCATATACTAAATGAAAATCAAAATGGATCAAAGATTTAAACATTAAAACAGAACCATCAAGTCTTCTGAAAGATAAAATAGGTTAAATACTTAAAGATATGGGTGTAGAAAAGGATTTTCAGAACCTCGATTGCACAAGAAATAGGAACAGCACTCAACAAATGGGAATATATCAGACTAGAAACCTCTGTGCAGCAAAAGAATCAATCCACAGAGCACATTTAAATGTCATCCAGGCTAGCTGCCTTTTGGGTGGTGCCACCCACACCCAGGGTGGCTCACCCTTGATCCCAGCATCATACTCTTGGCATGAGCCAATTCTTTTTAATTTTTTAAATTTTATTTTAGTGGTACATTTTAGATAAACATAATGATAACATTCGTCATAGGGAATTTGTATCTGTACATGACAGGTCTTGCTACTTCTTTTTTTTCCTATTACCCTCCCCTCCCTTCAATCCCACTTCCCCTTCTTACTTACAAAAGCTTTGTTTCCATTTTTCCTTCTATTCCCTCCATTCCTTTCCCCTCCCCCTCCCTTGTTCCCCTTCCCATTTGAAAAATGTCTTCCCTTTCCCAATAAAATGCATTTTAGTCTTTGTTTACACTTTCTGTTCTTCACAAGAGAAAAAAAATGCAGTATTTAGATGTGTGTGTCCAATTTATTTTACTTAAGAGTATGGTCTCAAGGTGCATCCATTTATTTAGAAACATTTCAAGCTTACCATTCTTTATGCCAGAGTAGCACTCCATTGTATATATAAAAAAAAAAACCACATCTTCTTTATCCATTCATTGGTTGATTGGCATTTGGGCTGTTTCCAAGATTTAGCCATTACAAACTGTGCCACTATAAACATGGGTGTGCATATATCACTGTGGTATAATGCTTTTAATTCTTTCAGGAAGATGCCAAGAGGGGGACTAACTAGTTCAAACATAACCTCTAGTCCTAGTTTTCTGAGCAATCTCCACACTGATTTCCATGGTTACACCAGACTACATTCCCATCAACAGTGAAGAAGAGCTCCTTTTTCACTCCAGCCCCTCCAGCAATTGTTACTGGGTGATTCCTTGATAATAGTCATTCTTTCTGGAGTGACATGGAATCTCAGTGTTGTTTTAATTTGCATCTCTTGGATGACCAGTGATGTTGAACATTTTTTCATATGTTTATTTGCCTTTTCTACTTCTTTATCTGAGAAGTGTCTATTCGTTTCAGCTGTCCATTTTTGGATTGAGTCTTTAAATTAGGGGGGAGGTCTGATTTTTTTTTGAGTTCCTTATATATTCTAGATATTAGTTCTTTGTCAGAGGAACACCTGACAAATATGTTTTCCCACCCTGTGGGTTGTCTCTTTGCACTGTTGGTGGTTTCTTTTGCTGTGCAAAATCTTTTCAATAAGGTGAGATCCCAATTGTTGATTCTTTGTGATATTTCTTGAGCAACTGGTGTTTTGTTCATGAAGTCTTTGCTACACCTATCTCTTCACAGGTTCTACCTATTGTATCTTCCAACACATGTAGTGTTTCTGTTTTAATATTTAGATCTTTGATCCATTTTGATTTTAGTTTAGTGTATGGTGAAAGATATGGGTCTAATTTTAATCTTTGGTATTTGGAAATCCAGTTTTTTCAACACCATTTATTAAAGAAGCTATCTTTCTTTCAGTGAAGGTGTTTCCCTTTTGTCAAAAATAAGGTAGCTGAGAGTGTTTGGACTTGTTTCTGCATCTTCTAGTCTGTATACCTTTAATCCCAGCATCACACACCCCGGATCCAGCCACCTCTGAAAAGCCCCATCTATGACTGCATGAGATTTTGGGAGGACGTTTGGACAAAGCCATATTGTTCTGCTCCATCCCCCAAAATACTCATGCCTGTCCCTTATGCAAAAGGCATTTAGTCCATCTCTAAGAGTTACCAGTGTCCTAACAGTTTCAGCATTGCTGTAAAGTCCAAGTCTAAAGTCTCCTCTGAGATTTAAGGCATACTCTTAGCCCCAATCCCCTGTACAATTGAAAAGAAATTTAAACACTTCCAACATTTGATGGCATAAGAAAAACATTACCATCCCAAAAGGTACAAATAAGGGGATACAAAGGAATGGGACCAAAGCAAGTCCAAAATCCAGCAGGACAAACACTAAGTCCTGTACTTCCATGTCCAACATCTGAGGCAATCCGTTGCAAGAAGTGAACTCCAAAGGGCTTGGGTGGCTCTGCCCTATGGTAGTGGTATGGTTGTCTCTCTCACAGCTTCTCTCTTGGGCTGGTTCTGCTCCTTCCTTGTAGTTTTCCTCAGACAATCCACGTTTCTGGCTTCTCCAAACTTCTGGAGTCTCCACTGCACCTTTGGCTTCACACTCACAGCTTCACACACTGCCCTCTCAGGGGCACACTGCCTGGCTTCTTAGGCCTTCCTCCAAAATATGGGTGGAAGCCTTCCTGACACCATAACTCTAGCATTCTGCACACACCTAAAACCAGCACCACATGAATGATGCCAAGGTTGCGACTAGCTGGGGCAGTAGCCAGGCTTTCTTCTCTGTTGGCCGTAGGAGTGAAGTTCCTGGATTGCTGAGTACTCTGAACCTAATCCCAAGGAAAAAAATTCTCTAGGCCACCACCATTCTGGAACATAGTCCTCTGGGGCTTTCTTCTCAGAGTAAAGTCTTTTGCCTTTACAATTTTGAGGTTGCAAAAGATAGAGTCCTGCTGGTTCATACTGTCTTTTCTACTGTCCTGTTCCTTTTCTGCAACCAAGTTCTCCTCTGCTCCATCTTTTTTTTTTCTTTTTTCTTTTTCTTTCTGCTCCATCTTTGTAGGCCATAACTCTACTAGAGCTTCCTTTCTGGTCAAACTCAAAATGTTCTAAATTATTCTGCTTAGGCTCTTTGCTCTTGATTCTCAACATAGATCCGGCTAAAAGCCGGAGGTGGTGGTCATGCCACTGCCTCAACATTAGACTGTTCTGAAAATTTTTTCTGCAAGATTGATTAGTCTGCAGCCCTCAATCTCAGTCTCAGTTGAAGTATCTGGACATGAGCAAAATGCAGACAAACTTTCTGCCAAAGCGTAACAAACATGGTCTGGCGTACAACAGCCGATGTAGTCCTTCCCAGCAGAAACCTCCTGAGCCTAGTCTTTACCTGCATCATTTCTACAAGCATTCTAGTCTTCTAAGCTCTGACCAGAATCTCCCATAAAGTACAGCTTAAAGCATTTCAGCCAGCATCTCCAAATCTTTCCATACTCTTCCCACAATCCATTCCAAAGGCTCCCCAACTACATGGTCAGGTATAGTCACAGCAAGGACCTCACTTCTCTGGTACCAAAATCTGTCTTAGTTACTTTTCTTGCTGTTGAAACAAAATACTCAGCACCCACAAGTTAAAGGAGGAAAGATTTATTTTGGCTTACAGATTGTATGGATTTCAGTGCATAGTCAGCTGGCTCCTGGGTGGCATGGCAGAAGAGCATCACAGAGGAAAAACTGTCCGTGGCAAAGCAGGGCAGGCAGAAGTCAGCAAACCAGCAAAGTAGCGGAGCAGCAGGAGAAGCAGTGAAGAAGCAGTGAGCAACATCAACCGAACCTGCCTTAATATTTCATTCAGGGTACCTGCCCTTTGGGCAGTGCTACCCACACCTAGGGTGGGTCAACCTTAATTTCAACATTATACTCTTAATCCCAGCATCACACGCCCAAGATCCAGACATATCCAAAAAGCCCCACCCATGACCATAGGAGGTTTTGGGGGGACATCCAGACACAAGTCATAACGCCATCCATCCTTGTTTCTTCTGACCAGTTTTGGCTTGAAGTCGGCTGTGTCTAAAAATAAGATAGCTACTCCTGCTTGCTTTTAGGCTCTGGTTGTATGGGGTATCATTTTCCATCCTTTCACTTGTAGTGTATGAGCTTCCTTTTGGGTGAACTATGTCTCCTGTAGACAATAGATGGTTGCATTTTCTTTTCTGGTCCAATTTGCCAACTTTTGTGTTTTGATTATGGGGTTAAGACCATTGACATTGAGAGTTTTTATGGTAAGGTGTTAACTTTATCCTGTCATTGCATTATTTTTCCAGTACCGATTCTATTTTTTTCCTTTTGTTTAATTACTCTCCCAGTAAGATGTATACTTTCCTTTTGACTCCTTGGTGCTGGTGGCCTCTCTTCTCTGTCTCAGATTCTCCTGAATATTTTCTGCAATGCTTTTTTAGTTATCATGTATTTCTTTAAGATTTCTTTGTCATGGAGAGTCTTTAATTCTCTGTCAATTTTGAGGGCTAACTTTGCAGGATATAAGTCTGGGTTGACAACTGTTTTCTGTTAGGGCTTGAAAAACTCGGCTCCAAGCTCTCCTGGCTGTTAAGAGCTTTTTTTTGTTTTTTTTTGTTTGTTTGTTTGTTTTTGTCTTGTTCTGTGGAGGGGCAGGTACTGGGGATTGAACTCAGGACCTCATGCTTGCTAGGCAAGCACTCTACCACTTGAACTAAATACCCAATCCCCTAGCCATTAAGTTTTGTGCTGATAAATCCTGTGTAATTCTTTTTTTCTTTTTTTTTGGGGGGGGGTCCTTTGTAATTCTGATAGGCTTGCCTTTATAAGTAGCTTTCTGCTTTTCTTTAACAACTTTTAATACTCTCTCCTTTCATTGAATTTCTGAAATTTTCATTATAATATGTAGTAGAAAGTTTCTTTTCTTGTTGTGGCAATTTAAGTTTCTTTATGCCTCTTGAATTATTTCCCTAGAATGAAAAGTTGAAAAGTTCTATGCTATGATATCAGTGAATAAATTTTTTATATCTTTTCAGTTGTCTTCTAATTTTTCCTTTATTTCTGTAATTCTGATGTTTCTTTGCACTTTTCTTTTTTGAGTCATCTAGAAGCTATTGGACGAGCTTGAATGGATTCTTGTCATTATTTGGGCATCACTGATTTTATAATCTATTACATCCACCTCATCTCCAATTTCTGACACTCTGTCCTCAAAGTGGCTGAATCTGCTGGGCATGGTTTCTATTTAATTTTTCATATCTTGTATTCCTCTTTGCTTTCTTTTCACAATTTCTAATTCTTTACCCAAATGGTTATGCCTGTCTGGTATTGTCTTGTTCAGCTCAGTTTATTGTTTCTTTTTTAAACTTATTGAGCACTTTATTAGTGAAAGTCCTTTATCTGTTTAACAAAATACTCTTTAAGCTCACTAAACATCTTATGAAATAGCTTATGTGTTTCTTTTCTAATTTGACCAGTCCATTTTTTAGTTACTTGCCTACTTCAGTGTTCACAAGCTGAGTTTTTGGGGGCTGAGAGGTTTGGAGGCATCTTGTTGCCTTGCTTTCATATATTTCTATTGTTTTTGTGCTGCAGGTTGAAGGTCAATGAGGGTAGAAAATCTCTGTCCCTACTGTGTAGATCTCTTCAGTTAGAATCTCTCTCCCTGTGATGTGTCCTTGTGTTTGGTCATGTTTTGGTGTTAATAGCCCTCTTCAACTTAATGTAATATTTGAGGATCTGGTTAGTATCTAACATTTTTCTCGGGGCTTGTATTTGTGGTAACAGGTCTCCATTCCTGGCAGCCAGAATTAGCATTCCACACTGCTTCATTCTTTTCTTTGTGTTATCTTCAGTTTCTTCAATTTCTCTGTGTTTGCTAGTTTTCCTGTCTGCTCTTTCAGGTTTCAAGGAGCTCTTCTTCTTTTCTCTTTGTTAAATTGCTGTTTTTTGAGTATCTGAATTCCAGATCCTGGGGAGGCTACATATGCTGCCTCTCCATCATTTTTTCTTTTTAAGCTCCTTTTTTAAAAATTGTACTTCCAAATCAATATAACAATACAGAATCCCGATAACATCACATTCATGATCTTTAAAATGCCTCCCCAAACAATGCTACATGCAAAGAACAAGAAAATGTGATTCCCTTCTCAAGTGAAAATAAAAACCAAAGGAGACTAATCTGGTTTGAATTATGGATATTACTCAAAGGCTCATGTATTGAAGATCTAGTTCCCAATTGATGGCAATATTGGGATGTGAGGCCTGGTTGAAGGAACTTACATCACTGAGTGCATGACCTTGAGATATTGGGATATTCTCTCTCTCTCTGTCTCTCTCTCTCTGTCTCTCTCTCTCTCCTCTCTTCAAGGCTGAATTAGGTGAGTAGGGTTACTCCACCGTGTGCTCCACACCATGATGTTTTACCTTACCACACGACCAAAAGCAACAGAACCAACTAACCATGGACAGAAACCATGAGACAAAATCCCATTAAATTGATTTGTCTTAGATATTTCTCACAGTGACAGAAAGCTAACATGGAGACCAGTTCTGGGGTTATTTGATGTTGGAATTAGCAAATAAGAATTTTAAAGATGCTATTATCATTATGCTTAATGACACAAAAGAAAAGGTGTTGATAATAAATGAAATGATAGAAAAGTTTAACAGAGAGAAAAAGATAACTATAAAAAAGAATCAAATGGGTAGTCTAGGACAAAAATATACAATGTATTAGTTTTCTGTGTGTTATGGCTTGTATGTAGATGTCCCCCCAAAGCCTCATGCACTTATAGCTGGGGCTTTTGGGAGATGGCTGGATCATAACTGTGTGATGCTGAATTAGGTTGTGTGATACTGGAATTAAGGGTGTACAATAACTAGATGGGTTTAGCATAGTTCTGAGTGTGGAAAATGGAAGCCCCACACTGGGTATGAGTGACACCAACCATTAGGCTTATGATCTGAATGGAATAAAAGGGAAAGATGAAAGGCAGGCTGCCACTACTGCTGGCTGCCTCCTGCCTACCCTGCCATGGACTCTTTCTCTGCGATGCCCTCTGCCATGCCACCCTGCCTTGGAGCCAGCCAACTGTGGACTCCATCCTCTACAAACTGTGAGCTGAAATAAATGTTTCCTCCTTTAATTTGCGAGTGTCAGGTATTTTATCCCAGCAATGAAGTAACCAAGACACTTTGATTGTCATAACAATAATTATAAACTGGCTAGTTTCACACAACAAAAATGTATTCTCTCATATTTTAGAACCAGAACTACCTCTGGAAGTTTAGAAGAAAGTTTCTTTAATGTCTTTTGCAGCTTTTGGTAACTATTGGCACTTCTTCACTTATGTCTCTGTCATTCCCATCTCTTCCTCTATGGTCGCACTGCCTCCTTCTCTGTGATCATATTGCCACTGGCTTTGATATGCTAAATCTCTCCTGTGTGACTCTTACAAGAATGTAAGGTCTGTCCAGTTAAGCTAGGATAATCTTTTCATCTCAGGATCATAAATATAATTACATCTGAAAATATAATTTTTAAAAGTAAGATAACATTCACAGATTTCATGGATATGATATGGTAATCTTCTGACAGGGCATTTTTCAGCCTGTGGCATATACATTCTGTGATGGTTAATCTTTATTATCAATTTGATTGGCTTGAAAGAAGCCATGGAGATTAGTAAAGCACACTTCTCTGTATGTCTGTATGAGTTGTGGGGCATGGCATTGGGCACCTTATCTGGTCCCTGGCCTATTCCTCTCTGGCACTTCCCTGTACTCTGCTTTCCAGGTGCCATGAAGTGAGAAGCTTTGCTCCACCACACCCTTCCATCATGGTGTTTCTATCTTGGAGCCAGAAGACCATAGACTGAAGCCTCTGAAACTGTGAGGCAAAATAAACCTCCCTCTTTAAAATTACAGGTATCAGGTATTTTAGTCCAGTGATGGAAGATAACAAATACAACTTCTGACATTAAACAAAATTTTTAAAGAATGAGTCATATGAATTAATAACAGAATGGAGAATTAGCAAAGTTTCAGATAAAAAATAGAAATTATGTAATACAAAAAGATAGAAAAAATAAAAATGAACCTAAGAGACGTAGGAATGCATGGGCCAATATCAAAAGAGTTAAATGCATTCCAGAAGGAGAGGAAAGAGGGAATGATGAAAAAAATTAATGAAGAAACAATGTTCAGATTTTCCTGAAGCATGTGAAATGCATAATTTACAGATTCAAGAAATTTTGCAACTCCTTAATCCCATAGGGGAATTAATAAACCTAAGGAAGAGTTGTGTCTCTTATAAAAAGTAGTACAATATTAATTCTAAGTAGATTATAATGGATTGACTGAGAAGGGATATAAGAAATTTTCTGGTTATTGATAACGTTTTACTTGATAAAGGCTTAGATTGCAGAAATATATCCATTTCTCAAAACTCAAATATAAATTTAAGATTTGTGCATTTTATTGTAAATTAATTTTACCACAAAAGAAAATTTTTTTTAAATGTTAAACTATCATTAATATATGCATACTATATTTCGGACAAAATGTATTGATGTGTGCATTTTAGTTTTAAGTGCGTGGAAAATAAGACTAATTGATTAATGGATATAGAGATAGAATGATGAGGAATTAATGGACAGAGTAATGAACTGATAAAGCAAGACAATGTTAATGGTGGAGTCCAAGTGATGTAAATTCAGGAGTTCACTGTAAAACTTTTTATATCTCTTTTGTATGTTTGATGTTTTCACATTAGAGTTTTGGAGAAGAATCAATGAATACATAGCTCTAAGTCAACTGGTTATCCATATAGAAAAAAAATTTAAAAGAGTAAATAAAATCCTTTGTCAATATCCTAAATGGACCAGACTTTAGGGTTTTTAGTGTTGGCATATGTTGTGGTTTGGATCTTAAATGTACCCCCAAAGGACCATAAGCCTGATTGACAGCCTGTGGTGTTATTGAGAGGTGGTAGAACCTTTAGGAAATGGGGCTTAGTGAAAGGAAGTTAGGTCGTGGGTGTGCCCTAGAAGGGGATACCAGGACAACAGTCTCTTCCACTCTTTCTCTCTCTGTCTTTGTTTCTGGCATCTGTAAACTTTACATTACTGGTGTGAGGTACTGCCTCACCACATGTCCAAACAACAGAGTCCAGGAACCACAGACTGAAACCTCCAAAATCATAAGCTAAAACAAACCCTTCCTCATTTGTTTATCCCAGATATTTGGTCATCGTGATGGAAAACTATCACTGTGTGTGTTTATCTGTGTGTGTCTGTCTGTCTGTCTGTCTGTTTGTCTGTCTGTCTTTGTATCTGTGTGTCTGTGTACAAAGGTTGCAGATCCTGGGGAAATCTCACCACTTTTTCCGATTTACTCTAGAGAGAGGTGGAGTGAGTTTTCGTACTTTTTTCCTACTGCTTTCAGGAAGACTTGTAGGGGGAGGCTATCTTTCATGAAATTTGATCATACTAAAGGAAAACCTATAATTTCAAAGCTTTTCTTTTTTTTGTGCAGCTAAAGGGCAAAGAACTTGAATAGAGGACCATTTATTTAACAAAGCAGATTCATATTTTGCACTTAAAGGCAGGCTTATAACTTAGATGTGGGGGGAAGAACAAAACTGTTACGCAGAAAAGAGTAATAGAATTTTGGAGATAGAGTGAATATATATGTGTGTGTTTATGTGGGCATGCATACATGAAAGAAAAAAGTCAAAGAAGATGGAAACAATGTAGGCCTAAATGTAGCAGTGGAAATTGACCATGCGTTATCAAGTATTTTTGCTGAGCTATATAATTCTTCATTATTCTCAACTATTCATACAAATCTACTACAAGTAGTAGCTCTGTGTTGGTAATGATTTAGGTAGAGGAACAATGCAGATCTCTCCCAGCATCCCTCTGCTATGCTACTATGTTGGTAGAAACAACATATGGAGGGCAGACCGAGGCCTATGGTCCAGACAGTATACCATAGTGTCATCAGAGTACTTAGAAAGGATAAAGCAGAAAGCAAGAAAGCAAGCAAGCAATCAAGCAAGCAAGCAAGCAAGCAAGAAAGAAAGAAAGAAAGAAAGAAAGAAAGAAAGAAAGAAAGAAAGAAAAGAGGAAAGAAAGGAAGGAGGAAAGAAAGGAAGGAGGAAAGAAAGAAAGAAAATGGTTTTAGAATTCGTTTCAAAGTTTAAGGTTTGATGAATAAATGAGTAGCTCGAACAGTACCTGCACAGAGTAGGTATTCAATAATTATTTGTTCAATGAATGAATGAATGAAATGTGCCAATTTTTATCTGTCTGAAGTCACAATCTAGCTATCCAGAATGCCTCAAGGGTTGTGGGTGATCAAAACGGTTTTATACAGGACAGAGGGAGAAGTGTTTATGTGCATAGATATGTATCTATCCATAAATTCCCCATAGCCATTATTTTCTTCCTTGTTATCTACACACAAAACCACATGAGAAAGTGTAAATTATAAACAGATAAGAAAATACACCCAGGGATATAAAATCCCTACCAAGAAGAAAACGCAGATTCAGATAAGACATTTTTGAACATTTATTATCTACTAAATAGAGCACCTCAGGATGTAATCTATAGTGGCATTTTCTTAACAAAAATGCATATCTGATACCTTTAGTCAGGGTGCTCAACACAGATAACAGAAAGTGAAGTCAGACCCTTGACTTTCACTCACAAAGAGGGAGAAAACTCTGCTCCAAGAATGGGACACCTCAGAGGGCAGACTTTTGTTCCGGGCTGGGCAGTGATGTCACGGCTGAGTTAACAACAGAGTTTTTTATTTGGCAGAATTTTCTTCAGAGAGTAAGAGAAGAGCTTCAAAGAGAAAGACCAGAGAAAGATCACATTCTAAGTCCCTCATAAAAGTGCTGTAATTGAGGCACACTGGAGAATTTAGCGTGCTAATCCAAATACAAGCGATCTCTATCTAGCCAAAATGCCGGAGTGTCGTTACCACATGCAAAGCACACACTGGAGAGTAGCAGGCCCCAGGAATCCTTGAACAGACTGTTGGGCTCTACTCACAAAAAGCTTATCAAATGTTGCCAAATGTTGAACATGTATGATCATATTCAACCAAAAATATGCTAAGGGATTCGAACATCCTGTGATAAGGTAACATGAATACCAAGATAAATGAAATTCCATTAACTTGTTGGAATGCAGTTTTGGATTCATAGATATTGCAGATAGTTAACAATTTCAAACAGCACTTAGCAAAGGAGATAATGTCTTTCCTGCAGGTAGTTTAGGAAAGTATAGTTTTTTGGAATTCTGCAGCGGCCGACTGGGTTTGCTTAGCAGCTGTGTTCGTGAGCTCTCCAAGTCCCAACTCACTGCTGGGGCCCACCAGGCTCACTCTCAGGCCAATTGTGGTGTTCAGAAAACCACTAACTTGTGGTTTATTTTCCTTTCTTTTTAATGATGTAATTAGTATTGCACAAGCTAAATTATAGCAATATTGAAAGAAACAGAAGTACAGAAATGAAAATCACCCATAATCCAACATTCAATATAATGACTATTTTCATTTATTTAATTCTTTTCTGGTCCTTATGTGCATACACATTTCCTTTCATTATGAACCCACCATATGTACAATTGTCGTATTGTATAGTTTTTCTTTGGCAAAACTGTAAATTTTTTCACAATTGTACACAATTTTCTAGACAGAGAGGTATAATTTTCCTTTGAAATATTAATCCAAATTGACTTAGCCACTTCCCCACTGTGAAATATTTCAGTTTGTCCTGTTTTATATCTAGATGTCCTCCAAGAACCTCATGTGTTCATAGGTGAGGCTTTGGGAAGAAAATCGGACTGTGAGAGTGCTACCAGTAACTTGTTGTTAGGAGGCAAGGCCTGGGTGGGGTGGCAGGTCACTGGGAGTGTAACCTGGAAGGCTGTATCTCCCTCCCAGCTTCTGACTTCTCTCTCTGCTTCCTGGCCAGCATGCCATGAGCAGCTTTCCTTCACCATGCCCCTCTCCTGGGCTGTTTTTCTTTGGAGTTTGCTGACCACAGACTGACACGTGAGCCAAAATAGGCCTCTTCTCCTCTAAGTTGTGGTTGTTGGGTATTGTGTTTCAGCGACAGGAAAGTGACAGGCACAGTTCTTCCAAATCTGCGCATTCATCTAGAAAGCAAGGAAGCATTTGTTTTCTATGCTAAGCAGTGAACTAAACACGAGGGACTTAATGATAAATGAGAAACAAGAAGTAACAGGTAAAAGGGGCCAAAATACGGAGCAATGAAATGTCAGAAATCAAAAGGTCTGGGCATTTATTTTTCACGAGTTTTGATTGGCATTTCCCAAAATGGAAGGGATATAAACAGATGTTATGAGAAAAAAGGATTAGAGTCGAGTAGGCTTCAGGAGAAATGGAATGAAGCAAAGTTAAACAAAATACAAAATCTCTGTACTCCTAAAGACCTGGTATACACAATGTATCGTATCAGCAGGCGGGGATATAGTTTGTAGCATCTCTCATATCCATTTGATCTCAGAATCTCAGATAGTAATTAGAGGATCTACCAGACAGGCACTAAGCAAAGCTGCTCTGGTACATGCTACAGGCAACACCCAAGCAGACCAAAGCAATCAAATAGATCACTCTAGACTCTCAGCTTACCACTTCAATTCACAGCATTATGACTGAGAATTTTACTAATTAAATGGGTGAAAAATATACTTCAGTGCAGAACTGATTTGTTGCTACTGTTCGTCAATGTTTAAATTGCTTGTTGGATCCTTTCTAACACTAATAGATACTGATATGTGTTAATCCTGCCAACACCTGGACTTCAGAGACTCCTTGTTTCCATAACTTTGATTGCAAGATGGAGGCAAAATATTGAGTCAAAGAACCAGTTAGGATGAGAAGTTTGGGATCCTTGCTACTGTGTGTGTGCTTAGAAGACTAGAACTATCGGCATCACTGAGACTCTGATAAAGATGCAGGATCATGGGCCCTACCCAGCCCCACTGAAACAGAGTCTGCCATACATGGTCACACGGTCCCCAGTTAACTGACTGGTACACCAGGTCTGAGAAGTACTGCTCTAGGGCACACTGACCATAAAATCAGGAATTGTGCTCATGACAATGGACTTAGGTTGAGTGTAAAGGTTGACTCTTCTTGAACACCTGTGTAAGGCTGAGCCTCTTTCCTTGTGGAATGTAGACATGCAAAGCTGAGGTTTCAATAATGAGATCCTTAGGATGTGTAGAGCTCTCTGATCATATGTGGCCATTACCAGAAAGCATTCTTTGAAGCTTCTATCTGCAGCTAGGATATGTGGCTTAGATCTGAAGTGTTCCCCAAAAGTTCATGTGTTCAGGAGTGGGGAATTTTTGAATATGATTGGAACGTGGGGGCATTATACTCATGAATGAGTTGCTGTACTGTTAGGGGGGTAGAGGCTGGCTGCAGTGGTGGGTCACTGAGGGAATGATCTGGCTGGTATATTCTTGTCTGTGGCTCCTACCTTCTCTCTCTGCTTCCTAGCTACAATGGGATCAGCAGCTTTCCTCTATCATGATTCTAACCTTGCCATTTGTGCCTTGGAACCAATAAAACCATTAACTAAGTCCTCTGAAACCATGAGCCAAAATAAACCTCACCTCCTTTAAGTTGTGAGTGTTGGATATTCTGTCTCAGAAATGAGGAAGTGACTAATACAAGGTGACTAGAATTTTTCTTTTCTTTTCCTTCCTTATTTTTTCTTTGCTTTCTTTCCTCCTTCCTTTCTAGCATAGCAGAATGAGTCACAACCTCCGCTTCCTCTTTGTTCTCTGAGGTGACTAGCAAAATGTGCCACCTACCTGAATGGCCTTTAGCTGAAGGACTTGTCTCAGATACTGTGAGTTCAGTCAGCAGCCTTCAGTTGTCAACCAACTCCTTAAGGTATCTATGGAAAGCCACTTTGCCTATGTCATGCCCCCAGAGAAGGCAGCTGGCATCCAGTGGCTGAAGTAAGCCCAGCCATTCTAGCCCAGGGCAGATCAATATGTGGCAGCTATAATGGGTCATCTCCAACACGGAAATCCTCAAAGGGCTGGACAAGGCTGCTGGTCCTGCATCCCAGATCATTTCTCCTGTAGCCTAATCTCCTCTTTCATCTGCCTCCTCCTTCTCCTTTCCACAGGTGTTGATCTTGAGGGTACTCCCTAATTCTCCAGAACACTAAATTCTACCTCAGAGTCTGCTTTCTGGATGTGCGTATTGCATACCATGAAAGGCACATGAAGTTGCCGGCCTTTGGGGCAGAAATGGAACCTAAATCTCACATTGGGCAAAAAAAGCCCTATTTCAAATTCCAAATCAGCCACAGAGAGGCAGTGTGATCTTACACAAGCATCTTACTGTCGTTGAAACTCAAATGTCTGCAAGACAAGTATACTTCTTCTCCATCTATCTCACAGGGTTGTTGTCATGAGGACTTAGCAGTAATATATGTCTTGTCTACACAACATAGGACATTAAATAATTTATTATTTAGCAGAATCCAGATTTTTTTCTTTGCCCATTTCTTAAATCCATCCTTCTCAGCAAGAAACCTCTCAGATCAATCTAGAAAAATACTCCTCTGAACTATTATCACATCCAGTTAAATTAAGTCTTATAGGCTCACAAAGAGTTGCCAAAAATCAAGAATTCAGAGGGAATGTCAAAGGACTCTATAAAATTTATGAAAAAATATTTCCAAGAAAACAATTTGTCACAATACACACAAGTTCTAGGCACAAAGAAAACTCATATTCTTGGGCATAAACTAACCACAAGAATTCCTAAGAGAGACACTTAGGAAGAGACATAAAGGAGACACACAAACTCTGAGTCCTGCTGTGGATAAGTATCCATAATATAATGGTTTCATGTGGAGAAAGGCATAGTGCTAATGTTTCTGCCCATATTGGTTAGAGAATGTTACAGGTAATCATTGGCTCATTTTCCTCTCTGCCTGTGAAGTTGTTCCATAATAATCAGTAGCCTCACTTGAAAGATGGTAGTTCAACCAGAAACCCAAAGAATGATGGACATTTCTATTTACAATGGAAGATGGTTTAAGCAGAAACTGAAAACATTGGGGACAGCAGCTCCTCCATGACAAGTGTCAGTGGGAATCTCTCTCATTGGGGTGTAGTGCCTACTGCCTGTCTCTGACCACCATAGTCTGTCTGTCTGTGTCTCTTGTCTGTGTCTCTCATTCATTTTCTCTTTCTCTCTCTCTCTCTCTGAAAGACAGTCTCAGTTTAGTATAGTAATTCTCTTACTGGTAAATAGTAATAAAAGAAAAATTAGAGGATACAATAAGGGCCTCTACATTTTCAGCAAACTTTGGAGACCTTTGGGTTCCTATTTCAATTTACTGTAAAAAAAAATTATTAATTACAAATTACAACTAAAACTTCAGTTGCCCTAAAATGATCCTTTGGGCTCATGAAAAGTAGTTACTTGTAAAACCACTTTCCCTTTGCTAAGAGCAATGATCTTTCATTTAGCCTTTTTCTACTGCTAATAAGGACAAAGCACACTGTATTTTAAAAAAAAAAAAAAAAAAAAAACCCTGCAATTGAAATTGGGCCCAGGCTGGGGATTTAGCTCAGTGAACGAGCATTTGCCTAGCATATGCAAGGCCGTGAGTTCAATCCTCAGCACTGCACAAAAAGAAATGTGGGCCTGCACCATCAAAGCCAGAAAATAAATTATCAAGTAATTCCTGATTTTGTCCTAACAATATTAACAAATGATGAGTTTAAAAAAATGAGGATCAGTTAGAGTAAGCTGAATAAGGTGTAAGCTAAACTGAAAGAAAAATTTAAAAAGCAAAGCCGGTTTTTGTATTTCTATTCTTCCTTCTCTGTTTATCTCCATTTTTTTCTCCACCTTTGGCTCTTCCATCCTTGCTAAAGTTCTTTTTTCACCCCACTTTGTTGTCCCCTGGCCTGCCAAACTCCTTACCCTACCTTGGTCCTTCTGACACAATATAATTATTTTTACTTTTATTTACTTATTTATTTATTTATGTGATACTGGGGATTGAACCCATGGCATTCACATTGAGCTGTGTCCCCAGCCATTTTTTTCATTTTTTGTTTTGAGACAGGGTCTTGCTAAATTGGCCAGGCTGGGATGAACTTGCAAACCTCCTGCCTCAGCCTCCCAGAATGCAGGGATTACAGATATGTGCCACCATCTCTGGTAATGTCTTTATTTTGTCTCCGCCTCCCAACTCTGGGCATATACTCCTTTGTACTCCTTCTCACTAACCCCAATAGTTTATGAGTTCTTTGGCCCTCAGGACTTAAAGGCTAACAACTTAATTCAAATGCTGGGATCACAGAAAGAGAATGTGGTGGGTCTGGACTGCTTTTAGATAACATGGAGCGTATGCATATCAACAACCCCCAAAAGACATTAGTCTATGGTGACCATTTTTACCATGACTGATTCTAAAGATGGAACTGTTGGACTTGAGAGTTGAATGGCACCAGACTCCATCTGGTGTGGGAGTGGAGGTAACTGTGACCCAAGACCACCTTCACCTCAATCCGAAGAGCCCTCAAATCATTTCCTGTGGAGCTCCTAACTTGCTAGTTTCCTTCCTTCAAAGTTCTGAAAACAAACACTGATGATATCTTGCCAAACACTTGTTTGGTTCCCTTCATTTCCATTGTTCCACTAACACACTTGGCTTTAGAGCACAGAGCATTTTGGTGTCGGCCAGTGATGGTCTCCCGTGATCTAGCACTCCTGAAGCATAAACTCACCAAAATGAGAAAACTAAAGGAGCTGTGTTTTACAGGTGAGTGAAGTATACACTGACACACTGAATATCACCCAAAAGATAAATAGTAATACCCCAAATACACTGGTGGGATCTTAACATTTTTATTGAAAAAAAATGAAGATTTAAAATTCTCTTTATTCTGCATTTCCTGAGGTAGAAGCTGTGTGATGAGAATGTGATTGCCAAGGGTTCTGGGGAAGCTGATCCACCATGACATTAAGCAGCAATCTCCAAGAAGCACAACTCCCACTTAAGTAGAAAAGGACAGAAACTCAGCGGACAACTCTAGGGAGCAGACAAGGGTCTTAAAGTGAGGAGGGACATATAGAGACACCATAACGGTGAGTGGAAACACACCATTTGGGTCATAATACCACTGCAAACTACACCACATATGTATATACAAAAATAACTGGTTCCCAGTCACCTGAAGCATAAAACCCAGCATGGGAGAGAATGCCCTCATTCTGCCATCTCTTTCGTTGTTGTTTATACAAATTGGCAAATATAATACCCATATCACTGTGATTTCTCCGAAAGACCTGACTATCCAAAATGACTAAAAGCAAGAGTCATTCACTTATTTGGTAAAGCGAACAAGAAGGAAAATGGGAGCATAAGGGCTGAGGAGACAGAGTTTACCAACTTCCACATATTGCAGAATGATCTTTGTGCCTGCCTCCCACTTAGCAGTAATTCATGAATGTGGGAGGAGATGTTTTATTTCTCCCATTAACATATGCAGATGGGGTGGTTTCAAATGTTGAATATATGTTTTAAATCTGGTCAACTTTGTTACATGCAAGTTTAATTTCTAGAAGTCTTCTTCATTGAGTTTTCATTGAAAACAACACAACACTGAAATGTGAGACTTAGAAAAAGTAAATAGCTTGAATTTCTGTAATGCTATTTACTTTTGCTTAGTATCAGATTGTCAAAGTTACTGATCATCTACTACAAGAAAGAAATAATTCAAATTTTAAATAAGTCTTGACTAAAGATCCTATTTTAGCTAGGCCTGGTGGCACATGCCTATAATTCTAGCACTCTGGACGGCTGAGACAGGAGGATTGCAAGTTAAAGTCCAGCCTGTGCAATTTAGCAACTTACTGAGACCCTGTCTCAAAATAAAACATGGGATGGGATATAGCTCAGTGTGAAGACCATGGATTCAATCCTCAATAAGAGAGGGAAAAAAACCTAACTTTTACAAGGTAGAGAATCAGTTGTAAGGTTTTAAATAGTCTTCTTTCCTTAAGACTAATATTTTTTTCCAATGAGAAAAACATTTTTAATAAAAATTAAAGTGTGTCAATATACTTATTGAACACTATAAAATTAAGCCAGATTGCTAATTTGTTCTCTCTTTTCTATTAACTGATCCAGAAAATTTCCATTTCTTAGAATTTAAAGTAGAACTATCTCATATATTTTTCTGTTGGTCAAATATCTCAAATTGAGATGCAAAGTACTGATGTTAAATTGTTTTTAAAATGAAGTTATTATTTCTCTGATCTGACAGCTATTGTTGAGTGCTACAGAGATATTTATTATCATTTGTAAGCACAACTGTAATGGTTTCTGAAATATGATTTAAAAATCAATACCTAAAAGCTTCTTAAATGCATACTTGGACATTATTCATCCTTGATGCATGTACATCTCATTTTCTAGAAAAGTCAAAGGCATACTCTGTCAAAATAAAAACTGTATTTTCAAGTCTGACTGCACGATTCGATTGTAGAGGAACAATACCTAAATTCAGCCAGTTTAAAGGTTAAACTACCTGACAAAAGAATATTAAACCTGAGCAGTTTATCCTTAGATTTTTACTATAGCCAGAACTCTGTGTCTTAGTAATATGTACCTACCAGAAATATTGATTAACCAAGAAACAAAGTAAAAATTAACCATAAGAAAAAAAAAATAAAAAATAAAAAAAAATAAAACATCATAATGTGCTAAAAAAAAAAAGTTAACCATAAGTTTTTTACCTTAATGTTTTGAGAAAAATAGAGGAATATGTACATTAAGAATGAGTTTGATATTGTCCCCTGGTTATATAGTAAATTCATTTTTCTAAGGTATGTTTAGAGAAGAAAGATGATGACACTTTGTGAACTAAGTCTATGAAAAATAATTGCTAAATAATGAAAAACAATTTTATAACAAATACAATTTCTTGGTTTTAAAGTCTCTTGGAATTTTAGAATACCAAAGGAACAGATATAAATATATTGATGTAGATAAATGCTCTAACATATAAAGCATATAGTCAAAGTAATTCATACTAGTTAATGACAAATTGGGCTGCAGTTAATTCACCACTCCATATAGTTTCACCTTTGGTCTATACGGTAGTTGAATCTAAAATCAATTGTCTGTCTGAGAAAAGCAGTATTGAGAATTTATGTTTATTTATTTCTAATAACTGTTCAACATCTTCATAGACATCAAAATTATGCAGTTTTTTATTTTTGGCACTTCAAAACCTATAATATGGGGATGTTTTCAGCATATTCTTGAAAATTACACAATTACAACAGTCATAGATTTAAATGGTGTCTTCATTCATTTTCCTCTTTCCTGAGGCAAAATACCTGACACTAGCAACTTAGAGAAGTT
This sequence comes from Hystrix cristata, assembly GCA_004026905.1. NCBI lineage: Eukaryota > Metazoa > Chordata > Mammalia > Rodentia > Hystricidae > Hystrix > Hystrix cristata. The sequence continues at coordinate 98,597 of PVJO010001207.1, forward strand.
TGTTTTGGCTAACCTTTTAGAAGTTTTAGTCTTTTCATGATCAGCAGATGGTAGAAGAGCCTAAGTGGAAGAAAGCTGCTCATCTCATGGCAGCCAAGAAACAGAGTCAAGAGGGGAGCTAGGGAGAAAGATATAACTTTTCAGGGCATGACCCAGGTGACCTGCCTCTTCTGAACAGGCCTCACCTTCTAACAGCACATTTAGCTATAAATTTATCAGTGGGCTAATGAACCCACCCGTGAGTATAGCACACCCATGATCCAATCATCCCCCAAGGCCCTGCCTATGTGCATGTGTGGCTTTACAGGGACATCTAGATATAAACCACAACGACAGGCTTTGAATTATGACTTCAAATCAGAAACTATAACTAGAAAATATTTACAGCTTCCTACTACAAAACTTGGTAGGTACTGATTTGAAAAGACAATTATGGAACTACATCATTTAGAAATATATAGACCATAGAAAAATTAATGAAATACATACATATATCACAAGAAAGGCATGAGGTCCTATACATTAGGCATTCCTGATACATAGATAGTAACTTTTGAGGAACCATAAAGGCACCAGTAGACCACTTACTGGATAGCAAAGCAGAGGCTGTGTGCAATAGAGAAGCTAGAACAATCTTGTTCAATGCAGCTACAAAGACTTAGACTCACATGCCCCATAAACTTTCAACTCCCAAATCCCAAGATGGGAATTCTCCCTCTTTTTCTGTCTATACCCCTCAAGCTGCATCTTATCCTCTGTCTTCAAAGTGGCTGAGTTTAATCTGATTTCACCTCAATAAATTGCCAAGGGAGAAGCAGGCTGATGAACTTTCCATACTGTCCACGCCTATGAGAGTGCACTGGTACCCTCACTTTCATCTCTGCAGGCCTTTGCTTCTGATCAAACTCCACATGAGCCTCTGAGACTGCCTAGTCAACCAATAAACAGGTTTTTTTTTAATCAGCAGAGCTCCAGAATATAGCCTGTCTATTCTTTAATGTTCCTGAGGATTAATTCCTAATGGCTCTTGTCATTCAGTGAGTGCTAATTCTGAACCGTGACAAGAGCTGTGGGCGCAGAGCACAAAGCTTCAGGAACTACCTAGAATTGACAATACTGCGGTTGCTCTTTAGAATACAACACGTGCATAGTGCTTCCAGCACTCACATGCCTCTCACCCAGATGAAAGCAGGAAAGTGCTAGCTAGAAAGGAGAACTGAATTTGCAAAGCTAGCTAACATGATTCAAATCTGCTGGAAACACTTCATCCTGCCTCCAAACCTGTCTTGGAGCAGTCTTGCATTTATTGCATTAATCATTAATGTGTGAACAGCTCTGTTTTATTTCATCAGTAGGATGAATCCTTTGAAAAAAGTAAACAATCACTGCGATATAGTAAGTGATCTAAGACAACCTGGCTATTAGAGGTTTTTAAAGGTGAAAAAATGGCAAAATCCTTGTACTTAGCTTGGCTACAGTATTTCCATTTGTCCACTTATATACATTATTTTTTAGTAACTCCACTCTGAGCAATTTTCATATGGTCTACGGCTGGTCCTAGATTTGCACAGCAAATACATTAACAATTATTCTACAAACTCAAATTCCCATGAAAATTATATAAAACAGTAATAAAAAGGAAAGAAAATTTTTATCTTTCAAATAATCCTTCCTGCTCTTTTATCTTCTAAAAAAGGAAAATATGTAGTCATTCTGTTTTTCACACTTTGAAAGGGGAAATAAGCCACACTTTGTTTTTGAAAGAGCTCAAAATTTATGAAAGTAGTTTAAAAATTTGGGTCAGTGATCTCTCTTGAATTTCGATGATCACCAAAACTCTTCCTACAGAAACAAACACATCCCTCTAAAATTTTGAAAATAAATTTTTAGGGTATTAAGAACTACCTATTGCCATCTTTGTAGTATAAACTGAATGTCTATGGTCCACCAAAATTCACATTTTGAAGCCCTAATTCCCACTGGGGTGGTATTTGGAGATGAGGCCTCTGAAAAGTAATTAGGGTTAGATTAGATCACGAGGGTGAGACCCCATGGTGGAATTAGTGGCTTTATATGAAAAGTCACTAATTAAAATCATTAAAAGAAGTTAGCACTGTCCATGACAACCTGGGAGATGAATGGAAGGTCTGCTCTTGGAACTCACTAGGACTCCAGCCAAAGTGCTTCTTCCTTTGGCTGATTTTAATATGGATCCTCTCCAGATTATTAAGTTGCTCTAATGCACTCTAACTGTAACAGATTTCAGTAAGTTCTGTGAATCCTTCCGGTGGATTAGCAAAACTGAGGGTTGTCTTGGGGACCACCAGACTTGCAATTGGTATCAAAAATGAGGGTGGTCTTGAAGCACCTCTAACTTTGTGTTTAGTATCAAAAATGAACGTGGTCTTGGGAAGTCCCTAACTACAACTTTTAAGCATGTTTAAATTCATGACTATACAATAATATTAAAGAAACTGGTCACTTTTGGAGGATAATTAAGGTGATTATGAAAGAATTAATTTAAAACTCATAATTTAAAGGAAATGTAAGCATTTATTTTGTCTTAATTATATGAACTGTACCACTGAATTAGCAAATACTAGGTTAAGGTAACTGTACCTTTTTATGAGTAACGCAAGTAAACAATGAAGCAGAAATGATGGAAATAGAATATTGCCATTTTACAACCCTTCATGAATTAATAGATTTAGGTACTACGTATCAACAGTGCTTGAAATCATGAAAAGAGAAACCGGATAACACATGCTTTCTGCTGAAAGACTAGTACCACCACTTTGCCAAAGAAATCAAACCTGAGTCTGATCAACTATCTAAATCCAGCTTAAAAATCTGCAGGAAGTTATGAGTACAGAGGAACTTGTTAAATACTATGAGTATTGTACAGTCAATAAAATCCTGAGTATGTTTTGCTTGTTTCTCTTTTCCTACCAGTAGAATGGTTGAGACTCATTGTAATTCATTCTCGATCATGCACCTGAAGATAAAAAAGCAACTTGTTGGAAGGAACCTAAGCCTCTGCATGATTATTTGGTGCACACTTGCTGGCTGGGAATGTGCAATGGTTTGAATATGTCCCCTAAAAGCTCATGAGTTAGACTCTCAATTCCTAACATGGCAGTGTTGGAAGAGGTGTAGGTCATGGGGATGGATTAATGCCATTTTCATGGGAGTGAGCTCATTCTTGCAAGAGTGTTTAAAAGGTTGTTTAAAAGGCAAGTTTGACTCCCTCAGCTCTCTTCTACTTGTGTTCTCTTGCCCTTCAGCAATATTATGAAGCAGGAAGAAGGCTATTGGCAGAAGCTAAGATGGTGGCACTATGCTATTGGATTTCCTAGGCTCCAGTAGCGGGAGCCAAATATGCATCTATTCTTCATAAATTACCCAATCTGTGGTATTCTCTTCTAGCAACAGAAAATGGACTGTGACAGGATGCTCTCCTACAGCTGTCAGGTGAGAAAGAAATTTTTAAACTTTTTAAACCACAGAATAATTGGTTGTCTAGAATAGCAGCAGTCTATTGCTCTATGCAATATCCCAAAGGTTGTTAACTCAAATGCCTCCAGGTGCCAAGGACGGTACATAAATATATACTAAAGAGATAGGAGAAAGACAGCGGGGACTGTGGTTAGTTAGAGAGCACTTACTGTCCTAAAATATGTACTCATATTTCTTTTAAATGCTTCTTTCAACATACTGTACTGCAAACAAAATGTCATATTCCATCTGATGACTATGCTTTCCAAACCCTGCTTAATCAGGATAATTTAAGTAAGATTATTCTTCCAGCTACCAATGCACATAATTGTCTTGTACATATATCTTCTCTCTGTATAAAAGTACATCATAAGAGACTTAAGCACATGCCATTAAAGCCCATATATTTTATTAGTTACAATATAACCTAAGCTGCTTTAACATTCACTTTAAAACTCAGTAGCTCAAACGAAAAAGGGACTTATTTCTCTCTAATATACAACGTGGAGGGAGACATGTGGCTTCGCTTCACAAAGTTATCCAGGTATTCAGGGACCCTCTGTGTTGTTGCTGCACCTCCCTTGGCTGTTGTTCTCATTACTTGAAGTTTCCAACACCTGCCTGCAGGAAAGGGAAGAAGGAAGCAGAGGGAAGCAAAAAGTGGAAGCAGGAGGGAGATGGCAGAGGCTGGCTCTATCTTTTCTTCAGTCTCATTGGCCAAAACCTTGTCACATAGCCACCCCCAACCACAACGGAGCCTAGGAAGTGAAGTCTCTACCTGGACTACTATGCCTCCAACTGAGTCCCAGGGAGTTCTTCGAATGAAAGAAGATGGAGATGGGGAGAATGTTGTTTGGGGGAACACTGGAAGAATGCCACAGTAGCCTAGTAAATTTCTGACCTGCCACCGCAACCTGACCTGACCTGATTTATTCTGCAATAATCTCTACTGAATTCTGGTGGTCCCTGTTTCTATTTGTTGCTCACATCCTGATATTGAATAACTAAAATCATTTCCAGCAGATAACAACCTTTCTTTTTCCCTTTGGAAAATGGAATTTCAGTTTTATCTCTTCCCATCTCCTGAGATCACTCACTCCTCAGTACTCTTCATCAACACCTAACACCTTGGTCATGGCCTTCCCAACCTCTCCTATTGTCATGAAATATAATTCATACAGGCCAAGAGAAAGAAAAAGAAAAAAGAAAAATTTATTGAACTATTTAAACTAGCCTTGTAAATAAGTGAAAGAAAAGAGAAAATGTAAAAGGATAATTGAAATTCATTTTTGAAAGAAGTTCAACTAAGGGATCAAGAAAAGACTTCAAGTCATTTATTTAATAGGTGATTGTATGTCCATCTCCACTGTATACACACATCCACTGGGATTTGTTTTATTATCATTTAAGGTAACTAGAATTGCAAACATCAGCTTCTCTGAATAATTCCTACAAACTCTTCCAAAAGAAAGGCGTATGCTATAATCCTCATCTAAATTTTTGGTTGTTTTCCCAGTTAAATGTCACAACAGTAGCTTCCCTTGGGATAGCTACTTTTCTTTATTTTACTGAAGAGCCTTTTTAGTGGTTGATTCTGAATAATTATATATCATGCTTGACTCTCTTTTCCTATAGTATAAAATTTTTTATTTTCTTACTCTCTATAGTAACTGCTGAGATTCTTCAAGCCTGTTTTTTTCTCTTAAATATGTGTATATTTTCCTAGGGGGTAAATCTGGAAGTACCTAACAGAGAGGAGGAACAAGCAGTTCAGGGTAACAGAAACATGTGTTTCAAACTTCATCTTTCAATATCCTCTCCACATTTCATCTGTATCAAGTCAGCTTGCTTCCGCTGAAGCTGTGTACCTCTTTAAACCTTGTCACTTTTGTGGTGCCATATATTTAACAGAGAATGTACCCCCCCTTTCATCTCAGACTATCGATCCTCATTTATCCTTCAATGTCAACTCCACATCCAGCTCCGTCATGATGCTTTCCCTGATCACCCCTGACAGAATCAAGTATTTCTGTTACAGCAAAGGACTAGCTGTCCAGTATTAATTTTTTAAGAGCATGCATAATTTTATTATTTTTGAGAACTTCATGGTTTCACATTTACAATAAGCCTAAGTTTATTCTTTTTCATCAGGGTACCACATGGGTGGCCACTATCTTCTCCTGGTATGCACTTTCCTGAAATCTAGCTGTATGGTAAAATGATTTTCCTAGAATAGTGAGGAATGCCAGGCTAGCTGATTGAAAATATCAGGGTCTGGGAGGGAAGAGTTTTGCTTCCTTCCCTACTCTCCTCTTTGGTCGGCTTTTCATCCATAGAAGCAGATTCTACAAGCATCCTAAGGACAGTAGACCACTGTCCACATACTCCTGCCCTGTGACCTTGGAAAGGAGGAAGGCTGCTGGATGAGGCTGCAAAGCCACGGCGGCAGGTCAGAGTTGACAGCTGACAGCCAGCTAAGCCAATCCAGCAGCATACTCTCTACTTCCCAAACACTGTCTCCCACATGCTTATCATGTGGGCCCAATTAGGTCAGTCCTTTGATGCAAATTATTTTTTTCTGAATACATTCAGAAAATTGTAACGTTCATCTGCTTCTGCTTCTATCAATAAAATATTTAGTCATTTAGAGATCTATCCAGCTGATGCTGATCATATTTGATAACATTCACAAACTAGCTTGTTTATTTTCATTATCTCATTTCTCCTAACCCATAATAACTCCCTGGGGCGGGACAGCATCTGCTCCTGCAAGAGAAATAGCTACAGCCTTCTCATTGGTTTTCAGGCTTTCAATCCAGGGCGATCAGCACTCCATTCTCTTGGATTCCCCAGATTTCTGCACAGAAATTTATATAAAGGACAGTTGTAATGCTGAGGTGTTAGTTAGATATCAGAATCTTGTGAAAGGAAAAAATAAGAGCTTAAGAGGAGGTACTGAAAAAGGAAAGGAGGGGCTGGGGATGTGCATCAGGGGTAGAGAGTATCTAGAACACTGTAGACTCCATACCCAGCTCTGAAAAAAAAAATTAAGTAAAAACTCAACAAGGATGATTTATAAAGGACTTCAAAGGCCTTTAAAATCACTAATAAATTTATCTCCATGGGGATTGAAAATTCAATGATAAGTATTAAAATTCTTCTGCTCCCAAGTATTTAGCCTACTTACCACTAAAGTATTAACACTGTGCTCTACCAGATTGAGACTAACTTTAAATTTCAAGCATTTAGATTTAGAGTTCAATTTGCAGCTTATTAAAGTGTGCAAAGTGTTGATGTAATTCTCTAATGTTCTTGCAACTCTGTCCCAAAGCTCTGGAGCCTGCCTGCTATATGGGCCAATTAATTTCCAAATTTCATAACACTTGTCAGCACTATAGACTATTATTATGGAAAAAACTGACTCCTTTTCTGATGATAAAACCACACTGGGCATGACAAACATTCACTGAGGTTCTACAGAAGGTGCAGAGAGACAGAGGAGGAAGTAGGGATAAGGATGGGAAAGCAAGTCTGGGGAAGGAAGTTTACAAAACATAGTACGGGACCTGCTTTCAAAAGGTGTTTATAGGGACTGGGGATTTAGCTCAGTGGTTAGAGTGCTTGCCTTGCAATCACAAGGCCCTGAGTTTGCTCCCCAGCACCAAAAAAAAAAAAAAAAAAAAAATGTTTATAATCTCATGGGGAGGGAGGTGAAAGGAAGCAGGAAAAAAAAGGGAAGTGCTGTGAGTATGATGACAATTGTAACTGACACAAAGAGCCTCCAAATTTTGAAATTGCATGGTCACTTTTTTTATAACAAAGCCTAGAATCCAGGGTTTCGCTGCACAGACCCAATTGAGGAGCTAAGGTCAGTAGCTTTTTTTCCTAATGAAAAAGTACAAAACTCCAAGTGTAAAAACAGGTTCCACTGGCTGCTGCATAAAGAGCTTTTTTAGCTCAAGAGTACATTGCACTTCTGAGGAAGCTTCACGAATTGAAAGGCTGAGGTGATGTCAAGAACAAGGAATCCATAGTTAGGAGTGTCCTTCTAGCTCCATCATTTAGCTTCAAAGGAAAGAATGGAGAAATCTGCTTCAGTACTACAAAGGTAAAAACAAAGGTCAGGGTGTTACAATTGTCCCCTTAGAGGATGATAAAATGAATTTAGATTCTGCCCATTTACCAAAACCACACACTGTATCAGCATAAGAAAAGCCCAGAAAGAATCCAAAATTTACTTTCTAATTAGGCTGCCCCTCTTGAGCTGAACTCTGGTCCACAGTTCTACATTGTCCTATTAACTGTCCACCTTTACTTCCTGCCACAGTTTCACACTCAGCTGTAGGGGCTACTGCTCAAACATCATGATCCAGCCCTTCCAAGACTGAGCCAAGGGTCTTCCTTGGCCTTCTTCCCCTAAACTAGCACTCTGGTAAACTTACTACCTTATGGACTGCCCACCCATCAACTGGCAACTCCTTGAAGACAGAAACCCACTTTAATCCTTGGACCCTGTCAAAGTCCCTCTGTTAAGATGGACACGGGTTACTCAATGACTTGGTCCATGCCAACACATAAACTGTAATTTCTGTTCACGAAGAATAGAAACGTAATATAGGCCTGCTATGTTTGTCTGTGGATTTCCTCACAACACAATTGCTCTCAATACGTTTTTGTTTTTTCTTCTAGCAGCTCTATGGAGATATCCACATATAAAGTTCAGCCATTTGAAACACACAATTCGATGGTTTCCAGAATATTCAGAGTTGTGTATTCATCACAACTAAAAATGGCAGAATGTTCTTATCGCCCTAGAAAAAGAAAAGCCCACCCATTAACAATCACTTCCCATTTTCTTCTTCCCTGACTAACCATTTATAATCTGAAACATCTTGGATTTGACATCCAAGTACAGAACCAATTTCCAACTAGCTCTATGACCTTGGACAAACTGTCCGACTGGATTAGTTTCTTAAAATGAATAAGTTTAGAAGGTGTGTAGAGGCACTTACAGGTTAAAAAGCAAACAAGAACAAAAACAAGGAAACAAATGCCTCTAGGTATAATCCCAATACTCCACCCTTGGTAGCCTATTCCAGGCTTCCGTGGTAAGTGATTCTGTGGAAATAAAAATTCACACCAGAGCTGCGGCAGCCACTGCCCTTTCCGCGAAGGGTCCCAGAGATGTTTTCTCTCTTTTTCCTTCGGATGGTCTACTTCTTTCAGGGTTGGCAAAGGCGAGAGAGGAACCGAGAGCCCAGGCGCGGTGGCTCTGCACGCCGGACCCCGCAGGAAGCCTCGCCCAGCCGGGGACCGCACCCTCCCGAGGCGTCCCCGGAGAGGCCGCCCCTCGCGGGGCTGCGCTGCGAGCGGAGGCGGGGCCAGCGGGGCGCAGCCAATCAGCGCGGCGGCGCGTCCCGGGGGTCCGTGGCTCGCCGGCGCGCGGGGGGCGGGGCTCCACTTGACAGTGGCGGTCGCCGGGCAGCGGAGCCGGTTGCAGCGAGCGGAGAGCGAACGGCGCGGGGAGCGCGAACGGCGCGGGCGGCTCTGGCGACGCCGGCTTCCCGCGGTTCCTGCTCGCGGCTCGGAGAAGCAGCCTCCGGCGGTGACTACCACAGCGACGGCGTCCGGGCGATGCTGCGGGTCTCCGCGGGCGCCGGTGTCCCGGCCTCATCTTAAGGTACCGAGCCCCGCGCGCCTCTGGCCCGCGGCACTCGCATCGCCCGCGCGCGACTCTGGGGAGCGGGGGCGGCGGGCGGGGCGGGCGGCCGCGCCGTCTGGGCCGCGCTCCCTCGGGGAGAGGGTGGGGGCGAGGGAAGCGGGCGGGGTAGGAGGACTGTCTCCGGGCGGCAGCTGACGGCATCCCTGGCTCCATCCTCCTCCTCCCGCGTCCCTGAGGGCTCAGAGAGGTTTTGTTCCAGGAGAAAGTTTGATGCCCAAAGTTGAGGAGCCAGACCTGATTGAGGGTCCCCGAGGCCCAACCTGCCCAGTCGCCCCGGGCACTGAATATGGGCACCTGGGAACTCTTGCAGCTTTGTCACCCGTGCAACATTCTTGACATAGGACCTTCCTTGAGGAAATTGCTCTGTGGGAATCCCCCTTGGACAAGGGAGGGTTTCCGGAGGCGACATCCAAAGCTCCCACGTTGTGACCACCAGTGCAGCAGGTGGTCATTGTTCCTGTGTTCTGTCCCGGTAGAATAGTTTCCACCAGGACCTGTGCTTTAAGAGCTCCGAAATTTTAAACCTATTTTACCTCAAATCCGGTGTGTCCAAGATACCGGTGGTACTTCTGTTGATCCTTTAATATATTCTTATTGCAGCTGGCTTTCAGTGGACATCCCCTGAGTGCTGGGACAGGTGCTGTGGAACATAGCAAAGTGTGTAATATTTGTAGCCCACCTTTTAGGGTGAGAGACAGGAACAAACAATACGGAATGTGTACCCGCTTGGAGATAGGCACAAGTTTCAACTTTCAAAGTAAAACGGATAATTTGAACATTATTTGTTTTTGTAAAATATCCAGTAATGCGGGGAAATAATAATTAGAATTGAGTTTTACCCAAGATTGCAAGAACACATCCATTGTAATGAAGCGACTCAGGGTACAGGTAATACCTGTAGATGTTGCATGGTCTTGCAATTCTCAGATATGTGTTCAATTCATATATATGTTGAATTCTATTTATTTCTGGTCTGATACCCTTTGGGTCACACATGTGGATTCTCATATTTGTACTTTTATCAAGAAACGTTTGTAGCATACAACAACTTCGTAATATCTTTGAAACACCTTAACCAAGAACATATTACATGTATTCCGGTCTAATTTACCTCTTACCAGGAAAATTATCTCTGAAAAAACATTTACATTTAAGGTAGTTTCCTTAGTGGTGATACAGTAATGTCTATTAAGCACATTCTATGTTCCAGACATATTACTAAGTGTCATATGTAGACATATATATATATATATTTACTTTAACTCTCACAATTTCTCTAATAAGGTATTATTACTTTCCCTGAGTTTGTATTATTTCCCACAAGACTAGCTGCCAAGTAAGTGATAGAGATAAGGTTTGGACCCAGATCTGTTTGACTCCCTGCCAGTGCTCTTGACTACTTCTCTGTGTTGTCTCCCAGCTCTTGAGAGAGAATTTCCCTGTTACATTATAGTAAGGATTCCGAATATAGCAACATATGCAATCTTTACTGACTGGGGGCATCAGATCCCTTTATAGGATGTCTTCTCCTCTGGGAACCCTCCACTATGTGCACATCTGTACAGAAGGGTAACATCAGTGCTTCCCAGATTTGGCCCCTTACTTTCATCTCGTAAGTCAGATGAAAACCTCCAGACTTATAAACTACCCCTGCTCTTTCAGATAACTCAGTTTCAAAAGGAAGGTGACCAAGTGTTTCTTTCCCTGGCATCAAGGAGCAGTCTCTGCTCTCTGTCATCTGTGTCTATTTTAGCTCTGCATACAGAAGTACTCCCTACTGATTGGCAAGTGTACCTCCTCTGAGGTGTTCACCCTGGCGCATGTCTCCTGTACCACCTGTCAGAGAATTTCTGACACAGGCTGGCCTACTTAAAAGACTGAAATGGAGTCTCCGGGGACAATGATATTAGTACAAGGAATCTCTGAATTCTCTAATACTGACCTGAAAGGAATTTAATGCAGTATCCTAGGAATGGAAAGCCGGCCTTTTTCATAGTGAGAAATGCCACATGTATGCATGTTGTCAACACTATTGAAAAATGGGCTCATTCTGTAGAAACTCTTTTACCTGTCATATGGTGAAGAATGTGGCCACAAACCTGTTGCTGATTTGATCATCACTTTTACACTAAGGCAGTCATCACTTGACTGAACAGCATCAAAAACTCATATCATAACTGTGACACAGTAAGTTTTAAAGCTGTGTCTAAAAAATTGTGTCTATTATAAATCTACAGCTATTGTTTTATAGTTCCTCTATAATTCCTCCCTAGGGTTGTGTGTATATGTGTGTGTGTTCTCTTCCTTGGTGTGCTTTTCAATTTTCTCCGGTTCCAAATGATTTGCAGTAATACACTTAAAAAGAAGTAAATGTATTTTTGAGCAGCGAACATATACTGCCTGGAAACATATCCTTATAGCCTGCATTTTATTCCTGTTACTCTAGTACTAAGAATCTCAAAATCCCCTAAGTATGCTTCAGGTTTTCAAATGGGCTTTCCTGTCTAATAATTTCATTCCATCCTCAGTAGCACCTAAGTAAGGTCTGAGTTTAGAATAGAGCACTAGCACCTCTGTTATCTCTAAACTACCAAAAACTGGAGCAGCACCAATTAAAGTGGGGAAAGTAGAACATGAGGTTTCCTCACGGTCACACTCTTGCCCCAGAATGGGAAATGTGTCAAAGACATTGTTGAAACAAGAGTACATAGACTCCTTTAAATGACGGTTGATCTGAAAAATTATACCAAATTATGGAAATCATATAGTTTGCTTAAAATTGTGCATTTCCAGATAGTTCATGAATTTAAGACTGTCCAGAATCAACAGATTTCCACTCTGCATTCTATTCTATTTCTAAAACTTTGCATTAACCATGAATCCATCTTCTCTTCCATATTTCATCAAATTTAAAATACCATCAAGCGTAACACATAGCATTCTTTTTATACTATTCAAGAAGAAAGAGACAAATCCTGCCAATTTTGTTATGACACAGCACTTTAACACTGACCTCCTCTGACAGTGCATGAATATATCATAGCAGACTGTCATGATTTTCATGTTTTCTTCATCTCTTTCATGGGTTTTGGTACATTTTCCTATGAGTATATTTGGTAGCATTGTGTAGGCCATGATGGGCAATCTGTATCATGGATCTCAGTAACAGACTATAACATAGCTTCAGCAATGAGTATCTTTCTTCACTCTGGTAAAGCATTTGGATCTTGCTTTGCAAGGCATTGTGGAAATCCTACCAAGGGTAAACGTTTCCTTTAGTAATATAATGTTTTGCCCTACTGATCATTTTTGGTACCTTCATGCGTACCCAGTTACATCTCCTTACAGTGCCAAGTCATAGTATAATCCTTTTGAAAACAATTTAAATGGTAATTAATGAAAACACATGTCGGGCCAGTAATGACCATAACTCAGTAGAAATGAAAACGAAATGAATTGCTGTGACAGAGTTTATACACATGCAGGGACCTGCAAATCATGCTTTGACTATGATCAAGTTGCCAGAAATTTTAATATTTCATCTATATTAAGACATATCCAGATTTCAGGGACATTAAATGTGGAGAAAACACTATCAATGAAATATGCTAATGTATTCCAGTTTCATGTTCTTGTCCTCTTATACTGAGCACAAAGCAGAATGAGCAAGGAAGTGCCTTTTCTTGTGAACTGTAACCTGCCTACCTTCTTGCGTATAGCATACTCACACATTTTGTTAGACTGCAAGCCCTAACAGGGCAAGGACTTTTTTGTTCATTGTTCTCTACTGTGTGCCAACCACTTAGGACAGTCTAGGACACATAGCAAATCTACTCAGTGCTTACCTGTAGAATGAATTTATGAATATCCTCTCATGGAAGGCATGAAGACCTATCTAGTTGTTCACCTCCCTCCTGCTGATGAGAACACATACTTTTAAAATAGGAACACATAGGAAATGGGAATTGGCCAACATTAAGTCTTTGATTTGATTTACAAAGCCCTATTGAAAATATTTGATGCCATTACAAAACTTGTTCAGGAGAGAAGAAATGCTAAAGTAATTTTATTGATTTTTTCCCACTAATGGGATTATAATAATTTATGTTTTGGTTCTTTTGTATCATCCAAGCTCATGCCATACTTGAGCACTATGCTTAGTTCAGTTTCATGTTCTTGTCTTCTTACACACTTAATACAGAGCAAAATGAACAGGGAAAAGCGTTTTCTTTAGTAGGGTCCTCTGAAACTGAGCTCAGTGCCAGTGACCCTGCCTGGATATACAAACTGAAGAGCTGTCTTGCTTTGCAGCCCAGATTTTAAGTGGAAAAGAAGGCCATATTTACACTTTGACATATTGCATGTCGCAAAAAAGAAGATTAAAAAAAAGAAACCTTGCTGGACAATACAGATCTCCATCTGTCAGTGCCTCTGCTTCCTCACTACTGCCTGCTCAGGCAGAATATACTTCTAGACTTTGGGCAGGAAGTTGGGTGGATCTGCCAGCAAAAGGAATAGCAAGGAAACTAACTCAGCAATCAAGTCAGAAGCAGTCCTGAGGATCTGAAGTGAATTAGTATTGCCTGAATAACCCCACAGTCTGTGAATGTAACAGCTGGACCTGCAAAGACGTATCTGTCTTTCAGTCCAATGAATTATGGGTCTCTAAACACATATCTAACAAACTGAGGTCACTCATGGGTTTCTAGGATACATTCGGTCTGCTCGCCCAGGGAAGGATAACTGATGTGAGCAAAGGCAGCACTGTGTGTCGCCAGCTACAAGTGCAGCAGTTAGGCAAGATGGTGGGTGCTGTGACAGGACATAGCAGAAAGCCCACAGCTGGCTCTTTAAGTAGAAGAAAAGAGTTACTTATTGATCCTTTTTGGTTACACACTGGTACAAGTTATATATAACCACTTTTATTAATTATTGTTAACATGGGCCCTGTAAGGTAACATACATGACAAAAAAGATTAAAAGCTTGTTTACTGAATGCAGTTGGTGAAATGGAAGAAAACCAATTCTATAGTTATATGGGATGTTCTGATGATTCCTGGGATTTGTTTTGATTGTGTATGATGACACACATAGACATGGAGGTGACTGTTATGAAGGCAGAACTTTATTATACTCACATCACCCTACAAGGAGGCGACTTGGCACATCATATAGGGGTCCATGCAAGGAGGCACCAGATTGGCTGGGAGGCAGAGGGAGCCAGGAGAAAGGTGGGGAAAAGCCTTTCATGTGGTGTATGTGGGAAGGAGCAGATGAGGCAGGATAAGCAGGTGCAGGATGGGGCTAGTTTGTGTAGGATATGTGGGGTCTAGATCACAGGAACTGTCCCTAATTGTCTGGTACCTGACCTTGGGTTGATCAGGGGAGGAAATAATGGCCCAGAGTATAAGAACCTGCTTTAGGATTGGTTTGGTTTGCATATGGAGCTGTGCTTGCAGGTGAATCCTTACCCTCCCCAGGCTTTGGCCAACCCTGGGAGGGACAGTCCCTCCAGCTCAGCAAGGCCCCAGCACGCCAGAGTTTCAGAATACTGAAATTAAAACTTGTGGCTAATACCTAGGGGCTCTTTTTCCATGGTCAACTAATGAATTAGGCCCACAGCATATTCTGGAGTATTCTGTCAAAGGAGCAGAAACACAGAGCTCGGGATCTGACAGAGGTACTAATTCAGTAAGCATTAATTAAATCTGAGTCATGGTGCCAGATGGCCAAGCCATGCTAACATTCAGTCCTTGATGGATAAGGTAGTCAGGTGTACAGTGTTTATTTTGCAAAAAAATAAAAAACGAGATCCTGAACACTATATAAAGGATCCCCGAGATGACAGATAAACTACGCAGTATGAAAAGGAGGCAAAGCATGGATTATTCACCATGGATTGCAGTATACATCAAGAAACATAAAAGTAACATACAACTTTTCTAAAGGGTGTTTTTTAGAGTAAAGTTGGAGTTGCAAAGCTAGTTGTGTGTTACAAATTTTGTGTTCAGGAGTAGGCTTCTAAGTGTTACTCATGAGACATGCTTTTCTTCTTGACTACATGCCAGTATTAATCAGGTGATCAGATGACACTCATCAAATGGTGATACTGGAGAAAATTATATGAAGGCAATTAACAGAGTATGTGGTAGTGCCAAGCCTAGGCACAGAATGTCTAAAACATCCCTGCATAAGCTTAGATGGAGGGTGGTAGTGAGTAGAATGGACATAGCATTAGACTCAGGACATTGCTTACAATGATGAACAAGAGTGCATGCATGAAGGTGGGAGCATTTGCACTCACTAAGTAAATTAAATGGTTTGGTGCTCGGTCAGCCTCCTGACTTTGCTTGATGTGGTGGGTTAATGATTATAGTGCCTATACAGTCTGATGACTTTTCCTTAAAATCTTCACTGTGCACAATAAGAAATAATAAAGAAAATCTAAACAGTTCAGCCTAATGATGGTAGAAGGGTAATTTCTTCACAGTGGAAGTTTGGAGATTGTCCTCTGCTTGCAGTTGCCTCTCTCTTGTGACTGTGCACATCTCCTCTACATACTGCAGGAGTTTATCGCTTAGCTGCCTTAATGGAAATTCTCTGAGTGTCTTCACTGGGGCACAGCTGTTCCCCTACTGTGTGCCCAGACTAACAGCATAGCTCTTTAGAGTGGCAGCCTTCTTCCACACTCACCAATGAAAAAAGTGCTGCCTGGCTTGTATGCTTGAGGTGGGTATGATGTTGTCAGGATAGGCTTTGGGTTTATCCACACCAGGAAGTGCGCCTCACCAACAAACAAGCATTTTTCAATCCTTGCTTTTATGACCTTTTAACCTCTAATCCATATATGAATTAGGCCTGTGTAAAAGTGGAATATTCAGTCAAATGAGATAATATGCAAAAGTACTCATAAGTGTTTGGCTTCCTGGAGCCTTTTCTTTATGTTACTTACAAGGTAGACTTCTTAATGGTGGGTTAGGGGAGGGTGGACGGGGATAGCCTTCTTGGAGCTTTTTTAAGTATTTGCATTTAATTTTAGCTTTGGTGTTTGTAAATTTGAATTGTACTCATTTGAGAGCGAAGTGAGAATAGGAACAGTCACTTATCCTTTAACCCTGCAGCCTAACAAAGTATTTGCAAAAGGTCATACTTAATAAATATTGATTGAATTAAAAATATTGATAGATTAGTAAATTCCCAACCTTCTTTATCTTGAAAATATCTATTCATTGTGAATAAAAGTCCCCACCCCACAAAATACTTTTTACCAAATAAAAGTAGTGATGGTAAATTTGCTTAAGTAGCTATTAAAAATAACTGTTACTAAAATTTTTATGTATTGGATTGAAAACTTCATGACTAAAATAATAGTACAAAAATCCCAAATTTGGATTTTTTAGATTATTTAGTGAACTTAACTTTAGGGTTAATTTTAAGAGTATAAATAAGTAATAAAGCCTTGCAGAAAGAATCAATACTTAATAAAACTTGCTAGAATAAAACCAGTTTGAAGAAGAGAAAACAGTAAAAATAAAAAAGAATAACATATTTTGGTCATAATCACTACAAATATTTGCTATAACCAATAAATTTTAGGCAGGTTATAGTGTTAGATGTTGGAATAGAGAGAAGAAAATGAAAAAAAGATAACAAAATAAGATATTTTTCCCAGGTATGAATGCAATTAAGGTTTTTCTAAATATCCATGAATCTTACAAAAGATTAGAATAAAGAAAATGGAAAAGCATAAAAATAGTGAACCATAATAAAGCAAAAGGTAAATGATAAAAGGAGAAAGAACATAGGTGATAAAAAAAATTAAGGTAAGTTAGGAGTTGATATACATAAGAGATGTGTGGCATGAGCACTCAGAGTCTAGTTCACGGTAGCTGGCAGAAAGGAACAAATGTTTAGGACATGAAATACAGATGTTAGATCATCCCATGGTATGCTCAAAGCATAAAGTGTTGCTGTCTATTAAAGGTGTAGTTTATGCTTTGGCAAAAATCACAATGATTGGAAAAAGTTGGAATTCCCTATCCATTGACTTCTGTTTCATTTATTGAACTAAAACAAAAATAACAATAACAACCCATGTGTCACCATTAAAGAAAGTAAATATTAGAGCCTTTAATTAGCAACCACTTGAGACAGAATTACATATAAGAATTTTCTTCTTTTACTTTGATGTCTCTCCAGTTAGTAGAAACAAATTCAACAGCAGACTTCAGTTTGGGCAGTCATCCATACTAGTAGTATACTAGGCAGTGTCTTTGCTTTAGTTGTGTCTTTTGAAAACATGATGTCCACAACAGTGCTGAAATTTAGTCTTAATAACCAAGAAATGTTCACTCCAGTATTGTTTTTCTTCTCGTCCCTGTTGGATCTAGAGGTGGAAACATTCTCTTTCCTAGCCTTCAGAATTGTCAGAATAGTGACTGAAAGAGCTGTAGAGCCATGTCTACATTATACGGTCAGCCCTTTGTGTCAGAACAAAACAAAACAAAACACCCAACCATCAAATTTAACCAAATCAGACCAAAAATATTCAGAAAAAATTGCATCCGTCCTGAAAATGTGCAGTTTTTTTCCCCTATCATTTTTCCCTAAATAATGACAACTATTTACATGGTATTTACATTGTAAAATATGACAACTATTTACATTTTATTTACATTGTATTAGGTATTATAACTAATCTAAAGATGATTTAAAGTTTATGAGAGTATGTGTGTAGGTTCTGTGTCAATGCTATGCCATTTTAGGACTTAAGAATTTGGAGATTTTGGTATCTTCAGGGGTCCTGGGATCCATCCAGTGAGGACCCCGAAGATGACTATGTTTGGTATATTTTTGGAATAGAAATATCTTTGACTCAGACCACTGTGGACTTGCTTTCACCTCATCCACAGGGTGTGAAGTGAATCAATGACTGTTAAAGGCTTTATGGTTGATAGCGCTCTAAAATCCTTACATCTTCTTTTTATGTAATTTAATTGCCCCTGTGTGGTAGACAGTTTCCTTGCCATAGACCCTATAATTCCCTCTGTTTTACAGGTTAGAAAACTGAAGAACAAAGAGGTTCGGTATTTCCCCAAAGTCACCCTGATAGCCACTGAAGACTCTAGGAAAAGAACACAGGGTGTGCTCAGAATTAATGTACTTACTCCCAGGGTGTGTGCTTAATATTCTTACATTTTAGCTTCCCTGTTTGTAAAATGAGTCTATTCATTTCTACTGGGCAGGATTATTGTAAATTTGCAAGGTATGTAGTACTGCTTTTGTTGCTTTTGGAAATGATGATCATGGTCTATTGAAAGTTGCAAGTATTTTTGTGTACTGTGTCAATTCAGCCCAGCCATGTCCGCTACTATGGCAAGCATCTTCTCCTAAGCCCTTCGCCACCACGTATCTACACAGCTTCTTCAGTGGGCTCCACAGGTCTGTCTAGAAGTCTCTCTTCTCCACTGAGACCTGTCTCTTCCTTACGTGGAGTGACTGGAGGAGCGGGAAGCAGAAGAAAAGGAAGGGGGGGGATGCAGCAACTTTGTTCTCTGCTGGAGGCTGTCCCCACTCAGTAGAACAGTGGAATTAAATCCACTTAAAGTAGAACAGGAGGAGGGGCTGGGGATTTAGCTCAGTGGTTAGAGTGCTTGACTTGGAAGCACAAGGCCCTGAATTTGATCCCCAACACTATAAAAAAAAAATGTAGAACAGGAGGCAAGTTTCCATTTAGTATTCTGGTGCCAGATTGAAGGATTATAGACTTTATTTCCTGTCCTTTTGGTCCTGTATATGTTACCTTCTCAAGTAAAAGGAAAATCATAGGCGAGCTTTAGTTTACTACTGAAGCCATGACTAAATAGAAAGAATGTATTAATTACAGGTTCCAGGGGCTCTCAGCTGGCTAGTAGATCTTAAAAATATTCTTGTCCATATATTGTAGCCAGTGAAGCTGACATTCTATCTCCCTACATTTCCTTAAAGAATCTCCTCACAGCCACTTAGGAATGTTTAGAAATCAATTATGTTTTATAGGAGAAACCCAAAACATAAACAGCAAGATAAAAATAGATAATAGGAAAAAGGGAGATAGATCTTTTACAAAATGGAAGGGGACAAAGAGATGGAGAGGAATGGGATTAAAAAAAAGAAATAAGATGTGTTGTATCAACCACCCCCCAGGAGTGTAATCATTATGTACTGCAAACATGTGCTAATAAAAAAAAAAAACCTGAAAAATCAATTGCCAAATAGTTCTTTTATTCTCAGAAGTTTGACAGCATGGTTACGCAATTACTGATTAACACATTTTTAAATGCACTTTAAAATATAGTAAATACAATGCATAATGTTAATACATTTAAAAGTATATTTCATTAAGCAAGTAATACATGTTCAATGTAGAAAAAACTTCAAGATTCAGATAAACAAATAGAAAATAAATCCAACCATAATCCCACCTCATGTTTGCATTTTTTAATATTCCCCCAATTTCCTTTTTGCATATATATAAATATATTACCTATGAAAATGTAATCATTTAATATGCTATTGTATAAGCTACTTTTTTTGTGTGGCACAACTTACCCCAAATGTCTTTTCAAAATAATAAATCTTATATAGGCTTTTTTAGCTAGTGTGGAGTCATCAGATCTTTGTTCTTGTATTTTGAAACATTCAAAAAGCTACTGCTCAGCCCCCCAGGCTCAGGACTGAACCCATCTCTACGCAGGATGTCCTCCCTGCCTCGGAGCTTTCCTGTGGCCAAGCTCAGCTTCACCTGCTGAGGGTCCTCCATTGCATCAAGGCACCTGCCTCTGCCTAGGTTATCATCATGAGCCTCCCCTGCTCTCATTGTCTGCACAGGGTCACAGAGTTATCCTGGCAGTTCTGACATGAAAGCACAAAAGAGCTTTTTCTGCCTGGCGTCTTCTGATAGATGAATGTCAGGAGACACACAGCCCTGCCAACTGGCCCTTAAATCAAGCCCATTTGCCAATAAAAACTGTCGTTCCGAATGCTGACACCTCCTCATTCTTATAATTTCTATTTCTACAGCTGGTTCTCAATTATCACTTGTCGTGGGAGCCAAGATGCCTAAGATAATTGAAACCACAGATAATAGCGAAACTTCGTGATAGTTTAAATCTCCCCATCAGTCTTTCAACTGGAGCTGCTCACAAATGCACTGATTTGAGTTACTCCTTGGTTTTTTTCCCCCTGATTAGCCTGATTCAGAACCTAATGAGCAGAGGTGGCCAAAATCTGGTTGCCAGAGAGACAGGCAGAACCAGCCTGTCTTGGCTGCATGCATCTCTGACATCTCTGTGTGAAGAGCAGTGATCGTGGTATCTCTCTGGTAGGATCAGACACAATTCCTTCTTGGCTCTTTACAGATATTTTACTCCAAACATGTGTTACTTTTTCCTACCAAATTTCTCCAAACACACATCAACATTCTTCAAACACATTCTAACTAATGTGTGTGTGTTTGTTGTTGTGGTTGTTTTGTCATGCTGGTAATTGAACCCAACGCCTCGTGCATGCTAAGCAAATCCTCTGCCACC
>PVJO010001207.1:119483-184157 GCA_004026905.1 Hystrix cristata
CCTCAAATATTTTTTATTCTCTTACCTTCCCCAGTGTCGACCACTGAGCCTGGAACTTAGCACCACCAAACGTGCACACAGGCAGATTGCCCTCCTTTCCTCCCTGGCTGGCTTGGGGAGCTGCTTCATCTCTTCCTCCACTCTCTTTATCCACCCCCCAACCTGAAGTCTAGGTTGCCAGATCCACCCTTCAGTGCTCCCATCTTCTCTCCCCCTTTCTTACTTTGCACTGCGCTTTTTCTCTTACCTGACATTTTTGTCCTCTCAGTGACAACATAGGGTACATCTGAAAGAACAGACTTTATAGACGATGGTATTTTCTGTAATCATCTCAACTGTTGAAGTTCTCCAAAGTAGCACTTCCTGTTTAAAAAAAAAAAAAGGAAAAAATTAAAGGAGTTCATTCTGCCTTTCAACTTCCAAGGCACTCTTGCGGTTAATTGAATTTTAGCCTTGAGGAGAGGTTACTGCCCTCAGGTTACATCATGATACAAGAAAGGCCGTTTTGTTTTAGGCTCTGCAAAGCTCTTATTTCTGAACATGTGCTCCCCATCTTTGCTTTATGAGTGACTGATTCCTAAGAGGTAGTGGTGATTCAGGCCTGTGGGACTGCTCCAGCCAATTTGAATAAGCTATCAATAACATTAAAAGCCTTCCCAGACACTGATGTTTGCCAGTACTTACAGGGTAGTGCAAATTGGATGAGTGCCTTTTGGGTGTTTTCAGTTTCTCCTTAGTGTTTGTTAAACAGTCAGGATATTTATCAGAAATGTCATTTGAGCTCAAATGCGTTTTAGTATGCACTTTTCATTATTTTTTTACTAAAAGTATAGAATTTGATATCTTGTTGGATCGTGTCCTTCACACCGGAAAGGAATACTGGGAGTGTTGAAAAGAAATTATATGTGAATTACCGCAGTTAGTGGAAGACAGTCAGAGCTGGCACAACTTCCCAAGCTTCTAGCCAGGGCTGAGTGCTGAAGACTGCTGATTAGGAAGCAGCAAGAACAGAGGCCCACAATCTGTGTCCTCTTCCCATCTCCAGCCGAACAAGTGCCCCAGCAAAGGGGCGACTCAAGTGGAACCCTAGACCAAAAAACAAGAAATGTAGCTCAAAGCCAACAAGGAGCCCGGGTAAAATGCCTGTGGCATTTCTATTTCTTCAGAATTCCAGTTGAAATTCAGGATCCTAGACATCTGTTGAAATGGGCAAAATACATGTGTCCTTCCCTTCCCACGCTTTTTTTTTTTCAAAAAAGTCTATCTTTGATTAGTGTCTCAAAGGAATCCGTGACTACAGAGTAGATAAGAACCACAATTTTAGTTCTTTTCCTCTTTAAAACTGGCCTCTTCTTTGCTGACTGTGAATAAATTTTACTCAGCCTAATTCTGGCAGGGAAGCATCCCAAACTCCAAGTTCGGCAGGGACTTATACAAACCTGTAACTTTCTAGCATCAAGTGAATCCAAGAAATCACAAGACTAGAGGGAGGCTGATGCCGTTCAGGCCTAACAGGGTCCAAAGGAAGATGCTGAACTGCATAGTGAATGGTGAAGCAGGCTGCCATGTGACTTCTATAAACAGATCCTTGTTATTTCACTAAGTGGACATACATTCCCATAACATAAGCTATAGCTCTGAATGTCTAGTCCAAATAAACCTTCAGAGTTCTAAAACTCTAAAATACACCTTATCAGTGCACTAATTAAAAAATATAAGGCTCCTTTGTGTCAGAGGTACAATGACAATTGTATTTGCTTTGTTTTCCACTTAGGATATAAATTCCTTGAGAGTATCGATGTTGGATTTTAGGATGATAAGTGAATTAAATAGAATCTCCTTTTCTAACTTTTGTAACAAGGTCTTGCTAAGTTATTAAACTGCCCAGGCTTGACTTGAATTTACAGCATTTCTGCCTCAGCCTCCCAGAGTGCTGGGATTACAGATTTGTACCACAAAGCCTGGCTAGAATCTCTTTTTTGAAAATGACTAGTCTGAAATAATATATCAAAGTGAAATCAAGTCATAATCAAACCCTATTTCCTGTGCAATTTGTGAGAACTTGAGTATTGTTTTTTATTGTCATATACTATCTGATGAATCAATCCAATATAAATTCTGTAAAAAGAAATAAGAGCATTAAAACTACAGTTGTAGATATTTTCTGTTAGTTTTAATATCAGTATTGTAAAGAAAACTCAACTTTACTTTAAAAAGGGAGATTCTAAGTAACTTTTACTTTGCATTATCTCTTTGCTTGGCTACATTCCCTTCTGCTAACCTTCGGAACTGTTGGGTTTGCTTATGAGTTTTATCTGTGAACTTGAGTAAAGTTTCTGGATTTCTATGCCTGGATTTTCTTGTTTGCATAACTTTTCAAGGTAGCCTCTATTTTACTTGAATTCACATTAAATAAGTAAATACGCTTTACTGAAAGGAAAACATCATCACAGAGGATTAATCAATCAACGCAGAAGGTGGCAAATGACTGGTGTTAATCTAATTATCATATAGTTGGTTGAAAACCATTATTGCTTAAGAACGAATAGATCCTCCCATTGATAGCTTGAGCACTTTCTTTGGGATCAGTAGTGGAAGGGTTAGGCGTCCTCACTTTTTTCATTTCTGTTTCTTTCTTTATTTTTAATTTAAATTTTATTTTAGTGGTACATTTTAGATACACATAGTGATAACATTCATCATAGGGTATTTGTACCTGTACATGATATATGTTGCTGCTGCTTTTTTTCCATTCCCCTCCCCTCCCTTCACCCCCTCCTCTCTCCTTATTTACGAAAGCTTTGTTTCCATTTTTTCCTTTATTCCTTATTTCTCTTGTCCCCTGTGTTCCTTTCTCCCTCCCTCTCCCTGTTCCCCTTCCATTTGAACAATTTCTTCTCTTTCCCAATATTATACATTTTAGCCTTTATTTACACTTTCAGTTTCTCAACCAGAGAAACAATGCAATATTTAAACACGTGCCCGGGGCTGGGGATTTAGCTCAGTGATTAGAGTGCTTGCCTTGTAAGCACAAGGGCCTGAGTTCGATCCCGGGCACCACAAAAAAAAAAAAAAAATTTAAACACGTGCCCAATTTATTTCACTTAAGATTATGGTCTCAAAATGCATGCATTTACCTAGAAATATCTCAAGCTTATCATTCTTTACGGCAGAGTAGTACTCCATTGTGTAAAAAAACCACATTTCCTTTATCCATCTATCAGTTGATGGGCATTTGGGCTGTTTCCAAGATTTAGCCATTACAAACTGTGCTGCTATAAACATAGGTGTGCATATATTGCTGCAGTATAATGCTTTTAATTCTTTTGGGAAGATGCCAAGAAGGGGAATGACTGCATCAAATGGAATCTCTGGTCCTAGATTTTTGAGGAATCTCCACACTGATTTCCATAGTGGTTGCACCAGTCTACACTCCCACCAACAGTGGAGAAGGTTTCCTTTTTACCACAGGCCCTCCAGCATTTCTTATTGGCTGATTTATTGATAGTAGCCATTCTTTCTGGAGTAAGACGGAATCTCAGTGTTGTTTTAATTTGCATCTCTTGAATGACCAGTGATGTTGAACATTTTTTCATATATTTATTTGCCATTTCTACTTCTTCATCTGAGAAATGTCTACTCATTTCAGCTGTACATTTTTGGATTGGTCTTTAAATTTTTACAGTCAGCCTGGCTGATTCACCATTATAGAGGAACATGTTACAAATATGCTGGTTTTTAGATGGCTTACACTTGATTGGAAATCTTCCTAAACTGTACCATATCTGGTCTCCTTTGTCTTCTGAGACAAAGTACTAAAGTTAGTTTTCCCTTCTGTGGATGAATGGTTGGGCCATCTGTGTGGACCTGGTGATGAGCCTTTTGGGGCTGTAAACCTATGTCTGCAGAACCATTTGCGCATTCAGCTAAGTTAGTCCAGATGTGTGCATTTTTTTACTCTCCCTTTTTTTATAGACCTTTCTTTCCTCCAAGGATTGTCATAGTTACTTTTCTTACCTGCCCCCATATTCTTTAATGTACAGCTGTTCCCTGCAGTTACCTGGGTTGCTCCACATCTTCTTTATGCTAGAGTAGCATTTTGAAAATGCTATACTTTTTAAAATAGTAAGACAATTAAGATTGACAATATTTAATTCAGGAAATAATGCTTATTAGTTTTATTCATTCTCAGTAATGCATTTAAATTGAAGAATAGCTTCTGGTTTGCTATAATGAAATGGGAAAATTTCTGGAATACATTTTACAATTTTGTAAGTTTTGGACAGAATAGAAACTATATCTCTTATATAACTTTACCTGAAGTCAATATGCTAGTTGTACCTTGTCTAAAAATTGTGGTATAATTTATGCTATGTTCTGTATATTGTAAACATGAGTAATGGTTGAAAATTAAATTAACAAGAGCCTAAAAGCAGATAAAATGGAAGTTTTGAAGAGATAAATCACTGTTTATGTAAATGCGGCTTTTTGTATATAGAGAGAGATTTAAATATATTTATAGAGTTACATGTCTCTCAGATATAAAGTACTGGCTATGAACTGACTTGATACATAATTATACCATCTTTCCTGGTATACGCTTAACAATCCAAAAAGGTAATTTTTCTTTTTTTTCAATTAATGAATTATTTCATGGAATAGAGGTGGTGCCTCCAAATTGTATTACATCTCTTACAATGGTTATTTGTTTCATCAAACTCTTTCATCTTAATGCTTAGAAACATTTTAGCTGGCAGGAAATCAAACATGTACAGTTTGCTTGCTGGACGCATCTATAGTGTGACAGCATAGCTGTAATAGCATAATTAAATACTGTTAGATGAAAACATTTTTAAGTTGTATGGAGAAGTTTGGTTGCTATAGCAGCTTCTGTTCTTGTCTTAGAGCAACATTTACTTTTTTTTCTCTCTTTTTACTTCTAGACTCCCCTACTAATGCCAGTCATTGGAAACAGGGCATTTTCAACAAAATTGGTTACTATGCAGATTTAAACCAGATCATTTAGCTTCCCAAACCATTCTGGACCAGAAAGACTTAGCTGCTTTTCTCTGCTAATTAAATTTACAAGATAATTAGAAATCATTCTTTCCTTTTTGGTGTGTTTATACAACAGTATTTTTTCTTTCCTGTTAAATTCTCAGTCCATTTAATTCCAAGGAAAATGTATAATTGTCCAATAACTTATAAGTTTACTTTCCCCAGTATTTACCAAGATCATACTCGTTCTTATCTCCCTCACTCCACAATGAAGCTGCCCTGGCATTTACTCTACAAATTATCTGTCCAGTTGGACCCAGCTTTGAGAGTGGGTGAAGAGAGGCGTCAGACCTGCCAGATGGTAGGTGGCAGCGTAAGTATTTGAGTTAGCCCTCATTTTGAAGGCATCAGAGAAATATGGATGAAGGGCTGTGGTCAAATCCAGACTTTTTCCTGATTGCCCGTCTTTCTCTAGAGCATGGCCCTTACACTAGCAAGATTAAGTGACTAGCAATGAAGAAGGAGGAAATCAACAGCCAAACGCTAGAACCAGAGTCAGACTTCTCCAGGCCTTTTCTCTTATGCTTGGTTACTACTCTACCCCAGCTCCTTAACCAGGACCTGGCACATGGTAGATACTTTGTTTTTCATCTGTGAAATAGAGATTATAAGGCCTACTTCACAAGTTTGTTATAAGGGGTAAATTATATCCAGTGGGAAATCAGTAGGTCAGCAAGAACCATACTAGAGCAAGATTTCTGTAATTCCCTTGGCACCATTCTTATTATTAGGGAAAAGCACTTATACGATAACCACCATATGCTGTACTGGTGGGGAATGATCATTTCATAATGTCTGGGTTTTGACTAAAAATGTCTTAATGAGATCTATAGTAAAGAGGAGATAAATCTCAGAGAATGGTTTGGGGGGATATGTGTGTATGTAAGTGGCATCCTAATGATTCTAAAATTCTAAGAGGAAGATGTTGTAATCAGTTAGGTCCTGCTGAGTTATCAGCATCAGGCCATGCATTGTGTTTCTGCTTTCTAATTTGATTACCTGGAAACTTGAATCATTAAACTAAAAGGCATCTGCATTGTATGTCTTAATAGGAAAAAAAGAAAGATTAATGATACTTCACTTCAGGAAATAATCTGACTCAACTTTACCCAGGAAATGATCTCTTCTCATTCATTTTGCATTTCACCCTAAAACAACCCTGTCTATGACTTTAAAATTAGAAATGTAGTATTCAAATCCAGACGCTAGGAAAAATGTCAGGCTCGTTTTCTGCACCCCGAAATGTGCTATATTTGTTTGGTTTATTATCCTCTTGCTCAATGAAGAAAGTTTATTTAAATATGGGTGCCAGAAAAATAAAACTGAATGGTTCGCAGAATTTACCACTTAGGGTATATTCAACTTGTATACTAGTTAATCATGTTTTGAGACATAAGGCACAGAAAAGGTTTTCCTGTAGTATTTATATAATGGCGTTTTAGGCCACATAAATGTGCTACATATGAACCCGTACGACAAGTAAATACTTCTATCTATCCTGAATGATAAGAAGATAGTGTGATTTCCAGTGCATGGAAATGTGTCTCAAAACATTCCAAACATGAGGATTGCAAGGCTGTAAAGTTGGTTTTATGTTTAGCACATCAGATTTTAAGGTATTTAGAAATTAACTGCTGCAAAATAACCTGCTGTTTACTAAAAGTAATTTTTAAAGTCTATAGACTTATAATCTCTTCCGAATAATTTTTAGAAGAGACTGTAGCCTGCCTGGTACTTTGCCACAAGCAGACTGTGGCCTGCTTAGTACTTGGGCTTGATATTGCAGACAAATGCCTTCTAAGACTTTAGGATGGATCCAAGACAACTTTTATGCTAATAGGTAATTCTAGAAGAGTGTAAGTTTCCTAGGACCTCAAGACCACTCTCTTATCCTGGAGTCTGCTCACTTCTCCACTAGCATACACCAGGTTGTCAACAGAAGGTGGCTAGTCAGAGCCCAGGAGCCAAGTGTGTGCCTATGAAAGGGATGGTAAAGGAAGGCGGTAGATGATATTAGAAAAATGCAAAGCAAAACCCCAACTCAAGGCCATTAAAGAGAAATGAGCATGCAAGAAGCAATGAATGAACAAAGACAATGGAAAATTAAGTACTCAATTGTAGTATGTCCACAATTGTTTTCATATTCTTGGGAATGGACTTAAATAGGGCCAACTTTGTTAGACATTTTAAAAAGGTCACATTCTACAACTCTCTGAGTGGCACTAACATACCCCCCGCCCCAAATCATTCTCTGAGGTTGATCTCCCTTTCGCTGTAGATCTCATCAAAACATTTTTAGTCAAAAGTCAGCTCTGAATAAACTTCCCTGGAGGGTTATGTGTGTGTTGATATGACAGCAGCCTTGGACGTTAGAACGTCTTAGTACTGATTTGTGGTTTTAATGACTGTAGTGAATGACTGTGTGGTAGATCTTTCTGAACCACCAAAAACCGTGGTCTTGACCCTGTAATGGTATAGAAAAGGCTGGTTGGCATCTACCGTGAAGCTGTACTTCATCTTAACCTGTATATAAATAGGTACAAGTTACAAAAGTTACATGATAAGCCAAGTGGTTGATCCATAATCTTCCTAGGAGTGGAGTGGGGAAGGGAGAGGGAAGGTTGACTTATTTGTATCCCATCTTTCTGAGAAAAATTTCTTACTCACTGCAGCATTTCTTAACTCTAAAATTAACAATATAAATGTGCCTGTAGGAGGCAGTGTAATTGAAGTTGGTATCCACAGCCATATAATTTAGGGCAAAGTAGGATTATGCAAGATGAAAATGTGTATCAGTGTTCTCTCAGGAATGCTGTAGAGGGGCTGGGGATTTAGTTCAGTGGTTAGAGTGCTTGCCTAGCAAGTGCAAAGCCCTGAGTTCAATCCTCAGCACCCCCCCCCAAAAAAAGAAACCAAAAAACAAAGAATGCTGTAGGGGTTTGGGGATTTAGCTTAGTGGTAGAGTGCTTGAAAGACACTGAGTTCGCTCCCCAGCAGCCCCCCCACACCGCCCAAAAAAAAAAAAAAAAGGAAAATGCTGTACCCTGCCTCTTACTTTAGAAGTAAAGTTCTAAAAATGTTCATCTGGGATCCTCTCTGGCTGAGAGAGGTTCCAGTGACCATTAGCATTAGGCTACACTGTCACTGACTGCCAGGAGAAAGTAGTAGACTAATTGTACTGTATGAAACCGTGGACCATATGCTATAAAATAATTTTGGTCACTTAGTTGTAGCAATAGATGCCCATAGTTTATCTGCAGTCATTTCATGTTCACAGTTTCTTTGCCAGAGTGTGTACCTTTAAATGATGCTGGGAATCTGTCTTTTTTTTTCTTAGATTCACCTTTTTTCCTTGTCTAAAATACTTTTCAGTGGGGACAACAACCTAACACACTGAGTTCAGGGTAAACAGGAAACTTGGCAGCAATAACTGGACCATGGACTAACTTTGCAAGGCCAAGTTTTAATGAGTAATTTACAAAGTAATTAATCAGGAGGCCATTGTCCCTAAAAAATGGGGTAAGTGAGCCCCATGCTGACTTGGTGCCTCTCTTGGCTACCTGAGCCCAGTTTTTCATGGTCTGACTCTCCTTATGCCTGTGAAGCTTCTCTGCATAACATGTCCTTTCTAGGGTGAAAGAGAGAAAGTTGTGAACTCCAGAGTCTACTTTTTCAGTTGAACAACTACAGTGCACGAACCATTAATGATCCATCATCTGATCAAAAAATCAATTTAGTGAGTCAGGGCAGCTATTTTTTAAAAATTAAATACAAGAGACTAGATACACCAAAATGCATCATGTGTTGTAACGTTAAATATTTTGCAAAAAATATATGCATCTAAACATATGCATGTACTTATGCATAAATTGGTATGGATTGTGGTATAGCAGGAATCTCTTACTATGGATCTTAATGAAATTTAGAGCCATTATTTTGTTAAATATTTTTTGAAATTTGGAAATGATAGTATTTTTCCAGTTGCATTTCAATATAGTGCTACATGAGATAGTTTATGCTTAGGAGAAAAAAATCTATCCCAGGGGAATAATGAATTGATTTAAAATTGCTATATTAAGACAAATAAATTAATGTGCTTATGTAGTCCTCCAAAAATATGACATTAAGTATAAAGTGGTTGATATTTTACACTACTAGTTTAAGTATCCTGAAATACAGTATTTCAAAGCTATGTTTATACCTATATTTTTGTTGACACTGTTAAAGTATGTGCATATGATTTTAATGCAAATAGTTTTCAGTATTTAAACATTTTAAATAGTATTTCAAAATTTAGAGTCCCAACACTAAAAACACAATATCAAGATAAATTCTAATATAAAGATTGAAACAGAGCAAGACTACAGGTTCTTCCAAGCAATGAAGAGCACAGCTGGGCTATTCTAAGGCTTTCCCTAGTAGTTTTCTCCATATATTGTCATAGCAATTTTATAAAACCCTGTTACTTTTGGTATTTGTGTAGTTTTCTTCACAACTGGCTCATCTACCCAGAAGATTTATATATTCTCTTTTGGGAAGAGAGAGCATTTTGCTTTAACGATATGTTGTTTTTACTTAATACGTGTAAAACAGAGAAGCAACATAGAAACACACACTCCAGTCTGCTTGGTTAAAGGGATGTGCATTGAGGAACATACTCATGGATTCACAGTATGTTTTGTGAAAAGTGAATGGTCACTTATGCATGGGGTGAAGAGGTTCTATTAGAGATGCCCTATTAGATTATTACCACAGCAAGCAGCAGCACATATTAACTGAGGCCTTGCTGCATATGCCACACAGCACCCAGGGACTGCTTTATGCATCACATGGGCTGGTGGGAAAGTAGACCAGGAAGCCCACAGAGCCACGTCTAGCCCAGTCTTGTTCACACAAGGGCTCTTCTGAACCGAGTCATGTCCCAGCTATCAGCATACCTATAGTCATAGCATTTTGGTTCCTGTATGATTTAGATGTGAAGTCTCTGACTACTGAGACTTCATGAAACTATGTTTTTCTTATAGAAAATGTGCACAAGATGCTGAAGCAAGTGAGTAAGAGGTAAACCCCTACACAAATGGCTAACATCACCAGTAAAGGGGACACTTGATCCGTACAGTGCTAACAGTGGACAGGAGTAGGGAGAGAAGCTTTGGGAATGAGTGTAACTGAGTCAAATTGGAAATAATTGAAGTTGGAGTGAAAAACAAATGCAAAGCCTTGAAAATACTGCAAATGAGAAGTTTAATTTAATGCAAAAGGCTAGGATTATGACTAAGAATTCAAGTGACTGAAAAAGAGACTGATTTATGAGTGGTAGATCTATACCTGGAAGCTCAGCAGCTCCACCTGGGAAACAGAAGAAAGTTACCCATTCCAAGTGACTCTGTCCTGTCCAGTAATGATAATGTTGAAGAGAAGAGGAGCGAGCCTCAGTGAGAAAAATAAGGTGAACTGTACACAGAAGAGAACTTCCCTGGCTAGGATTGAGAAACCTAGATACTTAAATCAATCCATAATATTATGTGCAAATTACAATTAAAGTGGTAAGAAATGTCTCTTCTCAAATTGTGTCCTGAGAAGTCTCCATGTGCAAGTGACAGGGATATGTGCAGAGTATAGAATATGGCTAAAGAGATTAGGAAGGTGGTATTAAACACAAAATAAAGCAAATAATGAAAACACCAACAAAACCTGTAGATCCCTTGCCATATGCAAGATTTAAGAATAAACTAAAAGGGATCAGATTACCTCTCATCTGAGCCACACCCCCTGTGTATGCCTTTTGGAGGTCAGGAAAGGATATCGGATTTAAAAATAAATAAGACCAAAAAATTTTAAAACCCCATAATTTAAAGATGAGGGCCCTGCTGCTTCAAACCTGGAATAGAAAGAGAAGGCAGAAATTTCATAATTGGGATAAGATGAGGTGGTAGTTGCTAGAATACGGCAGTAGACGAAACACTGGACTGTGAGGCAGGAATTCTGGGTTCTAGCCTCATAGCCGCTGATCCTCCTTGTGATCTTGGTGAGGGGGCTACCTGATGTGTTACTGGGTACCTGCACATAAAAGAAGAGGATTGGAATAAATGAATTGGGAGATCCTTGCACTACTTCAAGATTTCTGTTAAGGGCGTAAAGAATAGAAAAATATAAAGTGAATGCAGTTCTCGCAACAAATTCAAAGTGGATTTGTTCCTCAGGAAGTAAGAATCAAGTTTCTATTGTTTAATCACCAACTTATTTCTTTTGCTTTTCTGATTACCACCAACTCATTTCTGATCTGAGTTCACACACACACACACACACACACACACACACACACACATCCCAGGTCCACCCTTTCCTCAAAGTGGAATGCCTTTCTTGGAATGCCAATCATTTTCATAAGTCTTCTGCTCTAATTTCTACAAAAATAAGCATAAAATCATTAAAAGCCATCATGTTCAAATTATATCCATATTCTGCCTGGTTTGCTCCTATTGGAGCTGCTGCTTGAAGTGGTAGGACCCTCAATTTACTCTTCTCTGTGGGTAGCACTTCTTCAGAATGTGTTCGATAGAGAATTTAAACATCATGCCATAGACTATTACTTCATAGAATCAGTTATAAATTATCAAATGTAAAACATGGCACAAATGGCACCATTTCTCCTATAGGGTCAAATGTTCTTTCTCCTGTTTAAGGTAATTAGATAGCAACATCCATAACAAACTAAAGAATGTAAAAGTCATTTTAGCCTCCCAGTTAAATGTGGAATTGCACTGACTTTGTGTCCCTAGTATACTAATGGACCCTTTGGCATCAGCAAAGTGGGACCCCTCTCTTGAATAAGTCCCAGAAGGATCACAAGATGATTAAGAATGACACATTGAAAAAAAAACAAAAAAGAAAGAAAGAAAAGAATGTTGTAGAACCTTCTGTGAAAATACACTTTCAATAAGATTGAGGATCTGTGGCCTTAAGGGGCAAATCAAGGAGAGTCGAGTTAGTGGAAAGAAGATACTAGGAAGGCGAGAGTCAGGTGACAGTACTGAGTAGCCTCAGGGGGAAAGTCCTGGTAAGTTGTAGAAAGCAGTCTTGGTCAGGTTACATTTGAATTGCTGATGAGCTGCCTCAGAGAGATGCTGCAGAGATAACAGAGAGACAGCATTCCACTGGATGTAGAGATCTGGGGTGGGCAGGTGGATTAGGGATCTGCAAACACAAGGTGAATGATAGAATTGAGTACAAACTGATCAATAAAAAAGGCAGATAGTAAAGCAACAGTGGAATCGATTTTTTAAAAATTAACAAGCAAGAAAAAGCAAAGTGTTTAAGGCTATGTCTACACTATACTTGCAAGTGAAATCAGAGGGTACAGAACATCTTTTAGTAATTCCTGCAATCCCACAACCTGGAGTTCCCCAAGGAGTTTTTGAAACGGATGCTCCGTCTTCATTCCAGGTAGGATATTTCTTTACTTTGTGTTTAGATTCATTTATAGGTAATTCACCAAAGTGGATATTGGTACTCCATTTGCTCTATAAACCATTGGGTACTTTTAGGAGCTAAGCCTGAAAAGAATTGCAAAAGGGTTTATATAAATGGATTAGATTTCATGTTAAAGTACATTAAGTGACAAAAATAAGATATGAAAAACTGACGATGTAAATTAAATGTTGGAGAAGCAGGGAAACTTGAGGGGAATGTTTAGGTATGTTAAGATACATCATGAGAAATATGAGTTTATGTTTACAAATGACCTGCCTTGAATGTGCACTCGAAAAGGTCAGTGGGAAATACTGGGATGTAGGCAGTGACACTGAAAAGAAATTCTAGGAGAGAGACTCAAGGATAAGCAAAGTCCGTCTTTAAAAAATCTACTCATACTTTGATGAGGATAAAGGTGCAGTAAACACAGTTAACATTTTTTCCAAGAAGTCAAAAGCTGACTTTGAAAAAAAAAAAGTAAGGAAAACACTTTTATTTAAAAATTCAATAAAATGTCAGGGAAGGAAATGATGACCACCACAACATGTATCATCGGTTTCTGTTAACGTGAAGGGAGGTTAAAAGTGTTAGCAGGAATAACCATTGGGGTTAAAACAGGCTTTCAGGAAAGTTAGTTTGAGAAAATGACATTCTTAATTGATGACATGAAAGTTCATAAAACATTTTCTACACTTTCTTCCTTTTTTACTTAGTTACTTGGTATTCTCTGGGGTTTGTCAGTGTGCTAGTAATTTTGCAACATTACTTTTCTGTACATGTTGAATAATTACAGATGTATGTTTATATGTGTGTGCATTGCATCATAGAATGAAAAATGAGTCTTAACTTCTAGTTCGTTTTTGAGATTCTTAGCCTGGCTTACTTCTCATTAATAGAATTTAAAATATATTAAATGGCAACCAACTAATTATATTTTAATCCTTGAGATTTCAACAAGGCTCTTGTTTTTTCTTTCCTCATTCTTACTTCACAAATAATTTGTGTGAGTCTTAAAAATTTTCTACCATAGTAGCACAGTAGAAAATGCAGGGTGTTGCCAGAATAAAAGCTTAGTTGAAATTTCACCTCTGAGATAGATTCATTTTTCCTTTGCCAGCGCAGGCTAGTCTACAGAGACATTTTGTTGCCATGCAAATGGAAAAATCCTATTTTAGGAATCAACTCTATTTTTAAATAGTTTTCAGTCACTACTGGATCAAAGGCATAACTCTTGATCTGCCGCTCGAAGGATTAAACAAAAATACAGACTTTAAGTGAAATGTCAACAAATGTCATGTATACCCTATGTTGAAAAAGCCACCTTGTGTGGCTAATTAATTCTGTAGTGTCTGAGATACCTTTGTGTGATACTACCCATTTATTTTAAGTTTTTTTTTGGTAAATGTTTCCTTCCACACATTTGAACCAATTGTTTGATTTACTTTAGATATTTTAAAGGGCATCTTAATTTAGTCTGAAAATGTATTTACATTGAGGTCTTTATGCAGAATAGAGTCTGGATATGGGCATGACACAGTTCTCAAAGTATGTTATGTCAAATTGTGACTATGATTGATGGCTGGACATATTTCCAGATATACCCAGACCTTTAAGTATAGTTTAATTGCCTTCAGATTGAATAACAAATGGAATTGAGATGCATGGAAACTTGAAGCTAAGTCAGATAAAGAGCACTAGCATTACTCTCAAGTGTGGACCAGAGTAGAAGAATCTGGGATCCTGATGTGATAGGTAACCCTGAAACTTAATGCCTTCAGCCTGTGAAGAGACCTAATCATGTGCATGTGCAGCCCTTAAATCTATTTCAAAAGGACTGTTTGTGACTACCTAGGATATATATGGTAATGGTATATATGTCATATATATTTATCATAGATCACAATATATGTTAGTGTATAGGTATATACACACATAAACATGTATAATATTTACTTCAAAATACAGAGGGAAAAGAGTGTGGGTTTGGTATTTTTTATTCTATAGATTCTATTCTTTTTATTATATATATTATATATTATATATTATATATTATATATTATATATATACACACACACACACGCTTGTGTTTAAAAATATATCCCAGATGGCTAGAAATTATTCTCAGATTGTTTCCCTGCTTTCCAAATGCAATCCTGCACAGCAGAGAGTTGTACATAGTTGTAAATGCCCTTGGGCTCATATAGCATAAAACAAAGAATCAATTTGGAGTATATATGGCTTGAGAAGCTTAAACTTATTTATTAAAATATTTTTGCTTTTTCTCAGGTAGATGGTGTTTGTGTTTTGGAAATCAGAAAGCTTAGGCTTACAGTTTAAGTGATAAGTGACTAAGGTCATGTATCTAAGGAAGTAGATCGAGAATGTAAACCTGGGTCCTATGCTTTTTTGAATACCAAGTCTCTTTCTAATTTCCTTAGGTTTTTTTATTCCTTCGTTCAACAGGTATTTCCTAAACATCATCATGGGCTGACTACAGTACACATCAGTCTTACAAGCAATGTGTTTATTACCAGATTTACCAGTCTTTTTCCTGTGAGGGCGATTTTCTCAAGTACTTCAGGGTGATAGCACTTTCCTAGACAGTCAGAGACTCAATGTCTACATTTGAAATATTTATATCCTAGTAATTTATACTCTTGCAGACTCATGCATATTCCCCACTAGTGCTGATTTACTTCACTTGATTTTGTTTTCATGGAACATCCTACTACTTAAAGTCAGTATTTGCTACAGGGCAGGATTAATAAAGTCAAGACTTCATAGTAGCATGTCCTCATGATATTGTCACCAAATGCTCCTACTGAACATCAGCCCTGAAAAGGTTCCCCAGAACTAAGCTGATGCTGGCACTAATGAAAACCAAATAGAGTTTTAAGGTACAAATTGTAAGAAAATTTTTTGAGTGTCAGATACTGGGAAGCAGCTGTGAATATGTGTTGTTTTAAAAACCAAGAGCAAAAGCTTCCTTTATGTTTGTACTACCAGTTTAATATTTCTAAAAATAGTTGGCTCTTCTGATGATTGATTTGATGAAGAAATGAGATGTTTCAGTCTAAGCTCTGAAATCAGTGGCTTTTAGGTTCTTAGCAGAGTCTAAAATATTTTTCTTTCTTATTCAGCGAGACATTAATATTATTTTTATTGAAATGCATAGGACAGCCCAACATAGTTGCTACCAAGTAAAAGGCAATCTTGCTGTTTCATCACTACTCTTAGGTTAATTATAATCTGTTTTAAGTTTTCCCTCTGTAAGATGCACTGAATTCTAAGTGCCCCTGTGAAATGCCAGTGCATCAAATCAGGCAAGCAATTAAGCAGAGACAGAAACTACATTGGAATAACTAGACTTTAGCATGTATGGTTTAGAAAAACAATAGCTCAAGAGTCAGAAGAGTTGCAGTATTTTAAAAGATGTCTAGAGATTCATTAGCAATATATGCCCTACCACACCACTTTTATTACATATATTTATCTTGGAAGAATGGATATTTGTCATGACAAAGACTTTCCCAAGCTCATAATAAACTGATGAGTTGTGTTTTCCCTCTCACTGCTAGATGAGACTTACTAACAGTTACACCCCATCAGCCCTGTGTTATCATTTCATGTCATGTTATCCATTTCACTAAATATGTGTTTCATGTCCTGTTATAGTTTGGATCTGGAATGTATACCCCAGAACTCATATTTTCCTTCTCAGCTTGGTGCTGTTGGGAGGTGGTGGAACTTCTAAGATGCAGGGCCTACTAGGAGGAAGTTAGGTCACTAGGGTGTTCCCTTGAGGGGGATTTTGGGACTCAGTCCCTTCCTGCTTCTGTCTGCTTCCTGACAGCTTTGAAGTACATAGGCCTCCTCTACCATGTGCTCCTACCATGATGTCCTGTGCCATCACAGGCCCAAAGCAGCAGCAGGGCAAGTGACCTCTGGAACCATGAGCCAAAATAAACCTTTCCTTCTTCTAAGTTGTTTATCTCAGATATTTTGTCAGTGATGGAAAGCTGACTAACACAGGTCCCATGACCAAAATTGAAACAACTGCAATAATAATGTCATATATAGTGCAGTGAGGCATTGGTGTGCACACTGGAGATCTATTTTGTCATGTACTTGCTTGAAAGTCAGACTTTTATAGGGTGATCCTTCTGTAAGAATGATTTATGAATGTAGAACCTGTGGTTCAGTGTTGTCTGGATTGTAGTAGAACGTATTTTTTTATGATAGCCGTTCATACCAGAAGAAATTTAGAGGTGTTTAGAGTAGTTAGAATGAGAGAGGGAAAGGGTAACTAGAGAAAAGAAAGAGAACAAAGAAGGAGACAGAAAAAAGAAGACAAGCTTCACATTGTTTTGGTGATATTGGTTCTTACCCCTAGGAATGTCTCTCATAGTTACACTGATAAAGAACAGTGAAGAGTTATACAGTTAGCAGTTGTACAGTTAGCAGTGTGACTGTGCAAAATGGAAAGTCCAGTTCAAGACATGGTTTTGCTTTAGATCGAATTTTCCTTTTGGTTATTTCTGAATTGAACACCTAATTTCCTCAACCCTTCATTTTCCTTTGTGTGTTGAGTGAATGTCATTTGGAAGCATGTATTAGCTCACATATCTGTGCTTTGTACACATCTGAGATTACAAGCCCACTTAAATTTAATACATCGTGTTTGTTAAGATCATGGTAGTAATTTAGGTGGTTGTCTTTCCCATAGGAAAAATACTGGTTAGAATGATTTCTTTGTTGTTAATTTAGACCCCTTTGTCCCTCACCTGCTAGAAATTAATTTTAAGAGTCAGTCCCTTATTTAATTATGTTTGAGGACTTTTAAAAAGTAATTTATCAAATGAAATTACAGACAAATGGTCTCTATGAAATACTAAACGTGCTAACAGTCTATCAGCTTTTAGTGAGAAGAACTGTGAAAAGGGTTTATATGCATGGATTAGATTTCATTTTTAAGTGCAATAAGTGCCAAACAAATATGAAAAACTAACCTTGTAACTATTTCAGGGCAATTTTAGATGTGTTAGCTCAGCTTGGTATCCACTGTAGAAAAATAAATGTTTTAAAATTACAGAAGACCTATGGTGTCAATTTTTTTTGTATGAACTGCAATTTATATAAATAATCAATATCTCCCTTGGGATTGTTTTCTTTCTTAATAAATGAGATATGTGATACGCATTATAGGAAGCAGTTACAACATGAATCAAATGATCATTTTGTATGGGGAGAAAGTTCCAGAAAGAAGCCCTGGCACACAGCAATGCCCAGTGGAAGTACAATGTGAGCTATATATTTAATGTTAAATTTTCTAGTAGGCAGATTAAAACAGGGAAGAAGATAGAGCTCAATTAATTTTAGTAGTACATTTTCCTTTTTTTTTTTTTTGATACTGGGGATCGAACTGAGGGCCTTTTGCTTGCTGGGCAAGCACTCTAACCACTGAGCTAAATCCTCAGCCAGTAGTACATTTTCTTTAGCCAGGTGTACCTAACATATTATTATTTCAGCATGAAATCAATATAAAAATTACTAGCGCAGTATTTCTCCCATTTTGTCTCAAGTGTTTAAATATTTCCGGTGCTTGTTATCCATGTGTGGCTGTGGACTGAACAGCTCTCAAGCAAAGACTTACAGGGCTAAGCAGGCAAGAAAAATGATCTACTCTCACCTCAGCTGGGTCTTGCCATGTACCTAGTGCTGCTAGATTTTCTGAATTTTGGGGGAATGCCAGAAAGCCACAGTCCTATGGGAAATTTCTTGATTTTTAAGACTTTCAAAATATCATACCGGGCTGACTCATAGGTTGGCAGTTAGTGGTCTGTCCTAGAACTTCAAATTTTAGCCTCTGTAAAGGTCTCACAATCACCCAACATGCTGTATTAGTTTTGGTTAAGGATCCTAAAGAATTCTCTTCTTCACAAACACACATGTGTTTGAATATATTTTTTGTTTGATGGGTTGCCCTTGCTGGCTCCATGTGAATGTAGATCATGGAACAGGAAGGGTTCTGGGATAAAGCACTTCATCGCTGCAGCAGACCGCACTCCCTTTAAAAACATTCATCCTGCCTGTAACTGCCCAGTGTCCCTATTCCATGTCAAACCGCAGGCTTCTAGGGCACAGCCGCAGTCTGTCTTGTTTTTCACGGTATCCCCAGTACCTGATGTATGGAAGGCTATGTGCCAGTATGAACAAGATGAACAAGTAAACAGATGAATGGATGAACAAGTAAACAAATAATTTAAAACCCAAGGAGGATGTATTGGGAGGATATGGAGAAAATGGAACCCTTGTGCACAGCTCGTGGGAATGTCAAATGGTACAGCTGCTATGGAAAATAGTTTGGTAGTTCTTCAGAAATAAATATAGGACCACTGTAGGATCCAGTAATTTTACTCTTGATTATATACCCAGAAGAACTGAAAGCGAGAACATGAAGAGGTAGTTATATTATTGTGTTCATAGCAGCATTATTCACAATAGACAAAAGGTGGAAACAACCATGTCCATTGACAGATGAATAGATCAACAAAATGTGGCATATACATATGATGCAGTATTATCCAAACTTGATAGGAATTGTGACATACACTACAAAATGGATGAACTTTGAGAACATTATGCTAAGTGAAATAAGCCAATTGCAAAAGAACAAATACTCTAGGATTCTACATACATCCGAAACCAAGAGTAGTCAAATTCATAGAGACAGAAAGTAGAATGGTGGTTGCCAGGGGTCAAGGGCAATAGAAATAGGAAGTTACTTAATTTCAGTTTTCAGGATGAAGAATTATGTGAGTGGATGGTGGTAAGAGTTATACCATAATGTGAATTACTTAATGCCACTCAACTATATACTTTAAAAACACTTAAAGTGGTCATTTTGCATTATGTGTATTTTACCAAATTGAAAATAATGTTTTTAAAAATGCAAGAAGGTTGAGTGCCTTATCTAAGGTCACTGTATCGGCTGCAGCTCTTTAAACTATTCCAGACTAATCATAGTATTTTTTGAGATCCCACAATGGTAAAGGAATGCCTTGGACCTGAGAACCCAAAGAGCCAGGTCTTGATAAGTCACTTTACACCACCTTTCCCACACATGCCCCAGCCCAGCTTGCTGGAAGCAGCTGACCAGTAAGGTTTAGGCGATAAAATGAAACCGATATGAGAAAAATACATGTGCTAGATTAATCTAGGCTGAATTCACTGTATACTGGGAGATTGATATGTCATAGAGATTACAAAAATTTCTTGGTGATGGAGCAAATGCATCAGAACTTTGTTGAACTGATGCCCCAGCAAGATCATTCCTGAGTTCATTTAAAAAGATTAACAGAAGATATCACAGTGATACATGCACAACCATGTTCATAGCAACACAATTTGTAATAGCTAAGTCTTGGAAACAGCCCAAATGCCCCAAAACTAATGAATGGCTAAGGAAAATGTGGTTTTTCTACACAGCAGAGTACTACTCTGCCATAAAAAGAGGATAAACTAGAGACATTTGTAGGTGTAAATGGATGCATCTTGAGAACATACTCTTAAGTGAAATAAATCAGATACTTATCAGTACACATCAAATTGTTTCTGTGATATGAGAAACCATAAGTGCAAATAAGGACAAAGAGGTATAATAGATATTATGTTAAAAAAAAAGTATTCAAAAGAGAGGACTAGATAGGGAGAAGGGAGAAAGAAGGAAGGGAAAAAGAAAAGAAAGGAGAAAGGAAGTATAAAAGTTTTTCTTTGTTACTGAACATATTTGTTTCATTCTGCTTTTATCTTTACAGTGATGACATTTCACCATCTTTGGTGTGTGTTGAAATACCCTCTGGGACAAATTCTTTCCACCCTTTCAGAGTAAAGCGAGGTGGGAAGAGAGCCCTGTGTGCCATAGGGTACAGAGTCGCAAGAGGCCATGCCACCTCTGATGCCGGTGTGGCCTCTGGCCTTTCCTGGCTCTGAGCTACATGAATTTCTGTTGTTCTAAGTAGCCGGAGTTCAACAATTAAAGAAAAAGTCACAACCATTTCATATTTTATTCTCTAGAGATTTCCTTTGGTAGGAATCAAAAGGTTGTTTTCTGTCACATGTTGTCATATGTGAGTAATTGTCCAACGGGACATTGTCTTGAAATACAGAGCAAACAAGATTCTGTAGTAGTTCTAAATACATGGCCCAGTTTATTCACTCTCATGTTTTAAAAATGAGCACAGCTCAATATCTTGAGAGTTGTCGTTTGCACATAGATTCTTCCCATGGTTCTGAGAGCTTTTGGGTTTTTTTCCCCCCTGTGGTAGGGTCTATGCTGGCCTTGAACTCAAGATATTCCTGCCTCAGCCTCATGAGTGCTGAGATTACAAGTGTGCACCACCATTCCTAGCTTTGTTCTGAGAGTTTTAAGTCGCATAGTGCACTAAAATAAATTCAAGATTGTTTGAAAGAGTTGAAGTGGAAAACAAAACCACATAACTCAAGAAGAACATATATGTGAAAAAGCAAAACCTAGTTTAGGGGTAAAGGCTGTCAATTCATAAGTCAATAAAAAAATTGCAAAATAAAAATTGATAAAGTCAACTGTATATAATTTCTTTCTTATTTATTTTTATTAGTACAGTTTTATAGTATGTAATGTTTACATTCTTTGTGAGGCTTGGTACAAGTATATAACACATCTTAATTTCTTTTTTCATCCTCATTCTCTCTCCTCCCTCTTCTCTCCTTCTGTCTTTTGATCCTCTTCCCCTTTGAGAAAGATCTATCGCCCTACTTCCTAGTCTCTGTCTTTTATTTTGCTCTTTATTTATACTTTGGGTTTCTATCAAAAAATATAGCAAAATATTTCAGCAAAGAGGATAGACAAATGGTTAATTATATGTAAATGACTTTCAAATAAATTTTATAAAGAATACCATCACAATAAGAGATAAGAGATATCATTAGACACAGGACTTTTCTGTAGAAAGAAGGAATGTAAATGGCTAATAAATGTAGAAAACTCACTCTTTGTAGTAAAGAAACACAAAGTAAAATAAGATGAATATAGTACCCTCTTACAAAATTGGCTTGGAAGAAATTCAGAAAGATAATTCTCAACACAAGCCAAGTTTCAGGGAGGCTTTCATATACTGGTGGCTAGAGTACATTTGAATGGTGATATAACCTTCCTCTATCCAAAGTTATTGAGTACTAGGCAGTAGGAACTTTAAATATGTAAAAGCAGTGTGTAAAAGTATAAGTAATTGTACTTAGTGGTGTCCATCTTTATGAAATAATTAGAAGTGCTGATAAAAATTTACATATAAGAAATGTTCACTGCAGAATTATGTGTAGTAGTGAAAAATTGAAGACTGCCCAAAGCAACAAATATAAAACATAGTTCATTAAGGATGACAGTAATGCTGACATTAAAAAATTAGGAGTTTGAAGAACAGTATTTATTAAAATGTGTTCAAAGCCAGGCATAGTGGTAGATGCTTGTAATTCCAGTACTTGGAAGGCTAAGGCAGCAAGATCATCATGAGTTTGAGACCCTGTTTCAAAAACCAAAAAAAAAAAAAAAGAAAAATCAGTATTTATCAAAGGTATTGATACTTATTAAAATGTGTTCAAGGTCAGTTGTGCGCAATTGTATAATGTGCTGTTGTGCACCTGTGTGTAATTGATCTATACTTTTGGTACACAGTAGTATACCCATTTGATTAACTATATGTGCATGCACTGAAAAATCAAATGAAAATCAGCAATATGTTAGGAAATTATCTCTTGATAGCCAGATTATAAGTAATTTCACTTTTCTTTGTATTCTTTTGCTTGTTCTAAATTTTCTAGAACCAAAATATGCTATCTTACAAATGGCAAATAAGTTTTTAAGGAACTAAATTGCCA
Organism: Hystrix cristata; assembly: GCA_004026905.1. Taxonomy (NCBI): domain Eukaryota; kingdom Metazoa; phylum Chordata; class Mammalia; order Rodentia; family Hystricidae; genus Hystrix; species Hystrix cristata. The sequence continues at coordinate 141,931 of PVJO010001207.1, forward strand.
ATAAAATATTTGTTATGAAGAAGACTCTTCATCTTTCTTCATAAATTGCTCCTGCTGCCATCATTCACTTTGTAATGTCTCTGATTGTCCCTCATCTCCATCAAATAACCAACTTCTCCTGTCTTCCTCCTCAGTCCCTCCTAGTCCTGACCCTTCCTGTCCTTTCCTATAATCCACCTTGGTTCAGGTCCTTGGTACTTTTTTTTTAAAATCAATATAGAAACCTCCTCTGGCTCTGCACTGCCCTGAGTTTTGAATCTTGCTCCTGGCTTGCCACGCACCATTCTCAGCACATGCTTCTCAGGAGAGTTCTCAGACTCCCTTTCCCATGCCAGCCATGCCATCCCCACATATACCCGTCCATTCTCATTTCTGCTACGTGCCATCTATGAACACCTCCCTTTGTTAATTCAGCCATTCGTGCAACCAACATTCCACTGAGCAAATTTCACGTGTCAGGCACTTGGGGCACAGAGATGGACTAAATATAGGTCTCTGCCTTAGAGAGGCTCACAGTCCACTTGGGAACTTGTCAGTCAGCTTTTTGTCACTCTAGCAAATACCTCAGATAGTCAGAGTATAAAGAAGAAAGGATCATTTGGGCTCAAAGTTAGAGATTTCATGATTAGTTAGTCCTGTTGCTTTGGGCAGGGTAGCACCTTATAGCGGAAGTGTGTTGCAGAGCAAAACCATTCACCTCATGGAAGCCAAGGAGAGGAAGAAGAAGGGACCCATACCACAATCCCTGGTGACCTGAAGGCCTCCCATTAGGCCCCATGCTTAAACGTTGTTCTCTCTCCCAACATACTTCCCTGGGATCATTCCCCCAACACATGGGCCTTTGGGAAATGTTTAGGAACCAAACTGTAGAAGGGAGGCAGACAAATAAACAGCTAGTTATGTTTTGTGTAATAAGTGTTAGTTATATGAATAGGTCATCCAGAGGTGGGACTGGGATTTGAACCCAAGTCTTCTGGCCACCGAAACCATGTTGTTCCAAGGTGAGGAAAAGTGAGTACAGGGGCCCCAGTCCCTGTGTCTGCCATGCTGAGGTGTTATGACTATGTCCTCTTGCTAGTTAGAATTACAATACTTTGTTGTTTTTTTGAGGCCAGGTCTCACTATGTAGTTCAAAATAGCCTTGAACTCGCTATGTAGCCCAGGCTGGCTTTGAACTCATGGTGATCCTCCTGCCTCAGCCTTCCTGATCCTGGGATTATAGGCATGCACCACCAAGCCTGGCAAATCACAGTGATTAATAATGTCTACTGTACTCTAAGTGCTTTGCACAGACTGATGCACTCCTCACAACAATCTCATGTAGTACTGAGGCACAGAAAGATTGAGTGATTTGCACAGTGTTACATCTTTGTTGGTTCCAGAGATTGAGTTCTTTATTCCTGTGCTCTATTAACTTATTTTACCTGTTCAGTTGTCTCTACAAACAGGTGGTAAAGCATGAAAGGTCAGAGACTGTTGTAGGTGCTTTTGTATCCTAGCACAACTGTATTGACCTGAAAACACATAGTGCACATCCAGTAAATGTGAATTGCACTGCATTGCATTAAAATGAACTGACCCACAGCCTTTCAAGGTCTCCTTGAAATATTCTTTTTGCTTTGATTATCCAGACCTGTGTCATTGTGGGGGGGGAGGAAAAAAGGTACTATATTTAACACCTTAATTTGATATGCATGCCCCTTGGGCACAGATAACAAATCTGTGTTGGCTGAACTCACCTCTGTAGTCCCTGCCACACAGGCTCAGGATCCCTGCATGTTGGAAGCCATCATAGCAGTCGCCTTGTTGAACTTCCACCGTTTCCACGCTGTGATTTGACTGTAAGACTCTAAGAACACTGTTCTGGAATGTGAGAGACTCTTGCTTTTTAAACTCACTTGTTCTAAGTCTATAGCTCTTTTGAGGGTGAGAGTGAAACCTTCCTGCTCAGATTCCAGCACAATGGAGTTAGAATGTGCAAGTTTAAGGGGGATGCTATGCAAATGAATACTCATTTCCTAACTGTTCCCAGAGACAAAGCAGTAAGCTTCCAGAGCTTGCTCAAGTTTGCTTTTTTGGAAATTGTGGATTGAGCTGCACAGCCCCAACAGCAGTGCACTAAAGACTTGAATGCCTCTATGCCGGAAGGGTGGAATATGTTAAGCCTTTTCTTTTCACCCCTCACCCTAGCACACACTTGTGGGAGGTACAAGCTGCCATGAGGTCATGTGAGGACATGCAGCACTTCTCATTCCAACCATAGCATTGCATTTGCTTAAACAGGGCAGGAAGTGGAGGGGGGAGAGGAGGGAAGAGCACATCACACACTCACCCTCTCCTGCCATGGCTTTGTCACAGCTTTGCCTGTCATAGCCCTCCCCCTACACAAATCACAACATCCCAAACATCAGAGGCTGGGCTCTACAAAGGCCTCTTCTTTAATAGCAATAATGGCAGTTAACATAACTGATCGTGTTTCGTAGGCACAAGGCTCAGTGTTCTGTTGGGAGGTGAGCACATGTAATCCATGAGACATGCCCTGCTCCTGTCTGCCTTTGCCAGTTGACAAAAGTATGGTTTAAGAGAAGTTTAATAAATTGCCTGAGGTCACCAAGATGGAGGAGCCAGGGCTTGGATCCAGTTGTCTTAGTCCCAAGCCCAGGCTTTTAGCCTTTTACTACACTTTTCTCGGACAAAAGCCTTCTGGCCTCCAAATTCTCCCTGCTTCCTCCTCAGGCCTGAAGTCGTTTTCCTTCTTCCCAGTTCTCACAGTGTTTTAGCTGTGTGTCTTTTGTGGGACTTACCAGTTTTAACAGCTTATTATTTTCATTTATAAGAAACATTCATTTTTCCTGTTCAAGTGGGGGCATGGAAGCAGAGCCACCTTCTTGTTCCTTGGTGTGTTGTTCACAGCACCACATATAAGGAGTAGCATCCTCAGACTAGGGAGAGCAAGGACGTTTTGCAACAGATCTGCCTCAATTTGAATACCTGCATGTAATAGGAATTTGGGAAAACTACTACCTATAGGCAAAACTACTACCTGTAGGCATTCTTTAGTGCAGACTGAACCATGGTTTGCTTAATAAAAATACGCAAATTATATGGCATAGTCCACTTTACACTGTCTCTCCCTTAATTCCCTGGTCCCATGCTATCCTAGCACTGTTGATCTTTAGAAATCATTAGTATCCCAGTCTGCCCCGAATTCCTCTTGTTTGTGCTTCTGATTTGTTGCTTCTCTTCTCTGGATTTGTTTTGTGGCAGAATTGAGGCTTCCTGAGATCCTTTACAGCAAGCTGCAGAGACAGCTCCCTGTCTTGTTGCTGCAGATTCAGACTAAAGGATGTAGGCATTGTTAACTCTTCTTATGTTACATAAATTGATACACCACATGGATTTCAAAACTTCCTGTAAAATGCCTGCTGCAGTTGTTTATTACTCCAAGAATACCCACCACCCCCCTCTATTTCTGTCTCCTTTCTCCTTTTCTGCAAGCCTGCTTTCCCCTAATCTTGCTGCTTGTGCAGTGACAAATGAGAAAAGGTTTAAGTTCATATCTTGATCTAGTTTTTGGCAGAAGAGAGCTGTTTTTGAGGATTAACCCAACTCTCTAACACCTCCCACTTGCCACCCTCACCCATCTTCCTGGGTGTATTGCTCAAGATTTTTGTTTTTCTCTTTAACTGTTTCATAACCACTAGATTTGAGCCATGTTGGCATAGTGTTTTGTTCATATTTTTGTAAATTATTTGGTAAATAAGTCAGTGGGAAGAAAATAAAAGAGAGAGACTAGCATGTCTAGGTTCACTAGTATAAACAGTTCTACCCCTGTTCCTCAAAGTACCACCCTGAACAGGACGTTCAGTCACACTGTCACCGTCAGCACCCAGCCTTCATGATATTCATGATTTCAGTGAAGCCCAAAGGTGCTTATGCTTGTCCTGAGGTCAGTCTTGCTGCGCTGCCAATTATGGAGCAAAATCCACAGCTGACCCAGATGTTGCTGCTACCATTAGCAAAGCAAAGATTTTAGCAAATCTATAACATTATCCCTGTACTTGCATGCTGGGAGGCACATACTTCTCCCCCAAAAGGAAAAGATAGGGTTCCCTCTGTGTTTTAATTGCTAGAAAAGACTGGAGACAAGTAAGTCAACTGAAGCAAGGCCACCTGAGCCCCTTCAGTGGTACTGTGTTTGTTCTTGCCATGTCCTATCCTATCGCTCCTTTGGAGAGGATGTGCTAGCCAGTCCACAGCCCTGCAAGCCCGGGAGCCCTTCAACTGCCACAGCTAAAGACTGACGTGTGGTTCTGCCACTCGCTGAAATTCAGGAAGGCTACAGAGAAGTGGTCCAGTAGAGCCCCTGTGATTCCCAGTGTAGCTCGCTAGCATTGCCACCAGCCCAGGTCCTGCCAGCTCACCCAGGCTAAGTGACTCCTCGAGAGCAGGTAGATGTCCCTACCCTCATGTTACTCCAGTGGCAGGCTTTCTGACTTCACCCACAGTCTGAGAGCAGCATTTGCTACCTGCTACCATCTGCTTTGGGATGGGTTCTAGAGTAAGCCACTTCATGGACCTAGATCAGTATCTCCTTGAGTGCCCAGTTCTGTGTGCACAGGCAGTTCTGCTGGTTCCATCTCTTCCTGCTCTCAGGGAAGTTCCCCTCTCAGGCACCTCTGCCTTTTCTTCCATCTAGATTTGGTCAAAGTTGGTTAACGATTAAACAGGAAAGGTCTAGAGCTCAGATCGCTGCAAGACCTCCATGTTTCCTAGTAAATTAGTGGGTGCAGCTAGATGTATGGGAGAAAGACTCTATCCTACTGCATTTAAACACATTATGCTCCTCCTGTGGGCACTAACAGGGAAGGGACAATTCTCTCCTTACCTATAGGCTCTAAACCCAGGCTTCAGGTTAGCCCATCTGTGCAGTCATGTAAACAGTCATCTCTTTGACTGTAAATAGAATGGAGAATCTTATAGTAACTGAGTCCTGCAAGTTTCTAAGTCAGTTAACTTTTTATTTCTATTCACCTCTTTTAATTTAGAAAATATTTATTGTTGGCATAAAGCATTTGTGAGTAAATATTTATAGAAAAATATTTAAGTTCTTTCCATATTAACTCCCCCCAGAATGAACAATGCCATAATCTAGCACTTAGCATATAGAGATAATCAAATAAATAGAAATTGAGATGCCTGCCTCTGAGATGACACCTCTGTTTCATCCATGATGTCTTGGCAGGAGGGTATAATCATCATTTTTAGTAACATAAAAATAGAGTGGTTGGTATAGAACAGAATAGAATAGAGGATACATATGTCTTCCACTGAGTAAGGCTAATTGTAATTTCATGGAATTTTTGTTTCAGTTAGAGGTTTACATATGTGCCTGTGTATGTGTGAGCACATGTTATGTTCATACATGCTTGCACACGGATGACCCATTTACATGTGTGCTAAAGGTCCTGGAGCTCAGTACAAACAGCATGTCTCACTGTGGGCCACAATCAGGCAGAAGTGGAAAGTTATGCTTGGGAGACCCCTCATGGCCCTGGCTGATCCACCTCCATCCCTGCTTGCTTCACTGCTTTCAACGCTGCCACCTTCTCCCCAATTTCCAAATGTATTTTTCTTTTCTCAAAGCCAAGACATGCATTCCCGACTGGTTGTGCCATCTTGAAGCCCTTGTTTTTTCATTCTTGTGAGATGACTGAGAGGAAAACCAGAAATAGTGATAAGCAGACACTAGATAAATGGCCTTTCATCATTCCCACTTGAATATCATATTTAAAAATAATTTGTGTTGCTCTTTTAAAGTGTTGCTTAATTTAATGTGGTATTTCTGATGTTGAAAATACATGCCTATAGCTGCATGTGATGTGTGCTGGTGCTTTGTCCACGGCCCTACCTAAGATTGTAGATAGCCATCTGCCAGCATGAGACTTGAGACAGGTCAGTGTAGAAAGCCCTCAGAACTGCTTGGGAATGCTGTAGAATAGCCATTTTCAATTCCTTGTTTGGTAGCTCAGTGGAATACAGTAGTTCAATGATGCCATGAACAAACAATCATGTTTATAAAATGAGGGAACAGTTACACTTCCCTCATTTTAAGTGCCAGGCACTCAAGTACATGATTCTCCTCATTTTAAGTGCCAGGCACTGAGTACATGATTCTCCTGTGAGCTGCTGATAGCAATGCAAAAAGGAAAGGCTGGGAGACCTCCTTTTAGATTCCAACCTCATTTTAGTGGCTTGCACACTTGGAGAATGTCACTACCAGATATGGCCATTCATTTCTTTAATACAGAACTCAGAGTTGAAAGGAGGTTAAATGAAAGAAACAGCAGGGCAAGGTGCGACAGTTAATTTATTATGTCAATTCGAGTAAGAAACACCCAACTAAATTAGATCAGCATAGTTCTGGGTGTGGCTGAAGGAATTTATTGAAGACAGACCCACCACAGCAACCAATAGACTTGTCGCCTGAATGGAATAAAAAGGAAACAAAGAAGGAGGGCTCACTTCTGTTTCTTTGGAGGAGCTCCAGTCTTTGCCTTCACCTCGGACATTGTCTCCTGCCTTCCAGCGCACTCTTCAGCCTTCTAGCACAGACCCCTCAGCCTTCCAGTGCAGATCCTTCAGTGCAGATCCTTCAGGGTTTCCAGTGCAAACCCTTTGGCCTCCTGATATGAACTTACATGGGACTCTACAGTGAGCTCCAGGCCTTTGCGTGGATCCTTTGGCTATCCAGGGTGCAGATCTCTCCTTTGCACTCTTCCACACCTGACTTTGTAGGCAGCCATTATAAGCCTACCTTCAAAATCCTTATATATTTGTGTATCTTGCATTAAGTCTGTTTTTCTAGTAAGCACTGACTGATCCACTAGGTTTCCAGCCCTTTCTTTTGTGCTAAATATTAATAGATAGTAGGCATAAAAACTCCTACAGCTTTGTAATCTCTCATGGTGGTGAAAGGGCTTCAGTTGGGATATGTATTGTTAATTCTCCATCTGCTTGTCTTTGGTTCTCAGCATATTTCCATGTCATGGGATGATAGTATGGCAAACCAATATAGTCCAATAAGTAGAAGCAGGTGAATCTGCTGTGACCTGGATTTCTTGTCAAGTCTCCTGGTCTACATAAATACAAGAGTAAAACAATACATTTTCAAGATGCTTTCCATATCTTGGCTCATAGAGTCGAACAGAACTTTAACTGAGGAGAGGAGGAAGTGTATGCTTTGTGTTTTTAGTGCATTAAAAATATTATTTATCTATAAAAGTATAGAGGATCTTGAATGTTCCCCAGATAAACAATTGATAAATAATTGAGAGTATACTTGTTACCCTGATCTGATTGTTACACATCATATACATGTGGCAAAATATCACAGTGTACTATGTAGATAGGTACAATTATTATGTCACCGAAATTTTTTAAATATACTTAAAGAAAAAGGTATTATTTATCTAATAGTAAAAATTAACATGAAAGCATCCTCAAAGCAAGTTAATGTAAGAAGGGCTTATTTTACACAAGAGGATGAAACAGAAGGCTTGGGTTCCATTCTCTGTTACCGCCAGGGAACCATAGCCCAGTCATGCACCTGAGATACATTTCTACACCTATAAAGTGTCTAACAAAGTGGCTCTGAGTATACTGGGAAATGTACACACAGAAATGTTCTGGGCCCTGAGCACCATGTCACTGTATCTTTTGATTTTTATTAAGAACTCTGAACTTTTATGATATGTTGTCAGATACCTTACTTGTGAGACTTTATAGTGCCACCACATAGGAATAGCCCCATTTATTAGCTTTGCTAATCTTAGACACATATCAATTATTCACTGGCCTGGCTCCTCCTGTACTTTATCTTATAGAATTCACCAGCAACATTGCACCATATATCTAAATCTTAATCTGAAACCATTAAGTTAATATTAGGTTTCTGTGGCTTCGCATTATTCTATATGTCAGCTGATTTTAGAAAATTTTTTCTTTTTCTCCTATCTTTACTTATTTGAAGGTTAAAAAATTAACCATTGGCTATTATTTTCCACTTTTTAGTACATATCTTTAGATCATACTTCTGCTGTATCATTCATTTAGCTTTTGAGAGAAAGAGAATACAGTATATAAAGAAGAATGTCTGCTTAAATTTACTTTTAACACCATGTTGTTTGCAGCACAGTGAGATAGTGTGTTCACTGCTTTTTTCAAGTAAATTTAATTCAAAATAACACATAATACAGTCATTCCTTTTATTGCATAAAAAGAAAATTATGTACAATATCAGATTCTGAGCTTCCACATGTAAAGTCTATGGGTATCAGAAAAAATTCTGTGAACATAAATTCATCCTATTTTTTTTCCTCTTATTTTTACCATGGATGCATGCAAAGGAAACAAAGCCATCTGAGGCAGGGAACCACATGATGTCATTGATTGGCTCTCCAACAGGATAGATAATTATCCTCTGAATGCCTCATATAAAAGGTCTGATGCTTCGTAGACAGAATTGAGCCAGCTCAGTAAAGGAACAGAGACTGTAATTATAATGTGAATAGTCCTAATAAGCATTTGTGTGTGATCTTTGGGGTGGGGTAGTGCCCCGTGGTTCATGCTCAGCCTTTAGTATATGCTGGGTGATGTCCACTGTGTAGTCATGAAAATTAGACAGGGGATGATTTCTCATGAGAAAGGTAACATTCTCAGAGATGTCAGAATGACACAATTAGGCACATTCCATATATATCAGTGTGTCTGAAGATGGGCCCACGGGCCCAGTTATAGTACAGCTGATTAGCCCAAGTGGAGGAGAGAGTAAATGAACTGTAATAAGGGCTTTTGCAGTCTGCATAATTGGAGATTAGAATGAGTGACATTTGAAAAAAGAAGTAAGGTTTAAGTGAATTAAGAGTCTAATGAAGGAAATCAGCAAAAGCATAGTTAAACAATGTGGAACATTAGGCCCATCGTCTGACATCTTTAGAACAGTATTGTATGTATTCTAAAAGCACATCTGCAGGGCCTTGTTACTCCACAGAGTATGTTTCCTCTGCCTTTGGAGAGATTATGTGGTATTAAATAGAACATTCAGAAACATTTCTGCTTATTTTTACCAATTACTGAATATTGTTTTTGACAATTTTTATCTGTCCAAATCTTCCCATTTCTTCTTAATATTTTTCTTGGTAAGAAATATGCATTTGTACAATAAACGCTTATTAAACACTTGTAAACTAATCATTCTTTTAGGGCTGGGGACATTATTCTTGGTGTCTGTCATACTGCTTGTTATATAGAACACTTGATATTTAGTGAATAATTGCCTAAAAAATAAATTACGTAACTTGATGGTCTCATGATCTAAAAGCCTACTCAAAAGGTAGAGTAAAAGACAATAAAAATTCTCTAGGAGGCTGAGTGAAAGGCTATAAAAGATAAAGTGAAAACACCTCCAGAAGATATTAAAACCAAGAATATAATTTATATATATTTACATTTACAAAAGTTTACTTTAAAGCGCACTCAATGTTACAGCAATTTGTATTGTGGGGAAAAAATAAATGAGATATTTTCAATACAGCTTTCCCAGAAACAACAATAGAATAAGAATTTGCATTTGTAAGCAAAGTCTTAATTCCCAATAAATTTTTCAGATAATGGGCAGAAGAACCAAATTTAATCAAGCATGTAGCCCTAGTACATTATATAATTTTTTGTTGTACATATTAAACTTCCTACTATCTGAAATTACATTTAATATGATACGGTGTTGTGCTCAGTTCTGACCTTATCATCCTCGCTATATTTTACTGTACCTATTCAGAAGGTCAAATAACTTACAGGGTGACAGAACTGAGATTAAGTCAGGACAGGAATTTTGGGGGGCTTTTCGATGGCTTGTTTGAGAAATTCAAGTAGAATGTATTTTATTCTTTGCACCCTCTCTCATTTTTGAATTGTTCTGAATCAGATATGCAAACAGAAACCCTAGTATCTGTCAAAATTTTAGTATTTGAGGAGAAATTCTTTACATGGGCAACATTCTCATCTATAGCAACTATTTTACCTTGAATTCTACCAAAATGCATAAATTGCTATGACTCTATTCCAATTTTATTATTCTTTATTTGTAACAGCATACACCCTCCTGTTTCACTGTTTTTGTTACAAATATCCAAGGTACAGTGGTACCTCAGTTTGCAAGCTTAATTTGTTTTGTGATTTTGGGCCAGGTGACTGTGTTTGTTTGTGTGAGGAAGATGGTACTGGCTGTGTTTGTCACCTGAGGCAGAATGGAAGCAAAATTTTGCCAAATGCTTTTTTTCACGAACTGAATTGTTTGCAAACAGAAGTGTTTGTGAACCGAGGCATCACTCTATTAATGTGAACAGATTTGGGCTGGAATTTGGATCCCAGCTAAGCAACCATGTGACTTTGCATAATTTACCTAAACTCTTTTCAGGGGGGGACCCCAATGTCACTCCCTGTAAAATAAAAATAACAAGGTTGTTGTGGTGAATAAAGGAACTAATTGATCCTCTTGACACATCTAGCATAGTGTGTAGCACATAGCAGGCATTTAAAAGGTGTCGGTGACAGGGCTTACACAGAGCAGGCCCCTGGAAGTTGTGCAGTGTATAATTTACACAGCTTTCAATGTCAACCCTGATTGATTGTGTTTGATATCTTTCTCTGGGAAAAAGTAAGTTGAGATCCACCTGCCTTACGTAAGACTTTTTAGATTGTGTCTCTAAATTGGAATTTTTAAGTTTTTAGATCCTTGAGAAAAAAAAAATACAGTCATGCACTGCATAATGACAATTTGGACAGTGATGGACCCTCATTTATGAGGGCAGACACCATATCACCTAGATGTGTGGTTGGTGGTACCATCTGGCTTGTATTAAGTGCACGCCTGTGCTGTTCATACAACAGTGAAATCACCTAGCAACATATTTTTCAGAAATTTAACCTGTCATTAAGTGACATATGACTATACTGGAGATGTTCAGGGTTGGGAGGGATGTCTTTGAACTGGAGCAAACGGAAATATTCTTAAAGATTTGGTGCATTGAGGATGAGTATTCAAATTAGGGGGAATGTTTTGTGGCTTGGAGTCAAGTTTTAAATGCAGTTAAGTGCTAAGATCATATATGTGTGTGTGATCCTACGGATTAAATCCCAGGACCTTTGCACTGAGCTATATCCCTAGCCCTTTATTCACTTTTTATTTTGAGACAGGGTCTTGCTAAGGTACTAAATTGCCCAAGCTGGGCTCAAACTTGCTGATCTTCCTGTCTCAGCCTCCCAAAGTGCTGTGATTACAGGTGTGTGCCACCACATGCAGCTAACTTTCATGTAATTTTAAGAAAATTTTAGAAAACTTTCATGCAAATTTAAGAAAATCAAAGGATAACCAACCTCTTGAAATTACATCTAAAGAATGGGGTTTCAGGCTTGCCGTGAGGAGAGTCCTTTCCTACTCTCTTCCTTCAGAGGCTTACATTCAAAGTGACACTCTTCACCAAGCCAGGCCTGCAGTCTCTTGTCCTTCCCCACTCTGAGGGACTCTGTGACTCAGACAGTTCAGGTAAGAGTGCACCCTGGTGAAGAGGAAGCTGAGCTGACTGATGGCTCACTCCCCAGCCCTGGGAGCAAGAGCCAGTTCCCACCGCCACACTGGGGACTCCACCCTGGAATCAGCAGCCTCCATAGCTGCTTTACTAAGGAGCCCCTGGGGACTGCTGGGAGCTAAAAACTACAGCAGAGCTTTCTCCCAGCCAGGAGTGGCTCCTAGACAAGAAGAAATAATTTTAGACTACAACTTTGACCTTGTGAATAGAAGGAGAATGATGTAAATAAAGAAAAACAAAGTGGAAGAAACTTCAACAGAAAAATGATAGGATTAAAACTACTAGATTCTAAAATCTGACAGTTTTTTTTAATTCCCTAAAATCTAATAATAAAGAGCTTAAGTCACAACTTCTTTGTCATTCCTTTTATTTGTAATGCTACATGGATTAGGAGGAGCTGCTTCCTATTAAATGCTATTTTGACATCTATTATTTATTTCTGTTTTGCTTTGTATAGACAGTACGTAATGCCCTACTTAACCCTAACCTGAGTCTTAGTTTCCTTCGGCTGCTGTAATAGATTACCACCATTTAATGGCATAAAGCAATACAGATTTATTCTTTATAGTTCTGGAATTCAGAAGTCTCAACTGGATCAGCCTGGTCGTGATCCTTTAACAAATTTCCATCACTTTTCTAGCACCTAAAGGCAGTCTGCATTTCTTGTCTCGTGGCTCTGTACTCTCTGATCTCCTGTACAGCCACATCTCCCTCTCTTGGACCCTCTATCCTCCCTCTTAAGACCTTTGTCATACTTCGGGACCCCCCCCCCAGTTAATCCATGATAATGTCCTCATTTCAAGGTTCTTGGTGTAATCTCTTCTGTGAATTCTTTTTGCCAGGTAAAGTAACATATTCCCAGGTTCCAGAATTAGGATTTGGACACCTTTGAGGAGCTCTTATTCAGCCTACCCCACCAAGGCCTTGGAATGTGTCAAGATAACCTTGACTGAAATCAAACAGTGTAGAAAACATGAAATATTGGAAGTGGGAGGTTATGGAAGGTCAACATGTCCTTATATAGAACTCTGTAGTTCAATGCATTACATATGTGACAAATGAAAATGTGTCATTATGTTCAGAAAGAGGGAGCCTCTGAACATCTTATAAATATTTGAATGCATGATCTAGAGTGTAGAGGGTCTAGACTAGTGATGCCGAGCCTATGGCACAGGTGCCACAGCAGCGTGTTATCATTGAAAGCTCTGAAAGGTTTGCCATCAGTGGCCTAGACTCTAGACCCTCTTCTTCCCTCATTCTGTAGTGTTCAATCCATTATTCAGGGCAACCGAGGGCCCACTGCCCACTGGGTGCTACCATAAATGCCAGGCAGGCCACAGTCACACCAGCTCATTTCCTCTGGAGATGCAGTGAGTCTGCACCTTATATTTAGCATAGAAATTGTCAACTCTGTCCCAGAGGAGTAACACAAGTCACAGCTGAGCACACCATATCCTTTAAAGGACAATAGTGTTTTTCTGGCTGTCCCTTGTGACTCATAAAGCAAGATGGTGTGGAGAGTGGCAGGAAGAATGCTCATGTTAGATAACTGCCCTTGGGGGCTGAGGTAGCAAATAGCACCCTTGCCACAGATAAAATCGCATTTAGGGTTTGATGGGCAAGCACTGTGTGCTGACAACGGCTGAAGGATCCAGTGTGCAGAATTCTGAGGCTGGGGCAGGTGGAAGGCCTCACTGTAGAGGTGCTGTCTCCTGTGGTGTGAGCCCTGGGCCGAAGGCTGTGTGCCTGCTTCTCTTGGAACCTGTAGACTGGGAGAGGTGGGATGATCCTCAGCATGGCCTCTCCGCAGCTCCTTACCTGCTGCCAGGGTTACACTCTCCTCACACTGCGAGTGCTTACACAAGGCTTCGAGCATTGGCCTCCCTCTGTCCATCTCTCTGCCAGCCATGTGAGCTGTGGAGAGAACCTAGTTGCCTGTGCCCTCGTCTCTCAGTGGACAGTGGGAGAACTATTCATTCACATGTCACATGCTCCTTAATGCATACAGGGGATTTGTTGATGCCTAATTAAAACCCATTCATTGAGTACAGTAATGCCTCCGTTGGGCAAAATTTTGCTTCTGTTCTCAAATTCCGCATCAGGTGACAAAATGAATGCAGCCATCTTCCCCAGAATTGTGGAATGAATTAAATTTGTGTACTGAGGTACCACTCTATTTACTCATGTGCCAGATACTACTATTAGCCCTTTACATGAGTTATGGTATCTAATCCTCAGACTTTTATGTTGGAAGTGCTCCTGTTATTTTACAGAAAGTGAGCACAGAATGAATGAGTCACTTTCACAGGGCCACACAGTTAGTGGTGCTGAAATTGTTTTTAAACCCAGACAGCCTGAGGTGGAAGCCCATACTTTACCTGACTGCTATTGGGCCCTGCCAAGATAAGGTGCTGAATGTACTTGAGTAAATATTTTTAGGGAAAGTTTAATAACAATGCAAACACTTATGAGAGTGTTATTTGCATTTGTGAATTCACTTAATACCGAGAAACCCCCCTGAGGTAGGTTTGATTATTAATGATGGATAGATGAAAGCATAGGAGGGGTAAGAAACTGGCTCAAGCTCACAAGAACAGCAAGTGGCGGAACTGGGACTTGAAGCCAAGCAGCCTGCCTCTGTGCTCTAAAAAGAACACATACTGTCACTGAGATGACACCCAAGTCATATGTTACGATGATGGCACTTACTAAGATTGTAGACCGCACTGTAATTGTGGCGATACAAAAGTGAATCCAAGAAAAATAGTCGTGTTCATGTCCTCTGGGGATTTGCAGCCTGAGACATGTGACAGACTCAGCTTATTAGAAAGCTGTGTGACATTTGGAACTCAGGAGAGCCTGCAGCAAGAGAAAAGGAAGGTCCGGGCTCAGGAGGCACGTACCTCCTAAAGGCACAGGAAGATGCCACCCACCCATCTCCTCTGCTGCTCAAATCCCATGGGTTGCCTCTGCATACATTGGGTGCTGCTCTTCTGGATGCTTTTCTGTGCCACTTTCCACAAGAAATAAAAGTCTCAGGTACCATGGAAGGAGATGAGGATGCTGACTTAGATTGTGAACAAAGCACGCTAGTTGGCATGAGAAGGGAAGTGACCCAGGCACAGGGTCACTTTTGTGACCCCTGAGTGACACTGCAAGGAGGCAGGCAAAACCACAGCAAGGCTGCCCAGTATGAAAGCACTAGAGAGGAGGTGACATGAAGGGTGGGAAATAGAAGTAACATTGTGATGCCTAGGAATAGTAAGTTCCTTCAGGGCCTTTAATAAAGGGAATAAGAAATAATTATTAACTATGGAAGTGGAAAAATTAATATGCTAAAGATTATTTACAGTTGTGTCTTTGTGGTTTACATTTTTGTTTAGGGGAGCTTTATCCTAAATTCTGCTCTATGACAAACACAGCTATAGTGAGATTTGGTTATAGTCGTAATCTATGATGACCAGGCACATGATTTGCGATTGAGAAAGGAGATGTATTCATTTCCTACTGCTGCTATAGTGAAGAACCACAAACATAGTGACTTTGAGAAGCACAGTTCAATAGATCAGAAGTCCAATGTGGGTCTCAGTGAACTAAGACCAAGGATGCATTTCCTTCCTGAGGGCTGAAGGGGAGTCCATCTCTTGCTTCCTCCAGTGTCCAGAGGTTACTTCCTTTCCTTGGCATATGGCCCCTTCCTCCATCTTCATAACCTGATCAGGTCCTTTTCATGCTGCCACCTCTCTTGTTCTGTCTTCATAATAACATCTTTCTCTTGATATCTGGAACCTGCCAGTTCTAGGATTGTAATACCATTCTCCTCCAAAACTGGTCTTCCTTTTCAGCTAGAGAGTTATAGTGAGGATGTAGTAAGAATGATAAGACGGGAGAGATGGCAAGCGTATTGCCAGGAGTCAGAAGCACAGTTGATATGGAAAAGAAAGGCAGCGAAAAGATGGAGAATCAAGAAGTATGTCTTAGGGCTGGGGATGTAGTTCAGTGGTAGAGTGCTTGTGTAGCATGTGTTAGGCCCTGAGTTCCATTAAAATATTTATATATATCTGGTGAGTCTGAATTTTTTTAATAGAAAATATTTTCAGTAAAATTGTTCTTGTCAAATAAATTTAAATGCTTCTAGGAAAAAAACATGGTTTTTATTCAAAGAAAGTAATTCATGATGTAATCATAAAGACGTTGAACAAATAACTAATAACCTAGGTATTGCTGACACAGTGGCATTTGCAAAGACTTTCTAGAAAAATCTGGATTCTGTTAAACTTGTAGAAATTTTATTTCCCATACTCAATTCCTACCTCTCTGTTGTACTCTGTATTACAACTGTGGGAGAATAGAAAACTTGCCTGCATCAAAAAGAAATACAATTCTGGCAGCTCCCTGACACCTCACATGAAAAGATCTTTTAAAATCTTCGTGTTCTGGAATGGTTAGTTATCTTAGGCTGCCCTCATCCCAGAGTTGGTACTCAAATATCACGCCAGCTATTCTTCCCCTTCCCATGTTTCATATACTATGGAATTTAAGAGCACATCTGCCCTTAGAGGGCATTATTCTCATCCCTTCACTGTTTTTTAGTTCCATTTTTACCCTTCTGGCTTGACCATATGAAATCTCATGCTTTCTCTGATGAATAATTCGTTCAGCTCAACAGATAAGAAAAACTAAGTGAAACTTGGCTCTTCAGGTAAATGATTGGCCTAATTTATACACCAAATCTCCTTTTAGAATTCCAAAATCATTTTTCTTTTCTTTTTTTTTTAACCAAGAACATGTATTGGTACATTGTCCATATATTGATCACATTTATCATGTTTGTTTTGTACCTGTACATGGTGTCTCTTGGTTCTCCCCCCTCTTCTCCTCCCCTCCCTTCTGTTCCCTCCATCCCTATTTACAGCAGGTTTATTTACAATTCTCCATGATTTCCCTTTCCCTTTTCCGTTTTTTTCTTTCCTGCTTTTCTCCCTTCCCTCTTTCTAGTACTCTTCTCCTTTGTATATTATCTTCATTTTATATAATATCCGTTACACTACTTTGTCCTTATTTACAGTCATGATTTCTCATATCAGAGAAACAATTCTATATGTACTCGTGAGTGTCTGATTTATTTCACTTAATAGTATATTCTCCAGGAACATCCTTATACATACAAATGACTCTAGTTTATCCTTCTTTATGGCAGTGTAGTACTCCATCATATAGAAAAGCCACATCTTCTTTAGCCATTCATTGGTCGTTGGGCATTTTGGTTGTTTCCAAGACCTAGCTGTTACAAACTGCGCTGCTATAAACATGGTTGTGTATATATCTCTGTGGTATGACGATTTTAACTCTTCTGGAACGATCCCCAGTAGGGGAATAGCTGGATCAAATGGAACCTCTTGTTCTAGTTTTTTGAGGAATCTCCATATTGATTTCCACAGTGGGTGGACCAGTCTGCATTCCCACCAACAGTGGAGGAGGGTTCTGTTCTCCCCACAGCCCCTCCAGCATTTGTTGTTGGTTGATTTTTTCATAGATGTGATTCTTTCTGGAGTGAGATGGAATCTTAATGTTGTTTTGATTTGCATCTCACGAATG
This sequence comes from Hystrix cristata, assembly GCA_004026905.1. Classification (NCBI taxonomy): domain Eukaryota; kingdom Metazoa; phylum Chordata; class Mammalia; order Rodentia; family Hystricidae; genus Hystrix; species Hystrix cristata. Next base: position 159,177 of record PVJO010001207.1, read on the forward strand.
ACTAGTGATGTTGAACACTTTTTCATATATTTATTTGCCATTTTTATTTCTTCATTTGAGAAATGTTTATTCATTTCAGTTGCCCATTTTTGGATTGGGTCTTTAAATTTGGGAGGTTTAATTTTTTCGAGTTCTTTATATAGTCTAGATGGTAGACCTTTGTCTGATGGATAGCTAGTAAAAATTTTTTCCCATTCTGTGGTTTTTCATCCTGCTCTATTGGTGATTATTTTTGCTGTGCAAAAGCTTTTTAATAGCATGTGGTCCCAAGCACTTATTCTTTGTATTGTTTCCCGTGCAGTCTGGGTTCTGTCCATAAATTTTTTTCCAACACATATGTCTTCAAAGGTTCTTCCTATTCTATTCTCCAGTAAATTTAGTGTTTCTGTTTTAATGTTTAGATCTTTGACCCACTTCGATCTCAGTTTAGTGCATGGTGAGAGACATGTAACTAGTTTTAGTTTTCGGCATGTGGCAAGCCAATTTGTCCAGCACCATTTGTTAAAGAGGCTATCCTTCTTCCAGTGAGGGTGTTTGGCTCCTTTGTCGAAGATGAGGTATTTGAGTGCATTTGGAGTTGTTTCTGCATCCTCCAATCTATTCCATTGATCCTCAGGTCTGTCTTTTTGCCAGTACCATACAGTTTTTATGTAGCTTTATAGTATAGTTTTAGATTGGGGACTTTGATGCCCCCTGCCTTTCCTCTGTAGGATTGTTTTTGCTATTCTGGGTCTCTTTTGGTTCCAGATGAAATTCATGATTGTCCTTTCTAATTCTTTGAAGTGTGTTAGTGGTATCTTGATTGGAATTGCATTAAATCTGTATAATAGTTTAGGAAGTATAGCCATTTTCACTCTGTTGGTTCTTCCTACCCAGGAGCATGGGATATCTTTCTATTTTCTGATATCCCTTTCAGTTTCCTTTTTTAGAGTTCTGTAGTTTTCGATGTAAAGATCTTTTACATCTTTTGTTAGATAGATTCCTAGGTATTTTATTTTTTTGTGTGTAACTGTGAAAGGTATGTCTTCTGTTATTTCTTTTTCGGTGGGTTTGTTGTTTGTGTATAGGAATGCTTTTGATTTTTGGGTGTTGACCTTGTATCCAGCAATGCAACTGAACTTCGTAATTAAATCTAGAAACTTTTTGGTGGCGTTTTTTGGATCTTCTATGTAGAGTATCATGTCATCCGCAAATAAGGATAGTTTGACTTCTTCTTTTCCTATCTTTATCCCTTTAATTTCTTTTTCTTGTCTAATTGCTCTGGCTAATGTTTCTAGAACTACGTTGAATAACAGTGGTGATAGTGGGCAACCTTGTCTTGTTCCAGATTTTAGTGTGAAAGCTTCCAGTTTCTGACCATTAAGTGTGATGTTGGCTGTTGGTTTGTCATATATGGCTTTTATCAAATTTAGATATATACCATACAAATTTAGGTATATTCCTATTTTCTGTAGTGTTTTTATCATGAATATGCGTTGGATCCAAAATCATTTTTCAATCAGGCACATTAGTTAAATTCCAAGTATCAACAAGCAGTATCAAATGCCCATAGTTAAGTGCTTTTCAAAATAAAGTATTGCCAGGGCCCATAGTCCTGTGTTTTCTAGTAAACAGCATCAGTCATTTGCCTCAGTCATCAAGTGATATAATGCCTCCAAGGCACAGGAAGATGGTTGGGTCTTGGTGAGCATTTACAGAAAGCCAGTCTGCTGAGGACAAAGACCTAATACAAAATGTGTTTGATCTGCACTTGCTCTGGTCAATTCATGCGCCATTCTCTCCTGATTAAAGTACCGTGCTGAAGATTGTTGGTCTGTGATCAATTAGTAATATCTGCATGGATGGAGAATTTGGGAGTGGAAATGTATATGCCATATATTTGGCATCCTTGATAAATCCATATGAAATCAATGTGTTAGCCCTTTTTTTGAAGCAGCATGACTTAGTGGAAGGAATACTAGGGCTCTTGAATCGGATCAATGTGGGTCCAAATTTCAATTTCAATTTTATCTAGTGGAAATCTACTGAACATTTCTGCAGTCCATGAAATATGAGTATAATGATACCTGTATTACATGATGGTTGAACTAATGAGAATAACATACAAAAAGCACCTTTGTAGAGCTTTCAGAAATGACCACTGTAATTTCCATTTTGTCTTTCCACGTTTACTTACCTTTATTCCAAAGCAAAATCTTTAGACCTTGAGGCTCTAATTGGAAGGAGGGCTATCCCAAGCCAATCATATTATGCTTCTCCCAAGCCACAGTCATTCATTTGGGGAGAAGCTTCTAATTCCAGTCAGAGCAACCACATCCCTTCCTGGGGAAATTTGTGAGCTCCAGCTGGGGAAAGAGAGACATTTTCTATCTGTTAGCATGTGGGCCTAGAGCCATGGGTTCGCCCTAGTACAACAAAGCCTACCTATGGTGGAAAGAATGAAATAGAAATATAGCATCTGAGAGTTCAGTTCCAGGGAGTGAGGCTCCTGAGCAGACCTGGACCTTTCTTTCCAAGGCCTCAATATTTGCTCATCTTATCCTTTGATTCATTATTCCCTGACCTCCACCAGTACTTGATGTACCCACTGTCGGCTGCATATTTCTGATCTTCAGCTTTAGACTAGATCGCAAAGCCTTTCTAATAAAGTAATTATCGCTATGACTATCTTTTAAAAAGTTTGAGTTTTGTAGATCATTTCATAACAACATTGCCTGTCTCCACATTTTTTTCTGTTTTCCCAGTATAAGGGAGCCTCAGAATCCAAAGTGGCTTTCAAAGGTTTTTCTTATGATTACGTCATAATAAATAAGTGAGGTATACATCTTTACTGATGATTACATATTGGGAAAATTTGTTCCTTGAAGTGACATAAGTAGACAGAATTTACTTCCTAAAATAGACATTACTGAATGGTACCAGATAATACAAAGCCACAGTCATTACTTTAGAACCTGCTCAAGCAAGTTAACTCTCCACAGAGAAAGCTCTGTTCCTCTACTTGGGGCCCTTGTGACCACAGGAGTGCCTCAGCCAGGTGGATACCAGGGAAAAAGTAGGACATTTTCATTCCAGGGCTTTTAGACTCCTGTCATCCTCATGCCCTCCCTCTGTGGTGTCTTGGGCAGTGTTCTTCCAGAAACATTCATTTGAGTGATCAGAACTCTCACCCCAACAATTGTCCCTCCCTCACCAGCATCATTTTTACTGAAAAGCACTTGCCTTTCTGTACTCAAAAAAAAAAAAAAAATGCTGTTCTCAGCTCTTGTATGAAGAAATCTAATTTCCTCTCATGTTTCATTCTAAATTAAGAACAATTTTAACATAAGCTACATAGAAATATCAGATCTGTTACTTTCAACTTACTACTCACAAAATAGAACTCTTGCCCTTGAGACATTTTCTATATCATTTTAGAAACCTATACTTATAAAATGGTTAGACTATCACAAATTCATGAACTCTCATCATTAGAAAAACTGAACAAAAGGCAGCCATACCTTTTTCATTTCCCCCTTTAGATTTAACCATGAATAGACCAAATTTTTTTTTAGTAATTTGTACTTTCACTAAATGCTTATGTATTCCTTACACTCTGTCACAGCAATTCAGCTTTACATTGTGTTTCAGTTAATTCACCTTCATTCTTCATATTATAAAGAATGAAATTATTCTGAATAATACATAGATTAAAAGAATAATTTCATCCTCTATAATCTCTTCATGAGCCAAATTTAAATTGTGTTTTTCTATCTAAATTCCTTGATGTACATTAAGTCCTTAGTTGATACTTGCTAACTGAATAGGGAATTACAGAGGAAAATAATGACTTTCAGAAGCCAAGAGTCTAGTGGGAAACACAGGATAAACTCAAAGATGCCTATAATTTCCAAAGAGCATGAAAATTAATAATTTAATAAGCATTCGCTATAAAACTTCACTAAACTGCATTACTCTGAGTGACTGAAATGACTGTGCCCCAAAACACAAAAAATGAAATGTGTAGTAGAGTTGTAGTAAGCAAGTAGAATATTTGATCAGTATTATGCCCTAGTTAATACAGTGTCAGGATTTTGTAGCTTGTAAGCCTTTAATCTTTGTTTTGAAGATGAAGAAGCTGAAGCAGGAGGAGCAGTGAACCTCCGAGGATGACATTCTTCTCCTACACAGAGCTGGAGCTTGGAGCCTCAAGCCCCTGATTGCCACATTGTCCAGTAATGAGGATGGAATAGACCTAGAATGAAATTTACATCGTCTGTCTTCTTGATGCCTTGGAGCTGGGCCATGCTGGGGAAAGCCATAGAGTCAGGGCCTGGAAGTCTGGCTTTGAATTTCAGCACTCTGCTTAGGATTGTGTGACCTCAGTCTCACCGTTCAGCCTCTCTGAGCCTCATTTCTCATCTGTAGGAAGAGTGACAGCCATCTCACAAACTAGATTTGAGTATCCAGACAATTTGTGTGAAATATTTTGTAAATTGTACATTTCCAAGTAAAGGTGAGGTGTCGTTTTTATTGTTGTAGAGACCTTCTATGGCCTGAAGGCCTTTGTTATGAACCTCAGTGTTATGATTTGTGTCTAAATGTCCCCCCAAAGCCTCATGTGATAAGAGGTAGCTGGATCTAGAGTGTGTGATTACTAAATTAGTCCACTGATTGGTTTGGCATGGTTCTGCAGGGAGCAGGGGTGTGACGCTAAGATTAAGAGTATTAGGATTAAGGGTGGGAGTACTGCCCACCCTAAAAACAGGCAGCCTGGATAAAATATAAAATACAGGAAGAAGCTGATTAGCAAGCTTGCTTGCATCCCTTGCTTACCTTGCTGACTCTGCCTGTCTGCCATGCCACCCCGCCTCGGACCCAGCTGACTGTGGACTGAAACCTCTACAAACTGTGAGCCAAATAAATCTTTCTTCCCCTAACTTTGGGTGCCGAGTATTTTGTCCCAGCAACAAGAGAAAAGTAACTAAGACACTCAGTCATATAGAATCTCTGGTACCAAAAGCTGTCATCTGTGAAAACACCTGACTTCACTCTGTTTACTAAGGGTTGTGACTTGAATGTATTATAAAAAGTAAAGACTACTTTTAAAAGAAGATTTCAAAAGAAAGCTTTAAAAAAAGATAAAGAAAATACTGGAAAATCTGATTAATCTCTTAACCAGGTGCCCAGTTTTCTATTACTTCCTCTGAGAGTGGATCCATTAACTCTTATTTTTGCTCCTCATACTGAATGCTCAACTCCTTATTTTGTCCTGCTCAAATTTTTCCACTCTTTATGAATATCAGTTAAATTAAATGTGAGCATTATTCCCCACTCTCACCACTGAAAGTGGTGAAAAGGTGTTATTAACTGCTGATTAGAAGCTGCTAGATTAGCCATTTGGGAAGGTAGCTGCATGAGAAAATTTAAATAGGCACAATAACAATAATAACAGCAACTCGTGACTGGGATATCCTAGGGGAAATGTCTTCCTCTGTTCAGAGGGAAGAAAGGAGCTACCACCAGCTCCTTCTCAGTGGCTCTGTGAGATGGAATTTCCCCTGACTTTGTATGTAGAAATTGTCCAATCTCTAAAGACAATTGTCTAAATAAAAACAGAAGGAATAAGAATTGTTGGGTGAGACATAAGTGTCTTTTCCAACACTGGAGGTTCAATTGCAAGTCTACACAAAGTTGACCTGATTTTTCTGGTCAAAATAAGTATGATGTACTGTTTGAGTCATTGAAACTTAGAGGAAAAAAAGCACTAAACTATATATTGATTGTAGCGAATGGTTTCAAGTTTCTTATTTGGAAAATGTGTCTTCTGTTATAACCCTCCATAAAAATGAATTTATTTTAACCTTACCTCTTTTTTATGCATTGAATACCCTTCATGTTGAATAAGATAAAGTAGGAAAGAAAGCAAAAGGCAAAGAATATTGATAAAGCCGATTTTCATCATATATGTAAATATATATATTTCAACATATATTTATATGATTAGAAATACTTAAGTGCCTATTTGTGTGGTTTAGTTATAAAAATAAGAAATGAGTTTTAAGTAGTGGAAGATAATTCATAGAACTTAGAGAAGAGAGTGTATATAAAAGTACTGGGGCGGTATTCACGGTTCTTGACTAGAATTTAAATTGTTCTGCTTTTGCAGACTTCTCCTTCATTCAAATGATATTGCCAAACTCTCTTGGTCACTCTTCTCTCTTTATCTTACTAAGTCACCTGGTAGTAGCTAACTGTGCAACTTTCCTACTTTCGTCCTTTGTTTTCTGGACATCATCTTCTCTTGACTTCCCCATACTTCACTGGATGCTTCTTTTCCATTTTCTCTGCTGGCCCCTTCTCCCTCACCCAAACACTCAATTCTGAGTGCCCCAAGATGCTGGCCCCCCAAATGCTCTTCTCTTCATTATTTATGCACTCCAGTTCTATAGGCTAACATACCTAAATCTCTATCGCGGGCCCTGATATCTCCCAAAATTATTCATCTCATTTTCTAAATGCTCACATTTGGAGATCTTGGAGATAGAGCAGACTTAACATGGCCAAAATAAAAACTGACTTCTTTAACATACCTGTTATTTTCCCCATTTTTGCATTTTGGTCACCAGCACTATCATCTAACATCAAGATTAAAAAAAGTCTAAAGCTTATCCTCGATTATGTTCAAGTTTTTTGCTCCATATTTGGTCCATCGTATCCATCCTTCCTTCAGAGCAGATCCCAATCCATCCACTCCTTTGCACGTCTGGTGTCCACACTCCAGTTCAAGTCACCCTTGTGTCTGACCCTCATCTCTTGCAGTAACTTCCTAACATTGCCTCCTTGTTCCCATTCTTACCTTCCTGCAGACACCTCTCTACCAGCAAATGCAGCGGCATTTTAAAATCATAAGTAATATTGTATCATACATAGCTTTCTTCTCTGCTTATAATTCCCCACTATCATCCATGTCACGATGAGATCTAAACTCTCTGCCCTGGTTTACAAAGACCCTACATCATGGGCCCACTCTATTTCTCCAATATCATTTTGTTTGCTGTTCCCCTTTTACATCCCAAGCACACTTTTTACTCTGACATGCCAACCACAATTTGAGCCTCTGCAGAGCTCTCTTTTTGGGCTGAAAACTCTCTCTCTGTATCTGTGCCTAGTGGGATCCTTCTTAACGTTCATGTCGCAGCCTAGTTCACTCTTCAGAGATGCCTCCCAGAGACCTAATCTAAAGTGATCACTGTCTAGCATGTCACTCTGCTTTAATTCTCTGTGTGTTTGTTTTATTAGCTCACACTATATTTTACTCTTTGGTCTTCATGTACATGCGCACATAACTACACTGTAAGCTCTGTGAGACCAGAGGCTTCGTTGGTCTTATTCAGCCACAATAACTGGATCTGTTAAATGGAAATTGATGTCATTTTTTTGTGAGACCTTGGCTGATCTAGCTAAATTCCTAAACCTAATGAAGAAAATAAAATTGAAACCTCTTTTTTTCTGCCTTTGTGACCTATTATGTCTCTTCATAAGGAAGAGACATAATACTACTATCAATGCAATATATTTCTGATTAGCTGCATGGATTAATGTATCTTGGTGACATGGTTGCTAGGACCTCACAATAAACTCAGAGTAGTTTTGGCAGAAGTGCAAAGCTTGTAGTATCCTAAGAACCACTGCAGTGGATGCCCCAATTCTTTCTCCACTCTTCCTTGCTTTTTACTAACCAATGAGATGAAAAGTGTCGCTGGCCCGGCAGTGGGATCCATCCTCAGTCAAGTTAACCATGCTGTGGGCCCTTACCTGTGTGGCTGCAGCGCCTGTGTACAGTTTCTCTGACTCTCAGCTACTCTCTTCCCAGAGGGATATTTTCAAGCCCGATCTGATTGCCCCATGTAGATTCAGGGGCAAGGAACTTTCCATTTACTTGTCCTTGAAGCACTATTTATGGTGTTCTAATCATGTGACACTCTTAAGACCATAATTACAGAGTCTTGTTTGGAAAGTATATAGAACATTTCTTGTTTTGATTTATTCCTTTGGGATTTAGTATTGAAATCCTTCTTCAGCCCCCATAGGACTAAGTTCTATGGCCTTTGGCCAGTTCCCCGTTCTTCCTTTCTTGTTTCACAACGACAGACTGCTACTGTGTAGTTTTCCTCTGTTTTGAGCCCCACCCTTCCTGTTGCTAAGTGGATGAACTGTATTACATAAATCATCGATTTCTCAGCTGTGTCCATGAGAAAGACAGTATAACGGGAGCCAGAAATGGGGACAGCCACCTCTAGCACTTGGGACTTAGGATTGGGTGAGGAAGAGCATCAAAAGGATTGTGTGGTAGGTAAAGTTACCACAAATAAAAAGGTGAGTTTATGAAGTTACTAACTACGAGGATTTAGAAATAGAACAAACTACGCCCTCCCTTTGTCCTAGTTTTCTTTCCATATATTTCCAGAAAGACCTGAAGAAGCACATTCTCCTTTCAGAATATTTATTTATTAAAGATTTTTCTCCATTATAAAGGTAATTTCCTGGGCTGAGGATGTAGCTCAAAGGTAGAACACTTGCCTAGCATGTGCAAGGCGCCACAAAACATATGTACAATAATAATAATTTTCTATCAAGGTCAAAAGAAGAAAAAAATTATAGAAGAAAGAAGTGACACATAATTCCATTACTCTGATACAAAGCATTTTAACATTTGGGTATATTCCCTTCATGGATTTGAACTCATTAAGGTGGATTTATATTTTATTTGCTTATATATTTGTTTATGCTCAGTTGTGATTCACATACTTTATCTTTTATTTTAGAATATTTTTGAATTGCAATTATTAATTTATTTTAATATTTCATGTTATTTTTACTCCTAAATAGGAAATAAATTCTAAATCTAGGTAATTTGCATTTCTGACTGCAACAACAGGGCTGTTGTTGCTTTTGGCAATAAACCTTCTTTAATCTTGTTTAACTTCTTTTTAATAATGCAATTTTAATAATGGCCAGTCTTCACTAAACATTTGGCTCTCATCTGCTCACCTGCAGCTTCCCATGGAAATATTCCACCAAACAAGCCGAGAACAGGATTCCAGAGATTCCCTTGGAGACCTCATGTTTACTGACTCGACTCACCTGTGCCACTCTAGTAAAAATGATGCTGGCTGCAGCTCCCCAGAGCCAGGAAGCACTGTGTGTGGGAATTAGCACGCCGCTTGGTCAGGAGATGTTGTAAGAGACTTGTGTTTGGTTTTCTTTGATGAGGCATTCCCCTCCAGACACATTAATTCTTTCCACAAAGTGCAGCTTTGTAAATAGCTGTAGATACGGCAAATAGTGCACTCAGAGAAGCGTGCTGTGGATGGGACACCAGAGGGTGCTAGAGTAACACTGCAGTCCCCCCTGCTTCCCCTGAGCTCTGCCACTCAAAAGTAAAGCTGTTTTAAAACAGTGCACTGCCTTGTCTTGAAAATATTAATTTGAAGTGTGACTTTATGATGTGCGTCTCAAATTTTTTATCATTTATTATTCTAATCAGTCTCTTTTTGAAGACAGATATTATCATGCAGAATTTTTTAAAAGAGAAATTCTACCAATAGTTTCTTCCTGGACAGTGTTTTCAAAAACAAAAACATGTTTTTAATCTTCTAAGATTGTGACTTTGCCCTCTTCAAAGAGACAATCATAGTTTGATCCCCAGCACCAAAAAAAAAAAGACAATCATGTTAAAATGTGTAGTGTTTCTCATCTGTTAGATATAGAAGAAATGAACTCTTTCTGAATTGGCTAAAAGAGAGAAATTTGGTCACTTGATCATTATATGCCTACTGCTAAATTAAAAATGAAACATGAGTGCATCAGGATAAAGTAGTGGGACTGTAAAAAATATGGTTTGAAAATTAAACTGGCATTTATTCATAAACAACTATTTCTAGTTTAATCAGGTTTCATTTTTCAGTGTTTTAACTATCTTAAAAATCCAAAGTATTTTGTCCAACATAATTTACTCAAAGGTATATATTGAGTGCCCGCTATTTATGTGCGTAAAATTGTCTTTTGAAGCATTCCTGCCTTAATGGCCTGGCAGTCAACTTGAGAGACAAAAGATTTACATGACACCTTAAAAAATTGAAAAGAAGCTGGGGATTTAGCTCAGTGGTTAGAGTGCTTGCCTTGCAAGCACAAGGCCCTGAGTTCGATCCCCCACACCAAAAAAAAAAAAAAAAAAAAGCATTTTAAAACTTAAAAAGGTAACACATAGCAACATAGGAAACTTTGCAAATGTGTGTCCAATAAAACACTGCATTTTGAAAGGATGGAGTTACTATAGCACCATAGGGTTAGATGGCAGGAACTAGTTGGGCTGGAAGGGCCGATAGGATTTAGTCAGGCAGTGAACAGGGATAGCAGAAAAATTGCATGGCCGGAAAGGGTGAGCAGGCAAAACTGTGTGCGCAGCAGTATGCCAAGCATGGTGTCATTGCCTTTCCACTGGGAGTTCCCAACTAAAACTGTCGCTGTCATTGTTTTTGTTATTTCTTTGTTTTTAATCTTGTGATTTGTTTGGGTTTGGAGTTTTCTGTTGTTTTCTTTTTGGTTTTTGGTTTACAGTTTGCTTCGTTTATGTTAGTGTTGATACTTTTTATCAGAAAAATAAAATCCCAGCAGTATTTTAGGTAGAAGTCATTCCCCATCCCCAGCAACCAATTCTGTATTTTTTTCTGTGTTGTTCACAGCTCTGCCCTGGTCAGATGAGTGTATTCTGCTGTAATGCCCAGCACTTCAGCTGGCCACTTGCCTGAGTCCTCAGTGTCCCATAGCACTTCATCCAAGTGGATGTCAGAGCTCTTACCACACTCTGCCCAACGCACTGGGAAAGTGTCCTCTCCCTCAAGGAATTCAAATTCCCAAGGGACAATCATGACCTGATTCTTGTAGTCCTAAGGCTCAGTGCACATTAAAAACTCAAAAAATGTTTTTTTTTTTAATTTGGTTAGTACATGTTTGCAGTACATTATGATTACATTCATTGTAGGAAATTAGTACACGTGCATAACGTGTCTCAATTCTTTTTTCCCCTCTTCCCACCAGTCCCCATGTATTTTACTAGCATCAAAATAAATTCTTTTACTTGTAAGTCATTATAAAGTTCATTAAATTGTTGTATATGCAGATTAACAACCAGACTAAGAAGCCAAAAAACATGAAACACATGACATTCTAAATCAGGGTATACTTCTAGATACATTGTCCTTCTGGCTAACAATATTTCTTTTTAAATTAAAAATGTCTTTTTATTAGTACGAGTGCAGTATTAATGAACTGTAGAAAATCAGAAAATGCAAAAGAACAAAATATATTTTGAAAAAGAGTATATTCTTACAGCAATTTATTGTTAAGATTAAGCTTAGTACCTATCCTTTGGAGCTTTTTTTTAACATCTCTGAATCATTCTATCATTCTACCTGTCTAGCTGTTTTTAATAAGATTCAACTATACATACTATTTTTGGGGTGTGCTGGGGATCGAACTCAGGGCCTTGTGTCTGCTAGGCAAGCGCTCTACCACTTGAGGTAAATCCCCAACCCCTACATACTATTTTTAGTGTGTTTTTTATTTACTAATCTACATTTTCATGTTGTGTTGATCTCCAATGATTCTCAACAAACTCACTTCATAAAAAAATTCCCCTGGTAGAATGCTTGCTAAATGCAGGTTCCTGGGCCCTGCAACAGTAGATGCAAACTCTGTAGGGAGGTGGCTTGGAATCTCTATTTCTCAACAAGCATCTGAATTCCTGTATCCCAGTCTTGAATCCTCAGCATCACTTTAGGGAGCCAGAGTAGGTGGTCATTATGTAACTGGATCTGCTACAATTAGAGTCTTGAAAGGTTCATCATGAGATCCAGGTGGTATAAATATCATTAAGTGATAATCATAGTAAGTGGAGATGATAAACTTTCTAAATCTTAATAAATATCAGACTTGTTTATTGTGTTAGTGTAAAAATTAAAATCTGTACTCAAGAATGATAGAGGTGGATTTGTTCTTATAAAATGGTGTGATCCCAAATCCTCAAAGCAAAATGATTGTAAAATAGACTGAACTAAAACTACTGTGTCTTTTTCCTTCCTTCCATCCTTTCTTCTCCCCCTCCTCACCTCCCCTCTATTTCTCTCTCTTTCCTCCCCTCCTCTCTCCTCTTTTTCTCTCCCTCTCTCTCTCTCCTCCCTTCCCCTGTATTTCTGTCTCTTCTCTCTCTCCTCCTCCCCCTCCTCTCCCCTCTATTTCTCCCTCTCTCTTTTCTCCTCTCCCCTCCCCTCCCCTTCCCAAGTGTGGGCCGCAGGAACATCAGTCTGGATGTGTGAGTACCCTGTGATTTAGTGACTCGGTTGCCTCCTCTGTTTTATGTTGACACGTTGACCCGTTTGCCTCTCCAAATCCTTTTAACATCTACTGACTGAGGCTTTCTAACACTGTTGATTAGGTTATAATCAAACAACTCTGCTCAACTTGAATTATTTTATCCTAATATGTGTTTTAGAAATGATCCAATTCTCCGAGTTTTGAGCTGCCCCAAGGAAAGTTTCACCAGAATTTTTTCATATATGAATTTCTCCTTTTAATTATTCTATGTAGTTCTCCAGCTCCTTGATGTAATGTCATTGGAATTCATGAAGCAGCTTAAAATTAAGTAATTAATTACATGAAGCTTTAGTCATGATTACTAACTGATCCCCACCTACTTGGGTGGCACCTGCTGGCAGTGAGTTTCACAGTGCTGTGGAGCACAGATGGCAAAGCTGCATTTGACCCATCACTCACAGGATTTAGGTAATAATGTTAAACAATGGCTTGCAAAGATATTAGGCCAAATTTGTCTAACAAGCTGTGTATGGACTCCTAGACACTTAGGTTTGTGTTTACTAATCTGTTAGATATAGTCTCACTGGATTCTATTTCAGCATAATAAACACATCTTATACAACAATAATTTATATATTGAGACCTCGGTAAATGCCTCGTACCATGCCAGGCGCCGGGAGGTTCAGTGGTGAAGAAAGGAGCACTCCCTGCTGTATGGACTAGTGTAAGGTGATTGAAGAGAAAAAATGGGATAACCCTTATAAACACAGAAGGAGAGTGCCGAGGAAGAATAGTAACCCAGATCTGAGTGTTAGGAAGGGTTCTCTTGTGAGTGATAAAGGACAAATAAATAGGAACAGGTCCAGAGAGGGCAGGAGATGTCTGTGGCAAAAGGATGAGACTGCAGAAATCCAAGAGCTCCCACACCACACTGAAGGAGCTGGAAGAAACTCAGTGTGACTTGGGCGGGGCAGGCGGGGGTGGGGGGTCAGAGCTGGCCTAGATCTGAAGCTGAGCGGATAAGCCAGCCTGGCTTACCCAGGTCCTTGGGAGCTCTAGGGAGAGTTTGGATTTTAGGATAAGAGCAATAGGAGCTGTTGAAGAGTTTTAAAGAAGAGTGTTACTGTATTTGTTGTAAAAAGATCACCCTTGCTTATGTAGCAGGGATGTGTTGAGAAGTTGCAAGACTAGAGGCAAGGAGGTCAGATGGACCATCCCACGGCCATGAAAGAAAGAATTCATTAAGATTTTTATATTCATCTAGTAAGTCTGTTTGGCTTGCACTATTATACTTGGCACATAACAATTACACTTGGCCCGTGTTGTTCCTACCAGAAGGCTGGCGCTGCGCAGGCAGTCTTTGTCCTTTTGGGACTTCCTTGCTGATTCAGGATTGGCTGGGGTCCTAAGGAGGATGCTGTGGTACCTAGGCGGTTGGGGCGGGTTGTGAGTTAGGGTTTTAACATATATTCAGAAATATAAAATGGCCTTTTTTTCTTTTCTGCCCATAGCTTTTAACTCCCCCCATTTCTCCTCCCTTCTATCCCCTGGCTCTTGTAATTAAATTTAGAATACATAGGAATTTTTTTTCTTAATCACTTGGTAAAGAGTTTCAGTTTGGAAAGATGAAATGTTCTTTAGATGGATGTACAATAATGTGAATTTTCTTAATGCTACCAAATTATGCACTTATAATGGTTAAAATGGTGAATTTGGTATTATGTTTATTTCTCCCAAAGTGAAAAAAATGAAATTTTAAAAAGTTTCATTCTTCTTCACAGCCAAACATTTTGTGAAGATACTTGATACATAAAGACAAGAAAGAATGGACAAAACTGTGTTTCTGGTAGATTTTTTCTAGAAGAAAAATTAATATAGATTGTGGAAAATTGTATGAAGAAATAAACCAGATGATAGAGTGGAGAACACTGTATCAGGGTAGGGGTCAGGGTGGAGGGACAGGGTGGAGGGACAGGGTGGGCCTGGGCACTTCCCAGTGGTAGGAAATGAAGTCAGAGAGTAAGGCAGGAACCAGGTGGCAAAGCCCTTGCAGGTTGGGGAAAGGGAGTGAGTTTTTTCTCACTGCAGTGGAAAGCACTGGAGGTTTTCAAGTACAGCAAAGATAAAATCAGATTTTTAGAACGAAAGATCTGCAGTGAGATGCTAGGCAGGGTTGGAGGTGGGACATGCAGGAAGCTTGTTAGCAAATGTCTGAATGAAATGATGGTGAGATGTGAGAAGAGCCAGGCTGTGAGAGCCAGGCAGGTAGAGCCTGGAGCTCAAGGCAAGTTAGGCCCATCAGAAAGGCAGTGACTCTGAAAATGATTTAGCATAAACCTCCAGCCATTTGGCCACCTCTGTCCCTGCTTGTAGGCCTTCTTGGTCTTTTTTTTTTTTTAAGAAAGGAATTAATCATTGTGTTGCCAAGGTTGACCTGGAATCTCTGGATTCAAACAGTCCTCCTGCCTCAGCCTTCCAAGTAGCTGGGACCACAGGTCCATGCCACTTCTCCTGGTTTTCTCAGCCTTAGAGCAGCAGTGTCCTTTGAGCAGGACTAATTCCTCGATGTCAGAGTGGTATCATCATCCTCATATAATTTGGAGCTTTGCAGGTGATGCCATTTGTTCATTCAACTCAATGTTTGGGTGCTCCACATGTACAAAGTCTGCTGTAGAAGCCTGAGATACATAGTGACCAAAATAGACAAAGATCCCTGATCTCCTTCCTGTAGCTTGCATCCTAGTGGGAAGGGCGATGTTTATCAAAATAAATAATTATTGTAGATCCTACCCCTGTCCTACTGAATAAAAGAAGCTGTATTTTAACAAGTTCCTCTAGTGCTTTATGTCCAAGTTGAATGCCATAAATGTAGGAATCGTTGGCTTTTCCACATGCAAATCCACGTCCACTTGTATAACTGACTTGGCTTGCTACCAAATCCACACCTAACCTGCGCTCACTACAGGAAGTTCTGACGGCTCTCAGGGGTGGCAGTTTAAGGGAACCTGTGAGCAGTTCAAACAGGCAGCATTTACCAACTCATTCTGAATTTAGGGCTGCATTCTTTGCTCTAAATGTGTCTGGTTCTTATATTAAGCAACTGGTGGTTGTAATTAAGATGACTTTAATGGCAGTCAGTGGTTTTGCTATTTTTATGTACCTGGCAATTTTGGAGCAATTTATTTCAGTTTGAGTATATCTGGTTATACCAAAAACTATTGAATCTTTTGCTAAACAAAGACATATTCATTATTTTCCTCATTGTTAACAAAATTATGTGGACAGGTAGAGCAGAAAATAAGCAGTTGGAGCGGCTTGAAGGGGGTTCTGATCTCCACACTCCAGCTCTGTCTTTGGCACTTCAGAATATTCTCTTCATGTTTCTCTGCCAATACAAATCCTATTCATTCTTTGACATCCGAATCCTATTTAGTCTCCTCCACTAATATTTTCTTGCCTATCCCAAAAAGAAGTAATCTTTTACTTACAACTTGTTTAGCACCTACTTTCTCTGTGATTCATTTAGAAATAAATCACGTACTGACTTAGACCAGCACGTCCACACTTTGAATTATCACTGGCACCTTAGGAAGTGTCGTTTAAGTTTTGGAATGTTGTTTACATGCTCTGACCTCTGTATCATGTCTCCCAGTGTAGATTTTAGATTTCTGAGGAAAGTAGCTAGGTCTTGAGTATCTTAATGGTCTTTCTCTAATGTATTGCCTCATACAAGATAATCATTTGATAAATGTGTGTTGATTTTGTATGGATCTATTTTATGGGTGAAGGGTATTTTTGTGAAAGGCCAGGAATCTAGTCTATAAATTATAAAACTTGGGGCTGACATCACACGGACATTTCCATTTGCTGCTGGAGTAGAGCTTTAAGTAATATTTTAAGGGTTAGAGCAGAATCATATTTAGCTAGGAATGACATTTCTTAGATTGCCAAGTAGAAATAAGTCTTTGAGTAAATGGTGGTTTGTTCCCAGCATGTGAGATGATAGGAACTGTTTGAAGAGTAAGCAAGATAAGTGGCTTCCACCATTAGCAAACAAGCAGAAAAGAAATTTGGAATTCAAGTTGAATGCCATTTATTTTTAGTGTGGGGTCCCTTGTATAATACCATCACAGAATATTTGAAAAGGCTGTGACTATAAGCCTAAAGCATTGTTGCAAAAGCATAGAAAACATGAATCTCTGTATACAGAGATTTTTCCTCTCTTGGAGAAAAGCAACTTCAGACTGAAAGTGGTGCAGTTCCCAAGAAAATAATGTAAGTCCCTACACTACAGTGTTTAATCAGTTTATGTGTAACTGTACAGCTTACTCAAGAAGGGAAGACTAGTAAATGCTATGAAATGGTTGAGAGATAGGTTAGAACTAAAATGGATGAGTTCTTTCCTCCATGGATATTTTCTTCAAAAGATGCACTTTTTACTGTATCCTTTGTTCTCTTTCCAAAAACCTCTTCTTTATATTGAGTAAAGAAAAAGTGGGCTGTCCTGCTCTTCAGTTTGTTTTTAGTAGCTTAGCACATCATTCTGTGCTACACTGAGCCAACTGGAATCTTCTACAAACTGAACAGCCAGACTTCTAAATGGGATGAGCTGAAGCTGCCTACAGAATTGAATTTTTGGAAGATGGAAAAAGCAGAAATCAGTTCTGAACACTGAAAGCTTATTTTGGAAAATCCAGATTCCTTACATTCCATGACTTTTCCAGGACTTTTGTATTAACTGTAAAGTTTCATATTCTAAGAATATATCCCCTGCTCATCTAGCCCAGGATAAAAAGCAGCTAGTGTTCTCATGAATTTAAGTTGTGGAGAAGAGCATCATACTCAAAATTTCAGAAACCAGCTTGGGCCTACATCTGAAATTCATGTGCACCTCAAAAAGAGAACAGACTTGGAGAAAATGGCACAGTCCGAGAAGTATCCTGTCACACCCAAACCAATCTTCTTGGCCATATGTTTCCTCCTCAGAATGAATTTGTTTTTCCGTTCATTTCTCTGGTTCTTCAAACTGTAGACAGATTTATCCACATATAAATACTAGGCAGGAAAGTATGACTCTTGAGGGGTCGGGGATTTAGCTCAGTGGTAGAACACTCGCCTAGCAAGTGCAAGGCCCTGAGTTCAATCTCCAGGACTGACCCCCCAAAAGTATGACTCTTGGTACCTTTTTGTAAAATGTTTATTATGACTTTCTTATAAGTAGAAAAATTAATGACCATGCTAAAGATGGTTTAATATGGTTCATAGAAACTGTCAACCTGAATCTTCAGAAGCGGCATGAGCTGTCTCATCAAACCCATGCCTCACATATTATTTGAGGGAGTTTTGGAAAAAAATGAACTAAATGTAGAAAAGATCATCATTAAAACACAAAATATTTAAACCACTTATTATATGATAGAAGGGTTTAAAAATATAAACTTACTGTGGTTGGGGTGTAGCTCAATAGTAGAGCATGTGCTTAGCACAGGAAAGGCCTGATTTGGTCCCCAGCACCAACATAAACAAGTAAATAGCTTTACTTACAGATGTTCCACGTCTGCCTGCAAGAGACAGTAGACTCTTTAGAAGAAGGATAAATGAATTTAAAAATACCTTTAGGGTTAATTTCTTGCTGTGTTAAATTATTTTAATATTTTCATTGTATTTCCTTGTCCCTAAAACTTAAAGGATCAATCTAACTTTCTGAATACTATGGGCCGTTGCCGACAGGGGCCCTTGAAGCATGGCCATTTGAGTGGAAGAACATCTTTCTCCTGACTATAAATGAAGTAGTAAAATAAGATGAAGAAAACAAGACTAGGGGATATTATTAGGCCATTTCAACAAAAGGAGGTTTCTCTGCAGTACTATTATGAAGAGCAGGGACCAAAGAATGAAATTTTATCTCAGCTAGCTAACACATGATTTTGGTGCAGGCTCTGGTTTTGCAAAAAGCGAGCTCCAGTCAGTTTCTTCATTCACTAATCCAAGCGCAGTGCTGTCCCCTGGGGATAAACTAGACACAGTGCCCACCCACATGCAGATTACAGTTTAGTGGGCTGTTCTTGTGGGTACCCTTTTAGTTCAAAGAGCAGGGTACGCCAAAGTCCAGTGATTCTACATAGTACAGTACTTGATTTAGCTCCTTGAACTACTACGTAAAAACCTCTCTTCCCTTGAATTGCCTCATTGTCTTTTGGTCTTCTCTGACTGGAGCAGCTGTTCTTTTCTTTGTCATAACTGGCTGTACTGTGGCCTTGCCTGCTGCTCTAAGTGCTGTTCTTGTTTTCCTTGGTGTCAGCTGTCATCCAGACACTAGACCCTTATGGCTCCTCAGGATTCTCCAGCTCTGACTCTCATGAGGATCAGCCCTCCGTCACACTTCCTGAATATTTTCATGTCTATCTCCTGGGTATTTCAGAGTTGATTTTTTTGTAAAGAATCATCTTGTCAGGTTCCCAGAAAATCCCTGTTGGGACTGTTACTGAAAATCTACTTCATTTATGTATTGATTTGGAGAGAATAGATGTTTTCTTTACTTTTAAAGTCAACTTTTGTCTCTCAGCAACATTTTATAGTATCTTTTTTTCTTTTCTAGATTCCACAGATTTCTTGTTCACTGTTAGGTCTTTAATATTGCTAATTGTAATTGAAAATATAATTTCTTTTTCCTACATATTTTGTATTTTTTTGTTGCTAGGTAGAAAAGCAATTGCTCTTTGTGTATTTATATAGCTGCATTCCTATCTCTGTTTTTTTTATTTTTTATGATCTTCTTATAATTTCTAAGCAGATAATCTTACTACTCATTAATGATGATGTTTGTCTCCCAGTTTTGAATCCAGTATCTACCAGTTTTTAGCTTGAGTGTTTAAATGCTTAGCCTTAGTTTCTCCATCTGTAAAATGGATATAGAAATACTGTATGACTGCTATGAAGAAGAAATTCAATAAAGTGTATAAAACTCTTAAGTCAGTGTTTAGCAACAAATCACAATCTCGATATATAAGATAGTTTTAAAAATTCTGTGCATTAATCTCAGATATATGGCATAAATTCTATACTTAAGTTTAATTTTTATTCTTATGAATTATATCATAAGATATTTTGTGGAGAACTTATATCCCAACCAATTTTTACTAATATATGGGAAAACAATTAATTTTTCTATATTGTTATTCTAATGAGTTTTCTTACTAAAATTATTCTGGTAATTTTTCAGTTAGAGATGTTATAAGTATAAACTCTTCTAATCTGGGAACTATGTCACAAGTTACATCTTTTTTGTGTTTTATTAATCAAAATTCCTAGATGAAAATTACTAAATACCAGTTTCTTATTTTATCGAGAATATCTATAATATTTCACTAATTTATGAATAATGGCTGTTGGTTTTAGGTTATTATTTTATCATAATAATGAATTATTTTAATCCTAGAAGTCTAATTTTTAAATCTGAAAATGAGTCTGAATTTTATTAAGTGCTTTTTAGCCTCTACTAAGATGACTGTTTTTCAACTTCTCTGAGACTAATTTTCAGTAACTAATTATTAACCAGTTCTCTAACAGTGAGGTATCTTTGCCACTAGAACAAAGTTTGCTTGGTTATACTTCCCCTTTTATCTGATTGACTATTTTATTTAGGTTTCTGCATCTGTCCTTCCAAGTGATATTAAACTGGATATTTTTGTTTTGCTTGTTTGGGGCAGTTTTTCTGCTTTTTGTATCAAGGATATGTGGATTTTATTAAATGAACTCATAATCTTTGCATCTTTTTTCTGTGCTCCAGAATAACTTGAGTAATATAGAAATATCTGTTTATATTGCATATAAAAATAATTTGGCACTAGTGAATTTGGGGAAATTGTGTTTCATTTTTTAATCATTGCTGAAATTTTGTAAGACATTACAGCATTTATACCATAATTATTGGTATATTGGAACATCAGTGTCTTCCTTGAGTTACCTTAGTAACAGCTTCCTGTATGATTGTTTTTTACAAATCTTCAAATTTGTTAACTTAGAGTATATATTGCTCTTCGTCTGTACCTGTGACTATGTCCCTTTTTTGTATTCCTAAAGTAGTGTATTCATACTTTCTCTCAAGTTTAATCTTTACTTCTGGCATTAGTTTTGATGCTTATTGTCATTTTAAAGAGCCAACTATTAAATTTATCATTCCTATCACTTTCTGATGGATTAACTTCTGATTTTATATCTTTTAAATCTTCCTTCTCCTCAAAATAAATAAATAAATCTTCCTTCTCCTATTTACTTTAGATTTTTATTACTTCTCTATCATCATAAATTCTTTATTTAATTCACATGTTTTAATTTGTTCAATTGAATAACAGAAATATTAGTTTAAAAGTTTTGCACATACATGTGTTAGGTTGGGAGGGAATTATACAAACCATTATTCAGACCTTTTGTTTCCTGATTTAGAAAGCAAACAGGTTACAAGTCTTATTTTAGAGCTTGCTAGTCACAGAACCCAAATAAGGATTAAGTCCTTTTCCTGCTTCTCTTTTTCCATCCCTCCACTCCCTGTGGCTTCCTGACCAAAAAAGACAGGAAAACGAAGTAAACGCAGATGATTTCTGGTGGGATGTGGCCCATCTGCCAGGACCCCCTCTGAGTGACCAGGACATCAAGGAGCTGGATCGGGGCTTTGGAGCAGACCTTTTTCCCTTCCTCTGGGATGGAGGTCAGTGTGTGTTGACCTTCCCTTCATTTGATTAGGCATCAGAGCACCTGTCCTAAAGGAGCCACAGCACACTCCTTCAGCTGCCCACCTCAAAGCCAGACCTCTGGATGAGGGCAGCTGCTTCTGCCCATGGAGGCCTCCAGTGACATCCATGACCTGTCGTGACCTGGCTCCATTTGACCCTGAGCCAAGCCATACTGGAGAAGAGAACTAGAGCAAGAGTAGCTTCATTAACTAATGATCTATCTGCCTGTGTCTAGCTTTTCCTTCCTTGTCCTGGTTTGCATTAGGGAAAAGTTGGAGTGGGGCGGGGCAGAACATAAACAAGTACCAGTCCTAGATTCAAAACGAGCTTTTTTCTTTTTATTTACTAAGGTTTGATAGTTAAATAACAGTTTCATTTAATGTTAAATGTATCAGTACTAAATAATGAAGGTGTAAGAAGATGGGTGTATAGACATATATATGCATAGAAAAATGTGTACATACATATATGGTTTGTACATGCCTGCACTCACACACACACACACACACACACACACACACACACACACACGAGCCTGAAACCCAAGGAATCTTGTGGATGAGAAATGTTTCATATTGGTAATATTTAACCCTTTTTAAGTGTCTTTTTTTGTCTAGACTTTCTACATTTTACAAAGAATGATGCTCAATATATGTTTTTATTTCTGTTCCATTTTATTTTATCTATGTGTGTGTGTGTTTTTGCATTGCATGAAGATCACCCAGAGTTACCTATAAAATTCAGTGTAGCTCACAAAGATTCAAAGTCAACTGATGTTTACTAAGTACCATCCCAATGCCAAGTCCTGTACCAAGGGATTATTTGCAAGAATTGTGTTGTTTACACTCGGACAACCGGTTCCTGTGCAATTGATGTTATCACTTTTACTGCTTAGAGAGGTTAAGAAGCTTACCCTAGATCACACAAAGAAGGCCAGAGCCTAGATCCTCTGATTTTAAGTTCTGTATTCTTCTATCTGCCTGTCAGACCAAAGCAATTTCATGCTGGATGGTAGTTGCCTGTTTACCTTCCCACGGTATGGTATCTCATCAGCTGTTTCCCAGGAGATTATATGTTTTGTGGTTTAGTATCTTTTATTAATTTTTATTTTTATCAAAATATTACATAAGCATTCTGTAGGAGTTCAAATGGCAACACTATAAATTCAGTAAAAATTAACTATTCTTAGACTCACTGTGCATTGTGGACTTTGTTGTTCTGGGATTGTTCCATACAGTTTGGTCTGGAATTTGAAGGAAACCAAGTAAGAAATGCTTTTACTTAACAAGTACTGTGTCCCAAGTAGTGTGTGCTATACTTTCTGCAGATTATTTTCCTTAATCCTCAGAATGACTCTGGAGCCTCTGACTAAGCTATGGTGGGATTCCAGCCCCTGGGCTGCTTCCACCTCCTGAGCATGATTCCCAATGGTAAGAGAAAGGATTACTATAAAATGTCCAGAATATTGTTAACAAGATGTTTTACATACCATGTGAAAATTCAACTGCTTTACAGAATTCTTCCTTCTGGTGATATCATGAATCAATTGGTTACTAATTAAACAACTAATTTTTGCAAAAGCAAATCTGCCTGGCACTTTTTTTATGAAGTCCTACTACTCTCTTCCTTCTGAAAACCAATGAACCTCTTATGGCTTTATTTTAACGGGTTATAGATTTTAAAATTCATATTTCGTAGCTGTTTAGAAGCTACACAAGTGGTCCATAATTTTAAGTAAATGTTCTTTTTTTAATTTTATTTTAAACCAAGAACATGTATTGGTACATTCTACATACAATGGTCACATTCATTACATTTATTCTGTACCTATACATGATGTATCTTGGTTCTCCTCCCTCTCCCCCACCCTTCCTATCTGCTCCCTCCCTCCCTATTTACAGCAGGTTCATTCATCATTTTCCATATTTTCCCTTTCCCCTCTTTCCCCTGTTGCCTTTCTGCTTTTCCCCTTCTTTCTTTCTAGCACTCCTCTCCTCTGCACACCATCCTCCTTTTATATAATATCTATTACACCTCTTTGTCCTTATTTACAGTTATGGTTTCTCATCTCAGAGAAACAATTCGATGTGTGCTCATCAGTGTCTGATTTATTTCACTTAAGAGTATGTTCTCAAGGAACATCCATTTATATATGAATGACTCTAGTTTGTCCTTTTTTATGGCAGTGTAGTACTCCATTGTGTAGAAAAACCACATCTTCTTCAGCCATTCGTTGGTTGTTGGGCATTTAGGTTGTTTCCAAGACTTAGCTATTACAAATTGTGTTGCTGTGAACATGGTGGTGCATATGTCCTTGTGGTATGACGATTTTAATTCTTCCAGGAAGATCCCCAGTAGGGGAATAGCTGGGTCAAATGGAACCTCCAGTTGTAGTTTTTTGAGGGATCTCCATATTGATTTCCACAGTGGCTGGACCAGTCTACATTCCCACCAACAGTGGAGGAGAGTTCCTTTTGCCCACAGCCCCTCCGGTATTTGTTATGTTGATTTTTCCATATATGCGGTTCTTTCTGGAGTGAGGTGGAATCTTTACGTTGTTTTGATTTGCATTTCTCGAATGACTAGTGATACTGAACATTTTTTCATATATTTATTTGTCATTTTTATTTCTTCATGTGAGAAATGTTTATTCATTTCAGTTGCCCATTTTTGGATAGGGTCTTTAAATTTGGGAGGTTTAATTTTTTTGAGTTCTTTGTATATTCTAGATGTTAGACCTTTGTCTGATGGATAGCTAGTAAAAATTTTTTCCCAGTC
Source organism: Hystrix cristata (assembly GCA_004026905.1). Classification (NCBI taxonomy): domain Eukaryota; kingdom Metazoa; phylum Chordata; class Mammalia; order Rodentia; family Hystricidae; genus Hystrix; species Hystrix cristata. The sequence continues at coordinate 183,044 of PVJO010001207.1, forward strand.
TGTGGGTTTTCGCCCTGCTCTGTTGGTGATTTCTTTTGCTGTGCAAAAGCTTTTTAATAGCATGTGGTCCCAAGCACTGATTCTTTGTATTGTTTCCTGCGCAGTCTGGGTTCTGTTCATAAATTTTTTTCCTACCCTTATGTCTTCGAGGGTTCTTCCTATTCTATTCTCCAGTAAATTTAATGTTTCTGTTTTAATGTTTAGCTCTTTGATTTGAGTTTAGTACATGGTGAGAGACATATATCTAGTTTTAATTTTTGACTTGTGGTTAGCCAATTTTTCCAGCACCGTTTGTTAAATAGGCTATCCTTCTTCCAGTGAGGGTGTTTGGCTTCTTTGTCAAAGATGAGGTGTTTGAGTGTGCCTGGGGTTGTTTCTGCATCCTCCAATCTATTCCATTGATCCTCAGGTCTGTCTTTTTGCCAGTACCATGCTGTTTTTAATACTGTAGCTCTATAGTATAGTTTTATGTCAGGGACGGTGATGCCCCCTGCTTTTCCCCTGTTGCTTAGGATCATTTTTGCTATTCTTGGACTCTTCTGGTTCCAGATGAAATTCATGATTGTCCTTTCTAATTCTTTGAAGTATGTTAGTGGTATCTTGATTGGAATTGCATTAAATCTGTATTGTAGTTTAGGAAGTATAGCCATTTTCACGATGTTGGTTCTTCCTACCCAGGAACATGGGGTGTCCTTCCATTTTTTGATATCCTTTTCAATTTCTTTTTTTAGGGTGCTGTAGTTTTCGATGTAAAGATCTTTTACTTCTTTTGTTAGATATATTCCTAAGTATTTTATTTTTTTGTGTGCGATTGTGAAAGGTATATCTTTTGTTATTTCTTTTTCGGTGGGTGTATTGTTTGTGTATAGGAATGCTATTGATTTTTGGGTGTTGACTTTGTATCCAGCCACACAACTGAATTTATTTATTAAATCCAGTAGTTTTTTGGTGGAGTTTTTTGGGTCTTCTATGTAGAGTATCATGTCATCCGCAAAAAACGATAGTTTAACTTCTTCCTTTCCTATCTTTATTCTTTTTATTTCTTTCTCTTGTCTAATTGCTCTGGCTAATGTTTCTAGAACTATGTTGAATAACAGTGGTGACAGTGGGCACC
>PVJO010001208.1:0-56194 GCA_004026905.1 Hystrix cristata
AAAGCCTCATGTGGTAAGAGATAGCTGGATCTAGAGTGTGTGGTTACTAAATTAATCTATTGATCGGTTTGGCATGGTTCTGCTGGGATCAAGGATGTGGAACTAAATTTAAAGGTGGGAGTGCTACCTGCCCTAAGGGCAGGTAGCCTAGGTAAGATACAGGAAGAAGCTAACTAGCTGCTTGTTTGCATTGCTTATTCGCATACATTCCTTGCAATTCCTTACTTTACTTTGCTGCTGGTGGGCTGCCGGTCTGCCATGCCGGTCAGCCCTGCCTCTGCCATGTCGCCCTGCCTTGGACACAGCGGACTATAGACTGAAACCTCTGCAGACTGTGAGCTAATAAACCTTTCTTCCCCTAACTTTGGGTGTCGAGTATTCTGTCCCAACAATGAGAGGAAAGTGTCTGTTTCAGATGCCCATTTTTGGACTGGGTCTTTAAATTTGGGGGGGGGGTCTGATTTTTTTGGAGTTTTTAAATTTATTCTAGACATTAGTCCTTTGTCTGAGGAGTAGCTGGGAAAAATTTTTTCCCACTCTGTGGGCTGTCTCTTTACTCTGTTGGTGGTTTCTTTTGCTGTGTGAAAGCTTTTTAAAAAATCTGACATGATTCTAGTTGTGGATACTTTGTAGTATTACCTGTATGACTGGGGGTCTGTTCATAGTCTTTGTCTACACCTATGTTTTCAAGAGTTTTACCTACTCTATTTTCCAGAAGATTTAGTGTTTCTGTTGTTATACTTAGATCTTTGATCCATTTTGACTTAGTTTAATGCGTGGTAAGAGATACGGTTCTTGGTTCAATCTTTAGCATGTGGAAAGCCAGTTTTCCCAGCACTGTTTATCAAAGAGGCTATCTTTCTTCCAGTGAAGGTGTTTGGTTCCTTAGTCAAAGATAAAGCAGCTGAGTATGCTTGGAGTTGTTTCTACATCTCTTATTCTGTTCCACTGATCCTCAAGTCTGTTTCTTTGCCAGTACCACGCTGTTTTCATTCTAGTAGCCTTGTAGCATAATTTCAAATCAGGGATTGTGATGCCCCCTGCTTTGCCCTCATTGCCCAGAACTGCTTTTGCTATTCCAGGTCTCTTCTGGTTTCATACGAATTTTAGGATTATTTAAAGAAATCAGTTTTAATCCACTGCACACATAATTTTCCCCTGCACAATTCTGTGCATATTTATATTATGTATGATTCTGAACTTAATAAAAGGAGGTGCTAAAAATTTTAATTATTAGAAAAGGAATAAAGGGTCTGAGGTTGAAAACCACTGAACTCCTCAAAAAAGCATTAAGAAGAAGAGACAGATTACAGCACAGTTTATCTGTGATGCTTATGCCAAATTCCTACGAAGAGGGAAGGAATTAAAAGATCATAGAATTTGTTGCCCTTCCTTAACGACCATCTTCTTTTGTCACGTGCACCGGCTATTTAACAAAGCTCTTTCACTGGTGCATTAATCTCTGAGTAAACATAGGTTGTGAAAGAGGACGTGATAAAGAAAACTGTGTGTGCGTTTTTGTTTTGGTCTTTTGAGAGACTGGGTCTATGTATTTCAGGCTGCCCTTGAGCTCACTGTGTAGCCCAGGCTGGCCTCGAACTCACGGTGATCCTCCTGCCTCAGCCTTCCTAGTGCTGGGATTATAGGTATGCACCACCATGCCTGGCAAACTTTGTTTTTGCAGGCCTCCAAAATTCCTGAACATGTTCAGCTCCTGAAGAAAAATATCAAGGAGAGAAACCTGACAGTAGCACACACACAGAAAGTAACTGAAAGGTTTATCATAAAAGAATCATTCACCTGCGCACAGATCTGATGCATGACATGACCAAATTCATGGAAGTAAGTCCTGACTTCGTCGTGCCTCAGGAGAGAGGGGCGACCTGCCACTGGCTGTGAGAAGTTCACCACAAGGGCAGCCACAGACATCATACGTGTCCCGTCTGGGAGAAGGCAGCCCGGCTGGAGACCAAAGCAGGCGGCATGATTGTATTTTCCTTCCCTGGAAAGAAGAAGCACACAACAGTGAGAAGTGAAAACCCCTCTCTAGCTATGACACTGACATGGCCTCTCCCACCCATTAAGTATATCTGACACAAGCATTTACCTTTTAGAAAGTAGCACATTTTGCTAAAATGAAAAACTAAGCAAACAGTAACTTTGCTACCACTTGAAGTTATAGCTCCAAGGTTTCTTTTGTTGAAAAATTTTAATGTTAAATGAATGTATGCCAGAGCTAGTGTGCAGTGACATACGTACATATATTTATTGACTGATTGATTGAGACAGGGTGTTACACTCTTTATTGTCCAGACTGGCTTTGAACTCATGATCCTCTGGCCTCAGCCCGCATGTTGGGATTATAGCTGTGTGTCACTATCCCCAGCCCCGAATATCGTGTGTGTGTGTGTGTGTGTGTGTGTGTGTGTGTGTGTTGGTGAGGAGCAAACCTAGAGCCTCAAATTTACTAGGCAAGTGATCTACTGCTGAATTATAGTCCCACTCTAAGCCCTGTCAAGCTTATTTTAATGAGCTCCTGCTTTTCCTCTTCAGATGGAGTCACTAAACATTACACAGCTGAAGTAAATGTAAGCTAAAAGATTAAGTGTGCTTAGCTACATAGTTTTCTTCCTTCAAATTAGAATTAATAAAAAACTTATCAATTATAGATAAGAAGGTTTTTCCTTTTATCCAAAGAGGGAAGATTCTGTTCCTGCAATTAACTGAGCTTCTATAAACTAGACAACCATTTTGAAACTAAACACTTTTAGTTAGCCTGGGAAGAGGCATATATTACGCTATATGGTCATCTACTCTTAGATAACGTTGTATCCCTGATGGTTTCTCCAAAGGATATACACCATTAGACCACACTCTAGGAGTAGCTCTCTTCCTCCTCCTGCCCCACTTTCCCTCCCTTTTTCTTTCAGAAATAACAACACATTCAGATTTGGGGTGACTTAGTTTTTAAATTTATACCTTTTTCTGCCTTACATTTCTTGGTGACTTCTTTTTCCTCCTGCTGTTGCCATTCAAATAAATTATTTTCTGCATTTAGATGTTAAAAACTGGAGACGGCATTGCTCCTATCTTTACTACAATAATGCCATGCTGGACAATCTGCAAACTACAACTTTTCTTGAACCCATCAGAGAACTGATGCTGAAAGGCAACAGAGAGTCAACTAACCCACAATCTAAAAGACAGGTGCCTTAAAGCAGCAGAGAGAAAAAAGCAAGCCTTTTTTTCCTTTCTAAATCTACAGCAGACACTGATGAATTAGGTATTTTCAGCTAACTGCTAAAAGCTGAGGGTGAGCCAGCTTGTAGGGAACCAATAGGGGCTACAGACAAGGGAACTTTTTCACCCATTTTCAGGGTCTTCTCCATAGACCTTACTGGTTACACACAGTAAAGCCTGGGCTCAGGGTGAGAGCCCTGAGAAAGCATCAGGTGGGAAAGGGCACACCTTGTCGCTGCTGTAGTGACGAGGCATGAAATGTTGCTTAGATAATTTTTTACTTGTCTCCTACAGAATAAAAACCTTAAATTTCTGGGGAAAGGGTAACAAACCCTATTATTTCTACAACACTGGTGAAAACCCACTGTCACTTGTGGAAAGGAAGAGAAAGAAAAGCCTCTAGTAACGAAAAAGGGTCAGAATAAATCCTGGGCTCTGACCCAATGCTGAGGGTGGGGGCAGGACCACAGAACAGACCCCACTCCTAAGGCCCAGGACTCAGAACCCATCCTGTGATTAAAACTGCTGCTTAATCACAGAGCAACAGAGAACTCCTACTCTCTAACTAGGTTAATAAGCACCCAGTAACAAATTGTAGTGGTCAACTGATGGGAGAGACAAGAGCTTGGAAAGGGACCTACCCTGAGGTGGAGCACAAAGTGAAGACTTAAAATTGAAAATGGAACAGATACTGAGAAAAACTCTGGCAAATCAACTCCCATCCTGAACCCAAGACAAGAATATGAGACTTGTAGCATACTAAAGTTAAATGTGGCAAACCTAGTTCAACTACCAAACAAATCAAACCTCTACATTAAAAGCATAACAAAAGTAAATGTGTGGCCATATTTAGGCATAAGACTTCAGTATTTATCTCAGCCTTTACTGTCCTATACAGTACAAATGTCTGGCTTTCAAAAAAAATTGTGAGACATACAAAGATAAAAGGAAAGGGCTAAAACAATAAAACAAAAACAAAAGCAAAAGGTAAGAAATACAATGACAAAAGGCAAAGCAAACAAGAAAACTGGACTCAGACATGACAGATCCTGGAGTTATCACCATATTTAAAATAACCAAAACAATGGCTGGGGATTTAGCTCAGTGGTTAAAGTGCTTGCCTTCCAAGCAGAAGGCCCTGAGTTCAATCCCCAGCACCAAAAATGAAACAAAACAAAAAACAAAACAAACAAACAAAAAACCCCCCAAAAATATGGTAAAAGGTCTAGAGGAAAAAGTGGAGGCTATGCATGATCAGATAGATAATTCTGGCAAAGAGCTGGACACTGTAAGAAAGAATCACAGGAAAATACTAGAAATGCAAAACACAGTAACAAAGATGAAACATACCTCTGACAAGTTCATTAAGTAGACTCGACACAGCCAAGAATCACTGAACCAAAAAAAAAAAAACGAAAATTACCTCTCTAAAATACAAAATCTTTCAGAGACAGAGACAGAGAGAGAGAGAGAAAGAGACAGACAGACAGACATGCACACACACACACATACACATACGGGAACCCAGGACAGAAAAGAGCACCAAGACCTATAGGGGCAATGTCCAATGATCTACTGCATGTATAATTGGAATCTCAGAAGAATACTAAGAGAACAGAAATAACATTTGAAGAAAAGAAAACCTGAGTTTTCCAAAATTAATGATATCGAACCACGAGTTCAATAAACTTAAATATGAAGGAAAATAAATACAAAACAATCAAAAAAGAAGGGAAGAAGTACCTCACATACCTAAGTATTTTGAAACTGCTAAAAGTGAAAGATAAGGAAAGGATGTTGAACGCAGCCAGATGAAAAGAACACATTACACATCAGAAAGCTAAAAATAAGAATTGCAACACACGTCTCATCTGAAACTTTGTAAGTCAGAAGATGATGACATCTTTAAATGATGAAAACATCATTCTACAAATCCAGAGTTTCACATACAACAGAAGTATCTTCCCAAAAAAGAATGGAAAAGACTTTCTCAGACATACACTTAAAAGATTACATTACAAAGAGACTTGTAAAGAAAGTTGTTCAGGCAGAAGTGGCTTTGATATCAGCTCAAAGCTTGGATCTTCAAAGAAATGAGTAGTGTTAAAAATGGAATAAATAAAGGTAAGTGTAAAATGTGCTTACTTTTATTTGCTCTGAATAACTGATTACTTAAAGCAATAATGTTAACAATGGGCTGGATGTTTAGAGTTTACATATGCCAACAACAGCACAAATGATGAGGGAGAAATTGGGACCATACTGTTAAGCTCCTTAGGTTGCTGTGAAGTAGTATAATAATATCAGAAGATAATTAGATAAAGATGTATATTATAACATCTGATTAATTAAAGATGTATATATATATATATATATTTAAAGATGTATATTGTAAACCTCTGGGCAGCCACTAACAAAACTTTTTAAAGAGATATAAATAATAAGCTAATAGTGGAGATAAAACTGAATCAGAGAAAAACTGTCAGCTAATTAAAAGACAAAAGAGAGAAAAAAATACAGATTGAACAAATAGAAAACAACCTGCTATAAAATAACAGATTATCATGCTATCATATCAGTAATTATATTAAATATAAATGGGATAAGCATGTAATGAAAATGTAACTGGTATAAGCACACCAACTAAAAGAGACTAGCAGAATGCATTAAAAAGCCAGCTACAATTATGAATTATGAATAAGTTAAAAAGATACACAGGTTAAAAGGATGGAGCTGGGTGTGGTGGTGTACTCCTGTAACTCCAACTACTTGGTAGGTAGAGTCAGGAGGATCCCAGGTTCAAGGTCAGCCTGGAAAACCTACTCAGACCCTACCTCAAAAACAAAATTTAACAAAAGGGCTAGAGATGTAGCTCAGTAGTAAAGCACTTGGCTAACATGCAGAAGTCCCTGGGTTCAATCCCCAGTCCTAGAAAGAATAAAAAAAGAGACAGAGAGATGGAAAAGACAGAAAAGGAAGGATACATCATGGGAATGCAAATCTGAAGCAAGTGGCCTGGCTATAGTAATAGCAGACATTAGAACAAGGAATTTACCTAGGATAATAAGAGGCGATACATCTTGCTAAAGAGATCAAATTTTAAGATGTAACAATTTTAAAAACAGATTTAAATACATGCAGTAAAACCTGATAAAACTGAAGGACAAATAGAAGAATCTACAGTTACAGACATTTCATTCATCTTTCTCTTCATCTCTTCTAGTAATAGAAGAGACAGAAAGAAAAATCAGTAAGATCAGAACAATGCTACTGATCAACTTTACCTAAAAAGTATTTACAGAACCTTCCATCCAACAATACTAAAACATATATTCTTTACAAATGTACTTGAAATGCTCACCAAGACTGACCATATGCTAGCCACAAAATAAATCACAAGACTTTAAAAGAATTGAAGAGGCACTAACTGTATCTTCTAACCATAATAAAATCAAACTAGAAATAATGGAAAAAAATTGAATTATTTTAAAAATCTCTAAATATTTGGAATTTAAAACATATTTCTATATGTTAACCCATGGGTTAAAAAGAAAATCACAAGGGAAAGTAGAACATATATTTTTAAAATGAAAATGCAAATACAACACATCAAAACTTGTGGGATGGACAGTAAATAGAGCAAACTTTGGAGCTTATATTAAATGCCTAAACTAAAAAACAAAAAGAACTGTGACCCAGGACATAAGAAGGAAAGGTAGGCAGAAGAAGGGGGAGAGAACCTGTGAATACACCAGAAACAGCGCAATGAATTTGTTGAAATTTGCAGCCAGCTCAACTTCTAAGTATTCAATGGGCACATGAATCTTTGTGGAAAGATCTCATGTAGTGAGTTGGAAATGTATGAACAGATAAAATCTATAAACAGAGGTAAAAATCTTATATTAAATAGCAAAACTATATCAATCTGAAAATGAATCTGTTATTTTTTATGCCTCTTGATACATTATGAAACATTATGTATACCTGGTTTGAGTAATATGAGTGTTATTGCATCAGAGAGACAAAAGGTGAATAATTTCTTCTTAAAATCTTTGTAGAAGTTTTAAAATTCTATCTGAAAATCAAAGATCTTCTACTAAATCAGTGATACCAGGCAAATTTTAGCAGTTGGGAGGCTGAGACAAGAGGATCACTGTGAGTTCAAGGCCAGCCTGAACTACACAGCCAGTGAGACCTTTTTTCAAAAACAAAACAAAACAAAACATCCCACAAACAGCAACAGCAACAAAAAAATGGTATTCTCAGGAATATCATTCCTTTTTTATTCTTATCTTTTTTTTTGAGAAATAACTTTACTTTTTAGGAATAAACTTGATTTATTTAATTTCAAATGTTTCTTTTTTTTTTTTTTTTTTTTTTTTGTGGTGCCAGGGATCGAACTCAGGCCCAAATGTTTCTTTATTCTGAGATTCTTTCACATTTTGTTTATAAAATGATGGTGACTAAAAGAGTCTTAACCTGGAAATCTTATGTTGGAATCATCAGAGCTTTTTGTTTTTGTTTGGTTTGACAATCTCAGTATTTGATGAATAAAAACTGAAATATGATTAAAAGAAAAAAATAAGCTGATTTTTAAAAACCTACTCTGAATTTTTTTTTTCACTAGACAAATAAAACAAATTAATTTTTCTCACCTTTATGAAGATAAGATGTAAAATGACAGGAAACAAATACTAACTAGCTCATTACCCTTTCAAAAGATTACTCGCTATTCCCCAGATCAAAATGCTGGTAGCAATGACAAGATCTCTCAATATAAAAGGAACCAATTGGATCTCGACAGAGAGGCATCAATCAAGACAAGGTAGTAGTAATTGTTACTCTGACTCTGGAAAGAGAGTTTGGGAACAGTTACAGGATATCCCAACACTGAACTATTATGCTTGAAAGAATTCTTGGCTTAAAACTGTATCCTGAGGGGTTGGGGATTTAGCTCAGTGGTTAGGGTGCTTGCCTAGCAAGTCCAAGGTTCCGAGTTTGATCCCCAGCACCAAAAAAAAAAAAAAAAAAAAAACAAACCAAAACGAAAACAAAAAACTGTATCCTGACACTTTTTAATTAAAAATAGACCCATCTACATTTTACATGACCTTATTTTTAGGTCGTATTATAGGTGAAAATTCATAAAACTTTGGGATACTGAATGACCTAGTTACATAGACTCCTTCCCCCAACACACTCAGTGGGTTACAAACTTGTACTGTATGTTACCGAACAAGGCTGATATTATAATTTCCTTTAGTCTGTTTTAAAAAAAAGGATTAGTAATTACATCGAGTGGCTTTGTTTTAGAAAGCAGCCTAGGGAGAAAGAGATTCAAATCCTTCGGTGTCTGATAAAATAGTGAGGAGTCCATAGTTACTGTGTTATAGAAACAGTAACAATGTTTTGAATTCTTATCAAAGACTGATGGCTAGGAATGGATGATTTGGATATATGGTCGTTCATGCACAAACAACTCCGTGAAGGTATCTTCAGTCTCATACTACAGAAGAATAAAGTCTTTTTTTTTTTTCAGAAGAATAAACAGTCTTAAAGAAGTTAGTTATATCATTCAAGCATTCACACTCAAGTTTGACTCATAGCAGAGATTTTGTTACTCCTACTATCCAGTATATCATGCTGCCTCCCAACCAGACTGAGTAGTCAGTCATACACTGAAGAAGACCAGTAGACAGATTATCTGAATAATAAACATTTGAGGTCGATTTTCAATTAGGTAAGTGCAGTCAGTGATGACAGTGATGATGGTGGCACAGTTAACATTTACCAAGCATTTGCTACATGCCTAGGAGTCTTCTAAATGCCTTGTATGTAATTAACCAATTTAATTTTTACAATAACCCTACAAAGCAGGTGCTACTAGCATTCCCATTTCACAGGAGCTAAATAATAGAGGTAAGGACACTGAGGCACAGAAAAATTACATAACTTGCTTAGTAAGTGATGAAATCAGACATTCTGAGTTCAGAGCCCATATTTTAAACCCCTTTACTAAAAACTACACATGGGAAATAGGAAGCTGAGTAGAGTTTTAATCTCCAAGGTCCCTTCCAAACATGTGATCATTAGTACCTTGGATAGAGGTCCAAGTAGAACTGTCCCAATACTTCTCCTGTAGCTTTATCTTTCACAGTGTAAAGTGTAACACTTTCATTCCAAACATGAGCATCTGTCACTTGCTCAAATGAAAGTCCCAACAATTCCTGGTAGATACTCAGCAAGCCTTCAGTGACCACCTCAATGGGAAAGTATTCTTTGAGGAACTCTTGGTTTATGCAGTACTTGAGCTCTTCTGTCTGAGTCATGTAGTAATGTAGGTCCCACGCATTGATTTTCCCATCATATTCAAAACCTCTCTCTTCACATTCTTTTTTCTTCAAATTCAAAATAAACTCCCGTTCAGCCTCACCCAAGGGTTTTAATTTCTGGCTTAAATCATCTGTGAAGGACAAGGGAAAAGTTGACAGTCTACTGCTCTTGAGAGCAAGCATATGAGTACTTTAGCATGGTGCTAAACATGACACCAGGAGCAAGAAGGGATAAGAACAAGCTCAATTATGACAGCAGATTTTCCTTTCCAGGGATTGATTTTCTAACTCCATTTTCATTTTCCTTTCAGCACCACCAAAATCTGGCTATGCTCTCTTTGGGGCATCAACAAAAGGTAAAGTTTAGCTGAGAGAACTCTGACTCAATGTTGTAATTCAGGAAACAAAGCAAAAATGAAACTAATCTCATGCATGATGTTCTTCATAGAGGTTAAGCTCCTAACAAAGCCACAGGAAATAAATCAAATGTGACCTGTGGTCAACATTATCTACGAAGTGCTCAATGCATCTGATGGACATGGGCTTAGTTTCTTACTATCCCGTTCCTATGAAGAAGGATGATTTAGATACAGGAACTCTAGATTTTAGCTGGAGAAATTTCTGGGCACAACAATTTATATACTGTGGTCAATTTCTGAATGTTTTTTATTTGGTTAAATGAATATGCTCTTAATGTATTTACTGTTCACAATTTGCTATATATGTTAAGATAAAAATATGTGCCTGGGTCTCTAAACGGACATGCTACCTTAGATGCAGTCCCAAAGTGTGAGAGGGAAGCTGCAGATAGAGACGACTACTGTGTCCTCACAGTGGACACAAAGAGATATAGTTTTCATTAGGCCTATGAGAAGTATGCAAATGTAGACAGCAAGAGAACAATTCATATGACAACATGCCCATTTCAAATTAGAAAATTACCATAAAGGAATTAAGTTATTTAGTGAGCTGCGACAGAGAAATTTTAGCACTGTGATTACCAGTGAAAGAAACATTCTCAACAAACCAATCCTGTATGACATTCATCTGACTATATGGCAGTTTTCTGTTCACTTCTCTGTTGTTTCCACTAAGCAAGAAAACCACTGAGGAAAGGACTCTGTCTTATTCCTTCTGTGGTCATACTATTTAGCGTATAGCCTAAAATTGGGTAGTTGCTCATAAATGCCTCACAAGTGCGTAATTCTACAATAATAACTAAATTATCATCCGTGGAGCACATGTCACAGGCATATAGGATTCCAGCATATACATTAGTAAGGTAAGGTCCGTGGTCACTGTAGAAAAAGTGGAGTAATTTTCGGCTAAGGGCTGACTTCAATACATTATTAATTATTTTTATCTTAATTATGGTAATAAAAAGACACCAAAGCAACGAATACTTTGAGAAGTTGTTGAAGGCGAGAAAAAAACATACTTTGGCCAACTTGATTAGAGATGATTACAGCTCAAATGAGCATCTTTTTTTTTTTTTTTTTTTTTTGTGCCGGGGATTGAACTCAGGGCCTTGCGCCTGCCAGGCAAGCACTCTAACCACTGAGCTGACTCCCCAGCCCCTAAAATGAGCATCTTTAATACAGATAAGCTACTTGACCATTTTCCTTAAGATGAAAGGGAAAACAGTGATTTATTGAAACAGTGGCACCAGATTAAGAGGAAGATGAGGATGAGGGATGCTGTGCCAGTGACTAATGTCATGGACACATGGTTTTGAAAGTATTTATGAAAAAGTAATGTGAATCTACTTATTTGTTTTGATGTATGTTATAGTACTTTCATATATTAGTAAGTGGTATCTGGAGTATGTGTATTTTTTGTTTATATATGCTGTTTCCATTTACATCATATATGTCAGTTTATTTCATACAAATTCATAAGCAGCCCTGCTGTCACTACTGAATGCCCAGTGGCAGTGAGTAAAGCTCATGAGTTAACATCCTCTGTTAGGACTGCAGATGTCATGGGAAGAATCAGTGTGTGTGTATATATATATATAAATATAAAGATATATAAAAATATTTTTTTTTGTGCTGGGAATCAAAATCAGGGCTTTGCGCTTGCCAGGCAAGCACTCTAACCACTGAGCTAAATCCCCAGCTATGAAGAATCAGTATAAACATTCCAAACAAGATACTACAAAAAAGAATGAAGCAAGGGCTATAATAGCGACATAAACAATTAGCAGCCCCTGGAATCATGCACACTATCTAACACAGTAGGTAATGAATAAATTTCTCTTGAATGAATGAAAAATAGAATGTTGCCAAAGGCATATTAGGGTCTTAGGGCCTAAATTAAATTGGAATGATATAGCAAGATAGCCATGGGAGGGGGCTGGAAACCATACAACTGATTTTTGAAAAAGAACAACTAACCTAGAAAGGCCGTCACATGACTTGTGCTCTTTGCAGTGTTCATTTCAAGGACAAAGTCAGCGTGTGTGTTATAGCCCAGTAGTTTCGCCACTTGGGCCCGCAGTGGAAGTAGCTGCTGCAGAATTAGAGTGTTTTCCTAGTAACAAGAAACAAGAAAAACAAAAGTTAACAATTCCCTGGATCCAAAGCACTAGAAGAAGATACATTACATTTTTTGGCTTATAAAACTGTCAATTTTTTTTTTTTTTCTTTTTGAGACAGGGTCTTGCTATGAGTTCAAGGCTGTCCCTGAACTCAGTATGAAGCCCAGGCTGGCCTAGAACTAGCAGCAATCTTCCTGCCTCAGCCTCCCAAGTGCTGGGATCACAGGTGTGTGCCACCACAAGCTGGTGAAACTGTCAAATATTTTTTAGACCATCTTAATTGCTGGTTTCATTTCAGGGTTGAGAGTTTTTTTTTAAGTGATAGAATTTATTTCTGAAAAAATTTGTAATATTTTAAACCTCATGAGATAGTTATGAATTTCTTAATGAATTTTGAGGTACCTTAAACAAAGTAAAAATACATTTTTAAGGACATAGTGATCCTCATTCATTCTCATTGTATCCAATATTGTTACTTAAATTTTTTGATTCTTTTTGTGGTAAAATACCATAGAACCATATACATATATATTTGGTTCTTGTTCAATTTGGTTTATGACCAGAATCATGGAAAGAATTAAGTTTGTTAACCGAGGTACCACTGTATAGGTATATATGTGTTTATGTGTATGTGTCTGTGTTTAAATAGGCATACAGAAAATAATGTGTTGGCAGGGAAATAAAGAAACTGGAACCCTTGTATACTGCTGATGAGAATGTAAAATAGTGCAGCTGCTGTAGAAAATGATATGGTGATTCTTCAAAAAATTGAACATAGAATTACCATATCATCCACAATTCCATTTCTGCGTAAATATCCAAGAGAAGTGAAAACAGAGAATCAAAGACATAATTTATATACCCATGTTTATAGCAGCATTAATCAATATAGCCAAAGGATGGAAGCAATCCAAATGTCCTTTGACAGATGAATGGATCAAGAAAATGTGATACAGCAGTACCTAGATTCATGGACTTAATTCTTTCCATGACTCTGGTCACAAACTGAATTGGATGAGAACCAAAACAAATTCAATGGTCAGGTTCAATGTTGACCTTATGGGGAAATTTGATTCAGTTCTTGTCCAATTTGGTTTGCGACCAGAATTGTGGAAAGAATTAAATTTGTATATGTATATATTTCAGTCTTAAAAAGAAAGGACATTCTGACAGGCAAATGTTACAATATAGATGAGCCTTTAAGATATTACGTTAAATAAAATATGCCAGTCACAAAAAGACATAATGTATGATTTCACTTGTACGAGGTTCCTGAGCAGTCAAACTCTTAGACGCAGAAAATTGAGCGATAGTTGCCAGGGGCTGCAGGCAGGAGTGAAAAGGCAGGCAGTGTTTAATGAGTACACAGTTTCAGTTAGGGAGCACGGGAAAATTCTGTGGCTGGGTAGGGGTGATGGTTGCAGAACAACGTAAATATACTCGATGCCACATGTTATGGTCTGCACGTTCCTCTAAAACTCAAGGGTAGAAAGTTGATCTGAATTGTGATACCAAGAGAGAGCCACTGAGGAAGTGGTTAAGTCATGAGAGCTCTAGCCTTACAAATGGATTTGTGCCTCATGAGAGGCAGGAAGGAGGCAGCCCTTTTGCCCTTCCACCTTGTGAGGAAACACCATTCTCCCTTTCCCCCATTTGAGCACATGGCAAGAAGGCCCTTTCCAGATGCTATATTACCGAGCTCTGCTCTTGGATTTCTGTTTCCAGAAGTACATAAAAAAAGACATTTCTACTGTTTACTTTTGTTGTGTTGTGTTGTGTCTTGTTTTGGTTTTTTTCTTGAGATGGGATCTTGCTATGTATGCAGTTCAGGCTGGCCTTGATCTCACTTACGTAGTCCAGGCTGGTCTGGAACTCGCAGTGATCCTCCTGCCCCAGTCTTACACTTTTTCTTATGCTTTCTGAGCTTCAGCTTTCTCATCTCTCACTTTTCTTTTCTGATTTCATTTCATTAATTACCTACACAGGGTGGTCATGAAGATTCAAATGAGAATATACGTAAAGTTCTTACAAAAAAATGCCTGGCACAACAGCAAGCACTATATAACTTCTTATTATTAATGAAATACAGTCTCACTGTGTAGTTCAGGCTTCCACTGAACTCACTATGTAGCCTAGGCTGGCCTCGAACTTGTGGCAGTCCCCATCCTGAGCACTGGCATTACAGATGTGTGCTACCACACCTGGCACAATCAATTTCATTTTTTGAGACAGGGTCTCATTATATAATTCAGTCTGGTCTTGAACTCCAGGCAATTCTCCTGCCTCAGCCTCCTGAGTGCTGGAATTACAGGCATGTGTCACCACACCTGGCTATATATTTCAAAACAAGAAAGGAAACATGGATAAGAGAGCACATATAATATCATTCTCCACGTTCTAAAATTAACTAGTTGAATTTTTCTCTCATCTTTTCAAGCTTTTGCAGATCTTCTTATTAGACTACCAATTTTCCTCTGATATCTATTCTCCTATTCTTCTTTTTAGTAACAGAACTCTGGGTTTTTGCTGGACACATGATTACCTAGCTACCTTTCCCGGTCTTTCCTGTATCTATTTGTGGCCGTGTGACACTTAGTAGAACAATGAGGTGTGAGTAAAGTTATGAGTGAAATTTCTAGGTCATCTCTTTGCAAGTGCTTGCCTTGCTAGCTGTGAGGTGAAGATGACAACAGTGCTGGATGTCACGTACTGAGGATGGCTGAGCTGTCCTCTAGCTCAGGACAACTCACTTCTCAAGTGCTAGTTTCAAGAGAAACCTTTTAAGAAGTTGTGGTAAAATATATAACCTAAAATATACTATTTTTAGCCATTAACTACAAAATTTGGTGGCATTAACTATATTCACATTGTTGTGCAGCCATTACCACTATATTTCCAGCCAAAACCCTTTTATTATCCCAACAGAAACTCTCTAATCATTAACAGTAACTCCTCAGGCTGCCCTAGCTCCATTTCCTGGTAACCTCTAACCTACTTTCTGAGGAGAAGTAACTTTTTACTTTGAGTCGCTGTGCTTCTGAATGACTTTGGTAAAGTTGTTTAGCCTGCACCCTGACATATGGAGACCGACAGCAGAAATAGGGTGCAGCTATCACAAAAGTGAAAAAGGCAGGCAGAATGGCAGGTGAGGATATAAAGGCTGCAGGCTGGGAAGTTGCTGATGCTCATTATACCACGGAGAACATGTACCAAAGCTGTTGTTAGAAGGCAGGCCACATCCCTACTGAGGTATACAGCTCCAGAAGAGCTGTTTGGGAAAACTATTTTTTTTTTTTGACATGTGTTTACTGGTGTATTGATTTTTGAATAGATAATATAAGATATGAGTTCATGTGAAAACTGGCCAGTTTGCAAAGACAGGAGGAAAAAAATTCTGCTGAGTGAGTGTGTCTGTGGCCCACAGTAAGGCATCAGATGGTTGAAAAGTCAATAGTTCTGCATTCCTAACATCAGGAGAAAAGATGTCACTCTGAGTAAACTATAGAAACTAGTTTGAGAATACTGCCTTCTTCCTCAAGGCTACTTTTTCAAAGGAACCAAAAGCAGATTCCATTAAATTGAAAAAGAACAGAATGGCAAAATACAGCAATCAGTATATGAGACATGACAGTTGAAGAACTACAACTAAAAGCAGTATTTGGGTGTGATTATTATTGGGGGGGGGTGCTAGAAATCAAATTCAGGGCCTTGCACTTGCTAGGCAAGCACTCTAGCACCAAGCTAAATCCCCAATCCCTGGGTGTAATTATTATAACATGCATCTGACTAGAAGCAAACAGACAAAAAACTATGTAGCCCAGGCTGGACTTGAATTTGTGGCAATCCTCTTGCCTCTGCCCTCCAAGGGCTGGAATTACAGGCATGCACCATGATTCCCAGCTCTGAAACTAAGTTTTTGAAGGAATTTTATTACCAAAAATGATATAGGTTTGACCTACGAAATCCTGTGGTTATTTGATTCCTAAAGCACCCTTCACACTTCATATTGACATCAGCTGGGAATCTGTACTAGCAGGTTCCTAAAATATGATCATGGAGGATAATGGTCCAGAAAAAACTCGTGGCAGGCAAAACTAGGGTCCACACAGTACAAGTGATAAACGGAGTGACAGAAAGCAGACCCAAATTAAGTCCGATAGGGCTAACCAAGGAACTTCACAAGAACATGTCATCCTCTTAAGTTCTGCCAAACAGCTTTGAAAGCTGCTGTGTGTCTGCTATATTTTCCACTCTTTCATTTCCTAACGGGATTTTTTTTAGCATGGTCATTCCATTCCTATTCTACTACTGGGGTGTGGTTTGGGGTTAGGAGACTGGTAATATGTCCCTCCTTTCATAGGCTGTTAGATCATCAGAAGCTACAACCGGGGAGACCTGTGTACCACCCAGAGATTTTGGTCTTTGAGTTCAAGGCAGTAACAGGCCAGGAACTGACAAATGGTTCTATGACAAAAACAAACAAACAAACAAAAACAAGGTAGGAGGGATTTCCTTGTGGTAACTTGGATAGCCAGTGAGAAAGAATATAGTGGAGGATGCTAGCTGACTCAGGATCCATTTCTGTTTTTTCCTTTCAATAAAACCCTCTAAAGCTGAGTCATGATTGTCAACTAAAGACTATATTTCCCAGCTTCTCTTTGAGCTAGACAGGCTACATGATGAAACATGGTTCAGTGGGCAATAGAGTTGATGTATGTGTATATGTCATTTCTAGGCCCTGTCCTTGAAGACAGTTTGTACCACATCACCCTTTCCCCAGAAGCTGGGGAACAGTCCTAGAATGACCTAGAAGTCACTTGTTGAGGAGGGAGGGCTACCTTACCAGCCCTGGGATTCTGCCCTGGCAGAGAAATACAACTTCTAGTTAACTTAATCCATTCTATTTTTATTAGAACACCTTAGCTTGTGTCCACGAGAGCAGGTTGCTATTGAATAAAGAAAAAGCTAGAAGTCTTCTAAGTCTGAGGAGTTATGAGGTTCAGCACACACAGAGGAATATCAGTCTCAGGGATGACTTCAGTACTGGTAAACAAAACAAATCTTTTCTTGAAAATCTTCCATTAAGACAAAAGAAGGACAAACATTTGTAGTACCTCTTTGCACCTTGTATTAAAAGCCATTTCCATCTTCCTTCTGGTTTCAGGGACACAACATTTCTTCATGACAGGAAAATAGTGTGGATATTTCAAGGTAACTTTAAACTTGTCATCATCTGTCTTTTCTAAACTGTCAATGAAATCATCAGGAAGAGCACCTGCAAAAAGTCATTTTCTCACACATCAATTTTTCCACTCAGAGTTAGTTTATTTAGCATTGGCATGGTGCCTCTAAGTACCTCTAGGAAATTTGCTGGAGTAATTGAAATTCAGCTAAAATAATGACCATCTTTATAATATAATTTTGATTTTACTGGAATGGGGATGATGGGGAGAGGCCAGGTGACTCAGGAGATGGTATTCATAATATTAACTGGCTGCAGTGCATCTGTGCTGATGGCGTTTTGAAGAACAGACAAAATTGAGCCAAGAAGGGCTCAGGAAAGAAGAGGAGACTAGTTTAGGTTATAATGCAGGGGATCCCGAAAGATAGAAAAAAATTTCAAGGTTGTGATGGCTGTTGAACACCAGGGTAAGTTAATAAGAAAGATTATGGGGAAAAATGTTATAAAGTCTCCCCTGAAGTCTTTTAGAAATAGTATACACTCTTATCGGCCTAAAGTCTAATTGTGGCTACTTTGATTATCTTTTCCCTAGCAAGAGTGATAGGATTAGCTATTGGGTCATTTTTAAAATATTGTTTTGAACTCTGATTTAGGTTTTCTATCTGGAAAGCATAACAAATTGTGAGATGACATTACTTGCATAAATTATTGAATTTAATCTAGAAAAGTAACAGAATTTTACCAAGTTCAGCCTTGGAAAATACAAGGAAAGTATCATCCTCGTTGAGGTTTTTGTTAAAGTCAATACATAGTTCACTCATTCTTTTCTTCATTGATTTGATTTCCTGAAATGAAGAAAAATATATAGAACATCAATAATAAAAAGAAACTTTCATTTTTATTGCCATAAGTCAAGTACATTTCACTTGTATATGAAGACTAGACTCTCTACCCCGCCCTCAGGAAGCACTTTCCAGAGATGTGTTTGGAAAAGTAGCAGTTGGCAGTCTTCTATGTCATGCTCATGGTATCTGTGTGTAGTGCTTACAGAAAGGCAAACCTGGGGATATATTAGAATTAGTTGTAAATCTGAAGAACTAAACAAATTATGTAGTTACAGGAAAAGCAGTATCTAGTACATTGTATATATAAACAGTTGCTAAGTGAACGAAGAATTCAGTGACCCATTACCAATGAATATATTTAAAATTTTAAATTTAGTACTCAGTATCTGGTACTGAAGTAAACCAAGAGATAAGAAATGAGTAATTAATTCTAAGGTTGATTTGGAAAAAAGGTAGTGTCTTCGTTTCATAGAGCTTTTGCAAACAAAGGTGATTTAGGGATCCTATTGGCACAAAAAGTGTAAGTAAGCAAAGTAACCAGTAAGAAAGAAATCACAAGAAAAAATTGTATTAATCTGCCCCAGTCTTCCCAGAATGCCAAGTAATGACATTTACTTAAGCTGATTCTCAAAATGGATCCCTGCAAGGAGCACTGGCATCACTTGGGAACTTTGGTGAGACACACAATTCCTCAAGACACCACACCAACCCCACTGAAATGCAAACTCTTGGGAGTAGGGTGCTATAATCAGTTTCAGTTAGTCCTCAGGTAATTCTCATGCACACTAAATTTGAGATTTCTGCCTCAGTGCATAAAGTTCAGTGTCATTTTAGGAAGCTTTGATTGACTCCTCAACTCTCTGCCCATCTCCTTCCTACTCTGTAGTACAGTAGTTGGGATAGGAAACACCAGTTAGGTAATCATTCTGTCCCTTCTCCCTGTAGCAGTGACTGGGTCAGACAACCCAGGCCTGGCATTCCACTTATTAATATCTGCAGAAAAGTATTAGGTGGGAGATTCAAGGAAGTAATACAGAAACCAAAAAAAAAAAAAAAAAACCCGAAATAATTCTGTAATCTGTTCTACTCTTCTGACAATGCTAGATACTGAAATTTACTTAAATCACACTGCTTCTTAAAGTGGGGTCCTGCCAAGAAGAATCAGCTTCTGATGGGGAACTCAGGATTGGGCACAGGATCCGCTCTTGGACAAGACATGAAGGGAGTTTTGAAGGGAGGGGAGTTTTGAGTGAGGTATTAGAGGTTTCTCTATGTACTTCTTGATGGTGGGTTTTTGTTTTGTTTTTTTTAAAGATTCATAGCCATTTTAGTAATAAAAGAAAGCAGCCTTTGGATAACACCATGTGATAGTTAACTGACCATGTCAAGATCAGTAAGAAACACTCAGCTACGTTGCATCAGCATGATTCTGGGTGTGGAAGACCCTTCCTAGGGAGGATTGTTGCCAGAATGCTATATAAAAGGGAAACAAAGAAGGAAAGACTGCTTCTGATTCTTCGGAGGAGCTCCTCTTTTCACCTTCACCTTGGACATTATCTCCTGGCATCCAGCACAGGCTCTTCAGCCTTCTGGTGTGGACTCTGCAGCTTTCCGCATAAACCCTTCAGCCTCTACCACAGACCCTTCGGCCTCCTGATACAGACTTGCACAGGACACTACAGTGAGTTCCAGGCCTCTGACTGGAATCTTCAGATCTCCAGTGCACAGACAGACAGACATTTTGCATTCTTCACACTTCTCTGACTCTGTGGGTGGCCCCTGTAAGCCAATCTCGTAGATTCTTCTCCATCTGTATATCTGCATTTAATTTGTTTCTCTAGTAAGCACTGACTGATAGACACCACCACTGAAGACAGAGCAGAGAATTAGAAAAATCAGGTGGCCAGGGGCCCTACTGTGCATCTAGATCTAACTCACCTGTGAAACCCATCTACCTCTGGATAGTCCAGTTATACAAGCAATGAAATCTCTTCTATCGTTTAAGGGAATAATAGATTTTTTTGTTTGATTTCTTGTTAGCTGCAACCAGACACAGCTTAATCATTACAGTTTTCATGCCTGAAAGAGAACTGAAGATTGACCAGAAAGGCACAGAGTCTCACACAAGTCAGATCACCTTTCTCCTCTAATTAGGATCAAGATGATACCAGGTGACCAAAGGGCATTCCGGTGGGAAAATGCAGGCACCTATATCTCAGAGGTGCCTGCAGTTATAGCTACCATAATGACATCACTTGGTTGGATTTCTTTCAAACTTATTTCCAGTCCTGCCATCTAGAAGAATGACCTGGAAATAAATTATGAATTATATTTCCTGTTCAAGAGGAATGAAATTAATTCTGCAGCTGAGTTTATTATTGAACCTGGAAGACATGATTGGTTTCAGACAAAAGGAAAAGTCTAAGAGGCACTTTTCAGCAGCTTATCTCTTTTCTTTTACGGTGCATATATTAATCATAGAGTATTCCATTCCAAAGTGCTGGCTTTAAAACTCTCCACCAATAAGGATTTTATTACCAGTGCCCTATCTTTGTAAGATCAAAGGAGGGAGACTCCAAATCAACTATTAAAATCTGGAACTAACTCTTAAAGAATATTAAGTAGAGCAGGGGAAGTAAGTCCAACACATGAAACAAATAAAACTTGGACAGGATCAAAGAACAATTATCAGTTGTTTGTCAGTCACCACGAGGCTAACAGGAGTTATTGGACAAAGCACTGAAAACTGAGTACACTGTGAATAGATTAGTATTGTGTTATTTTATTACAACTTATCTTGTAATAAGTTGCCTATTTCCTGATTTTTGTCTATTTCCTGATTTTTATTGTACTTCATTTATTCATTTTTTTCCTATTAAGAAAAGGAAACATTAACTCACATTCTGTACTTGTTCTGGAAGATGGAGTCCATTCCTTTTTCCCATTTTAACTGACTTTTCCAAGTATCGTCTGGCTTCAGGCTTTATCTTCTCCACATCACAGGTTTCCTGAAATTAATAAGCATGAGAATCATTTTTGTTGAAGTGGTACAGGGGTAAATTATGAACTATGAGGCCAAAGAAATTTATTTATCATCTCTCTTGGGTTATGAAACACACAGGGGATTATAAGACAGACCCTTTTGAAGGCTTAATTTCTTTTATGGTTTATTGAGCTTCTGTTCATTTAAAACAGAAATGTTACATAAACAAAAGCTAACCAGAATTTCCTTACCTTGTCTCAGAATCAAGATGGCCTGTACCGCTAGAAGGCATGATAACAGAAGCATTTACATAATCTCATTCTGAGCATTCTTCATGACTGAGTCATCTTTTTCACAAAACATACTTCTTATCACAAATCATCTGGATTTAATTTTCTATGATTTGCTAACCTGGTTCTACTTGAGAGGCAAGAATAAAAATAATGGGGTAAATTCTAAACAAATGCAGAGTGGGACTCTTTTGCCAAGAAACCAAACCAGGACAGCTGGATAAAACCCCACCCCAACAAAAGCTTCCAATATTTCAAAACTGCCTTCCTGTCACTTGGCAAAGAGAGATCAAGGGACTACAGCAAGCTGCACATGAACAAGTATCCGGGGAAAATGAGTCAGCACTACACAAAGAACACTAAAGCTGTTTGTGAATTTGAATTGTAAGCAGCAACACAACACTCCCTCCAAAGAACAGAGGGCCCTGGAGGAGAATGAAAGATTCCCCCAGTCGCAGCAAGGTAATAGAAACATCACACATTTCTCCAAAAGAGGTGGCATAATATTCACGGCACATCTGCCATGAGCGGTCAGTTAGTGGTTATGAGGAAGAAATGAACTCCACACAGATTCAGCAGGTATAATGAGATTCAGTTTGGGCAAGAGCCAGTGAGGGCCTTCTGTCACCGGAGCCTTATAGACTCTGTGACCCAGGTACCCAACCCTGAGCACTCCTCATTTCCCAACTCATTAGATCTTTACAAGCTTTATTAAGTTTTACAGACCATTTTAGACTGTTGGTGCTAAGCTCATGACATAATAATCTGGTAACTATTTTTTACCTTTTTTGCAGCAGGTTAATACAGAGTTGTATGTTAACTGGGGGTATATACCACTTAGGACAGAAACCTGTATTTATTCTGCCTACCAATAACTTGTGTCATAGTAATACGGTACCAACACATACATTACTCAAAGTTTCCTCTGAGTTTATCCCAGTGGAGGCAAAATACAGTTAGACACCTTTTTCCATAATGACTTCCTTTAGTGTCCCTGTAGAATTTGTGAGTGTGTGGGCCTGCCTGGAGTTGGAACCATCCCCACCTGGTACTGGCACCTAGTGGGATCCTCACAGCAGGAGCCTGCTATGGGAAGCAATCCAGAATTCCCAGGGGATGACTGGGCTGAGGGCTGGCTCCCTAGTAGTTCAAATAAAGTATTCATGAAGATGTGATTAACTTGTGTTCATCTAAGCTGTCTTTGATAGTGCCACAAAGTCGGCCTTGAAGTGTGAGCCATGGCAACAGAAGTCTCTAGACACTGTAATATTGCAAGCTGTAAAGTGGGGAGAACCAAGCAGTATGTGTTTGGGAAGGCGTATACCAGGATCCCTGTTGAGAAGGGCTGGCAGGGCCTGGGTAGGTTGTTAAGGACACAGGTGAGCAGGTGGAGATGCAGAGCAGTGTGCCAGCCAGTGAGAAGCTGACAAGTGCATCCAGACAGCTGCACAGGCACCAGGTTCTTCGTCCTATTCACCCCTGAGTTTAGACGAGAGACTCATAATAAAACCTCAGTGGCTGCTATAAGCAAAATTCCTACTTCACAAGTATCTTGATGATGACAGGCTCTCACACTGCATAGGCCTAAACTTGCTGTATCTATTAGACTGCTATTTCAGCAAGCCTGCAAGTATACTCAGGGCAGTAAGCTCAACTTTCACACTCTAGATTAAAATTAAAACTACTTACTCTTAAAACAGGTGATGCACGTGTAAACAAGTAAAAAGGATATCTTAAGATAAATCATCCCTGAATTACATCCAATTATAATGACTAATTAATATACTGAAATATTTAATTCACCACAAAAGGACATTAAAAATCTAATTCAGTTTTAACCAGATACACCTTGCTACTCAGACTCAGGTCTCAGGCAACCTCTAAAAGCCTCTGGTAGGAGTGAGGTGCTCCTAAAATGCACTTCTCAAGCACGTTCCTGTTCCAGAGCCCATCATCACAACATGGTCCTTTATAAGCCCCATACAAGGTCAGAATTACTGCCCAGGGACTTTTTGGAGGGAGTCAGCAGCACTTCTAGACTGTTTTGCTGTAACTGTACCTTTCTTCCCACACAAAAATTTCTCCCCTTGAATCTGAACCAGGCCACAGTTTTGGGTGAAATTTCTTCTCTTTAAAGGGGAAAGGGCTAAAGTTCTCTAAAGTAATTTTTAAGTTTCTATGATCTGAGAGTAAGCAGACTTATCTTAACCTCTTTGGTGGCAAGATTTATTTTTCCCTTAACCTCCTCTTGTAATAAAGAGCTTTTATATGAATATGTTCGTGTATGTTCACTCCTCCTTTCAGGTAATGCTTACTTATTTAACAGATGAAAAGACTGAGCTTAAATGTTCTCCCCCAAATCACACAGCTATCTAATGGTAAAAATGGCAGAAAAATAAATTCCTCAAACTCTTATGTTTACTGTTCTTTCCAATGTGCCATACTACTACCTTACCACTCTTAATTCATTACCAATCTTGAAATTTTTATAATAAAAAATGAGAAATTTTCTTTATTTCCCCCAAATCCTCTCCAATTTCTGACCCACAATTTTGTCCCTTTTTTTCACAAGACTTTCATATTTCAAGTTTCTAAAATCCACAAATAAAAAATATGCCAGTGGGATTTTCTGTGTTGTGTATACTGTGTATATATGAAGTAGAAATTATAATGCTCTTGAAAGAACTCTGAAGATGGAGATTACTTTCTCTTAAAGTCATTTAAAAAATGGATTCACAAACTTTGAATTTGCTAAGGAAATATAAAAAGATACCAGAACATGTTATTGGAGAGCAAGGGCTATGTGTAGCTCAGTGGTAGAGCACTTGCCTAGCATGTGTCAGTACCTGGGTTCAATCCCCAGAACCATTTAAAAAAAAAAAAAAGGGAATGTTACTAGAGCCTATTTTGAAAGCTAAAATAGATACATAACTGGTTTTACTTGCAGTTTCTTTCATCTTGCTTACCTTTCTTCTGTTTAATTTTCCCCTGGCCCATGACATTTATTGTTGGGTTTTTATTCTACATAAAACTCTCTTCAGCAGCTGCCTGCACCGCAGGCTGCAGAGCTACAGAAGGGCCTGCCTGCCCACTCCTGATTCACTGTGCCATCACAGGACTCATGGCTTTCCTGTGAGCCACAGTACGAAGACATGGAATTGGGGCACCACACTACATGAAGACATGTTTTAATCAGGGTAAGTTCAGTTCCACTCAATATACATTTACTGAGTTCCTATTTATGCCAGGCACTAGGGAAATAAAAATGAACATCTCTGAGCTTTAAGTCATATGAAGGGGAAAAATCTATTAACAGATAATGTCAATTATCATTTAATCTGAAGAAAAAAAAAGAGAAATTAAGAACCTGGACAAAAATGAGTCACCAAAAAAGGACTCCTGGACACTGGAGAAACTAGCCATGGTAGTTGGTATTTTACAGCTGGGTCTCAATGCTGTAAAGGCCTGAGAAGACCACATGTTTTGATAACTCTGTGATAGGTACGGTAAATAAGTGGAATTGTGAATGTATGTGTGTACGTGTGTATGCAAGTATGCATGCACTCATTCATTCATTCAGGGGAACTAGGGATTGAACCCAGGGCATTAGCAGTGAGCTATTTTTAACCTCCCCTCCGTTTAAATTTTGAGACAGGGTCTCATTCAATTGCCCAGGCTGTGCTCAAACTTGCAAGCCTCCTGGCCTCAGCCTCTCAGAGTGCTGGGATTATTGGCATGCATCACCACACCAAGCTTGGTCCTGATTTTGTGGCACTGGCTCTCCCTGGGCAATGGAGTAGGAGAGAGCACATAATGCTTAAAAGCATCTGTACTTGGACTGGGGATGTAGCTCAGTGGTACAGCCTGTGCTTACCATGAACGAGGCCCTCAGATCAATTCTCAGCACTGAAGAAAAAAATCTATACTTAATCCCATGATCTATTCATCAGCACAGTAACATTAAAACTTTACTTTTTAAATCACAAATTTCTTAAGATAAACTGGCAAAGCCAAAACCTGCAGCTCTGAAAAAAATATATACAATATTACAATTGGTCACTATTTTACAAATTTAGCTTACACAATTCAGCCTCTATTTTACCAGAGAATTCTTACTGTGCATTTATTAATTAGCAGGTGATGGGAATAAAATACAGTGGAACACTTTTATTTTGAAGACACTGCACATTTTCCTCACCAACATACCTAAAAAGAACATCGATGAAACTGATTTTTGCTGGTTTTTTAGTAAATAATTGAGAAGACTTTGTCAGAACTGGAATACCAAGATCCATTGGCATAACTGCTGGCTTTTAACATTTGGTCATCCTTTTAGCTAACAAGATGAGGAAATCCTTTTTTCCTTTCTTTTGGTAGAATTATGAATATATTTAATATGTTAAATTTTTATGTAATATCTGATATCCATAAATGAATGTAATTACATACATGTAAATTATAAGGACAAATTAAATCCACCCTTCACTTATGAAATACATTAACAACACTGTTGCATTTACCAGTGTAACAAGTAACCTATGCAAAAGAAAACTGTCTTGAGTTTTATGATAAACATTTTTCTAGTTTTATCACTTATATATATGTTTAACTTTGTTTTTGAGCTTCAAAAGATGATAATGCTGTATGCAATACCATGCAATTTCTTTATTTTTCTCATTGTTGCTAAGATTGAGCCATATAGTTCCACAGATGCTACATTCATTCAGTGGGACTAAGGATTGAACCCAGTGCTAGGCAAACACTCTACCACTGAGCTAAATCCCCACCCCTCAGTATTTATCTTTTCACTTTACAAATATAAGTTATTTTAATGTAGTCAATTTATTGGTCTTATATTTCATACTTAGCACTTTTGTTTCTTAAGAAACACAATACATAAAAAAGAAACGTATTTGTGCCCAGATGCCACAAAGATACTGTCTTACATAAACTTACAGAAACTTTAAATTTAAAATTTTTCAGTTTGTTGTGAGGAAGACATCCCATTTTATTTTTTTACACATGGATAACTCACGTTTCAGCATCAGTTTATAAAGGACTATTTTGTGAATCTGCTGCTAGTTGGTTTATCACATTAGTTTGCCGAATACTGTTATGGTATAGATGGAGATCATTCAAGCCTAAAGTGCTCACAGATAGGATTTGAGGAAGGTGACTGGATCCAGGGGGGCACTGTACTCACCAGTGGAATCATTTACTGTTGAGTTCAGCAGCTGTGTGCTGCTGGAAGGTGGGGCTGGGCTGGGCCAGAAGAGGTGGGTCTCTGGGGGAGGATACATCTCTCTCCCAGGCTCTTTCCTTCTCCCTCTGTTTTCTGGGCCCCGTAACATGAACAACTTTTCTCCACACAGGCCCTTCCACCATGGACTTAAAACTTCTAAAAACCATGAATCAAAATAAATCTCTCCTCCTCGTGAATGTAGGGTATTTTGTTTAAGTGATGAGAAAAGTGATTAGGACAAACATTTTCTAAATGCTAACTTAGTACCAGTTCTTTTGCTAGAGGTTCAAAACAGAGTCAAACATGGCACAGCCCTCCCTTGAGGGGTTGAACATAAAGTGTACATGATGTCTGGCAAGCACCTACCAACCACCATGTGGCTCATGCTTTTTGTTTTTCTCTTGTTTTGTTTTTGGTGTTCTGAGATAAGGTCTCACTATACATTCCAGGCTGGCCTTGAACTCAGTATGTAGCTCAGGCTGGCCTCAAGCTTGCAGTAGTCCTCTTGCCTCAGCTCCTGAGTGCTAGGACAACAGGTGTGTGCCATCATACCTGGCTTCACTTGGTAGTTCTTGGGGAAGGTTCCAAAGGTCAGCTTTAGTTTCTCCACTTACAAGAAGGACTGCCTCACAAGATGGGTATAAATGTTAAACCAGCCAGGCCAGGTGGTGCATGCTTGTAATCCCAGCACTCAGGAGGCTGAAACAGGAGGATTGCCCTGAGTTTGAGGACAGCCTGGGGTACAAGCGAGTTCAAGGCCAGTCTGAACTACATAGGGAGACCCTGTGTCAGAAAAAACAAAATATTAAATCAGCTATCCCTATTGCTACACAGACATAAAGTACTGCTAATAGTCACACATTGGATGGATGGAGTGAAGAAGACCACAACACATAGGTTATTTTTAGGGTCTAGTATAATTTATCCCATTTAGTCAACTAATTATTTATTTTGGAGGTTTTGAAACATGACTGTTACTCAAATGATATTCCCCAGACTGGGAAGTGGTGTTTCTTAAACCTGGGCACTTTTCAGTGACCAGTTATCTGCGTTAGCTTTCTGTCAGTGTGACAAAATATCTGAGATAATCAATTTATGTGAAAGAAGGGTTTTATTCTGGCTTATGATTTCAAAGTTTCCCATATACAGTGAGTCGGCTCTGTTGCCTTTTAGACCTGTGGCAAAGCTGTGTATTATAGTGGGGAGCACACGGTGGAGCAAAGCTGTCGACCTCATGGTGGCCAGGGGGCAAAGAAAGAGAAAGGAAAGGGATAGAGTCCTAATATCCCCTTCAAGAGCATGCTATACCAACAACTTAACTTCCTTCCACATCTTTATACTGCTACAGGCTGGGAAGCAAGCTCTTGGCACATGGAAGTTGGAGGATATTCACAATCTAAACCATAGTATCATGCAATACAGTATGGCAGAAATGGTGCTATAAGAGTTCTGAGAGGGGCTGAGGATTTAACTCAGTGGCTAAAGTGCTTGCCTTGCAAGCACAAGGGCCCAAGTTCGATCCTCAGCACCAAAAAAGAAAAAAGACTTCTGAGAGCATAAAACACAAGGTACACTCTCTGCTGGAACACTCATATTGGAGCCCTAAGTCTCCAGCAAAGAACTCTTCTCACCTTGATGCTATTATTCTTTAAGGAAACCACAAAAACAGATTACATAAAGATGTCCTGCATAATAGATTGAATGTGTCCTCTCAAAATTCCTTTGTTGAAGCCCTAAACTCCCACCCCATATGACTATATTTGGAGACAGATTTTCAGGAGATAATTTAGAATAAATGAGATAGAAAGGGTGGGATACTAATTTGAGAGGATTCTTGGCCTTACAACAAGGGGGGGAGCAGCTTGTAGTGAGGAAAGACCATGTACCAATTGGAAAGGGGCAGTCTGCAAACCAGAAGGGGAGCTCTTATCAGGTGATCATGCTGGTACTCTCATCTTAGACTTCCAGCCTCTAAAACTGTAAAAAAAAAAAAGTAAATTTCTGTTGGTTAAGCCACTTAGTCTGTGGCATTTTGTTACGACGACCAAAATACCTTCAGGCTACAGAAAGAAAGAGAGATGCCTGGCTAGTTTCTGTCTGCTTTGACTCCAGCCACCACTACCTGAAACTGCACATGAGACCCCATGTCACAAGTGCCCAATTGATTCCTTCCTGAATTTCTGATCCACAGAAACTCAGAGAAAACAAAATGACTGTTGCTGTTTCTGGCTGCTAAGTTTTGGGGCAATATGTTATGCATCAGTGGGTAACAGGAATCTTTATTGGATACAAATCTGTGCAAAGAACTATGAAATGCAACTTCACATTTCTATTTCTTAATCTTAAGTGAAAAGTGACATGACAGCTAAAGTAACATTTTATATCCAATTTGGACAACACTATAATTGATTACTATCTACACACCGTTGCTATCTTGGGAATTCAGTATTATTCAGAGCACCCTCATTTTAGCACAGCATGCCTGAAACTGCTGACTTCATGTTAATTTAAGCTCTTATTTATCCAGCTCGATGAAGGCCTTGAGTGTTGCACTGTCCTATGTTACTTAAAGTATTAGAAAGGAAAAAATAAATAGAATATTTGAATTGTACCTAATTTTGCCCTGTAGGTATGAACAGGACGAGATTTAGCATTTATTAGGGGACCAAGATATGGAGGAGGAGAGGAGGAATTTATTTTTATTATAAAGTATGATGAGGAAATCTAAAACAACAAACCTTCTGTGTCTTAATAATGTTTGTAAAAATCACAGAAGGTGGAATAGTAACAAAAATAATTATTCTAAACAAAGAAGTCTTGAGAGAGGCTAGGGCTGAGCTCAGTGGTACAGCACTTGTCTGCTACGCAGAGCACGTCAAAGAAAAAAAAAACATGATGAAAATGGGATCAATG
The DNA here is from genome assembly GCA_004026905.1 of Hystrix cristata. Classification (NCBI taxonomy): domain Eukaryota; kingdom Metazoa; phylum Chordata; class Mammalia; order Rodentia; family Hystricidae; genus Hystrix; species Hystrix cristata. The sequence continues at coordinate 29,567 of PVJO010001208.1, forward strand.
AAAGGAAATTAGGAATTTTAGGGAAAAATTCTAAAATACATACAAAATAGAGAGCTGAAAGGAAAACTGTTTGGAGATAAAACTAGAGAATATAAAGGCCATGATTCAAATCATGCAGAATAATATCTTTAGTAAAAAAAAAAATTTAGCTAATAAGGATTATCATATACTTACTTTTATTCATTTTTATAATCTGGGTTGCGTATTCTGAACCATACTGATGATTATTAATTATAGGATAAAATTTATTGTTCAACATAACAAAATAAAAAGCCTGTACATCTTACCTATTTAAGTAAAGTCCTGGTTGCATAGTCTATAAAAAGTTGCAAATTAAAAAGCAGTTTCACGTCAACTTGTCATAAAAAGAAACAAACAATATTTTTTGGCGATTTTGCACAAAGAAATATGTACAATAAAAAATGCCTAGGAGAGTAAAACACTTTTTCCAAAAAAATTGCTAAGGTGTTGCGAAAAAGAAAATTTAAAACAAAGACATGATGAAAATTCTGGAAGGCAAATAAACATTGTTAATAAAAAGATCAAAGTATTCAAAACAGATCTATGTACAACATTCAATATCCGTAATTTCTGTGAGTACTGAAAAATGTAAGAATGACAGCAGCGGGCATGACTGACGTCTGTCATCAATATTACAGCCAATACAAGGTATTTACAGATAGCTGAATTTGCTTCTAATTGATTTGGTCTAATATAAACCCAAATCTCAGATTTACAGATGTGTGCTCTTATACAGTTGGTCTTTAAGTGAATGAAATTAGCAACTCAATGTAAATGTAATCAGTATAATACAACATTACATAGTACTATGCAATGTTCATTGTTAAAATCATTGGAAACCAAATTTAGGAAAATTTAAATACTTTTTATCCTGGGTCAAAGGATAAAACCCAGGGGACAGAACCCAGGGCCTCATGTATGCAAAGTAGGTATTCTACCACTGAGCTGCACCTGCTCCAGCTTGCAGGTTCTTACTTTCTGATTGCAGGCCCACTCCCCTCCTTAAAGGGATTTATGCCATTTACCTGTAAATGAACAATTCTCTGAAATATATCTTCTCTCATGCTCATTTCGATATCAAAACGAGAAAGTCTCTTGTCTGCTTCTGTACTTGCTGCCCGTACTTCTTTGTCACAGGATATATGCTGAGGAAAGTCTAGCATGGTTCTTTCCACTGTTGACAGAGGAAAAAAACACAAGTATTAAGGCAAATACCTTCTTCCTAGATGAATGATTATGTTGATTAGGTTTTCATTTTCTATTTTCTGCAAAAGTTCCTAACACTGTCAAGAAACAGCAACTAATGCAAACCTGGCCTGTGGTATTTGAAACCTTTATAGGGAGGGGAATAGGAAAAGGGAGGGGAATTGGAAAAAAAGAAGCAACGAGATATATCATGTAGAGGTATAAATCCCTATGATGAATGTTATCACTATGTACATCTAAAATGTACCATTAAAATAAAATAAATTAAAAAAAAAACCTTGGGGCTGGGGATTTAGTTCAGTGGTTAGAGTGCTTGCCTTGCAAGCACAAGGCCCTGAGTTCGATCCCCAGTTTAAAAAAAAAAAAAAAGAAAGAAACTTTTATAAACAATAAGATATGCACTAAGCACTTACTTAAATACATTTAGGGTGTAATTTATTAACTGGGACTATACATAGATAAACATATAGTTCTTATACTGAGGTATCTTAGGATCTGGGAAGGGAGGAACAGGGTGCATTACAAAGATAAGGAAGAATAGAGGACAGAGCCTGTTGGCTGTCAAATAAAAAGCACACTAACTCACAAGCAGTAGATCCCAAGTGTTAGGGCACTATGTCATGTGCTATAGAGAAGATTAGATCTTAAAGGAGGAAGGGCTCAGAAAGGGGTTGAAAAAATAAAGCGTGCAAGCATGGGGCCTGGCAGAGACAAAGGATTTTCAAGAAACAAGCAGATCAACATAGAAGGATGGGGTCTGTTTAGAATAAACTTCTTTCTTTTTTTTAAACTATAGACACCTGAAAAACTCAAAGCAAAGTTATGGACGCTACTGCAAATGCACACATCATATAAACATTAAAAGTTGCATACAATTTGAAAGATTCTCAGAATTCTTTTTTTTGAGGGGGTGGGTTGTTGGGGATTGAATTCAGGGCCTTGTGCTTCCTAGGCAAGCTCTCTACCACTGAGCTAAATCCCCAAACCCAGGATTCTCATATTTCTAAGTGGACACATCCAGTAAACACAGCTAGATACTGGGGATATCCCTGCTAAATGACAATGGTAAGTAATTTGGTCTGCTCTAATCTTCACCTATTAAAACCAGTTCTTGGGTTTTTCATATATTACATTTTGACTTTATTTGATTAAAATTCTGATACCAGTGAAATAACTAATAATATAGAACAAAAATAAATATTGTTTATAGCAGTGGTTGTGGTTATACTGTGACAATGAATACTTTTATTATCATCAGTATTTTGAGGAATTATAAAGAGGTAAAATTTATACATGTGCTATCCTTTACACACCAAGAAATAATACAGTTCAACAAGCTGCCTCACTTATCAGTTCTCTTAAAAGACTGTTATAAATACAACTATTTAAAAAAATACCTGCCAGAAATATTAGAATAAATCCATAATGTGTGCTCAAAAAAGTAAATCATGTATGTTTTAGGATTTAATTTATACATAGGTATTTTTTTGGTTTTTTGAGACAGGGTCTCGCTATGTAGTTGAAGTTGGTCTTGAACTCATTATGTAGCCCAGGCTGTCCTCGAATTTGTGGCAATCCTCCTACTTTAGTCTCCTAAGTGCTGGGATTACAGGCGTGTGACACCATGCCTGGCAGGATTTAATTTAATGTATAATTTTCTAATGGTTAAGGAAAAAATGGAACAGAGAGTTTAAACTTTAATACATACAATACTTAAGTGATACAGTTAACTCTATGCCGCAATTTCCCTTTAATTTTAAAAATCAGCTCAAGAGGCTGAGTATTTAGCCCAGGGGTAGAATGCTTGCCTAGCAAGTGCAAGGCCCTGACTTTGATCCCCAGCACGGAGTAAAAAAAAAAAAAACAAAAACTCAAAAAGTTATTAAGACTGAATTCAATACCTAGAACCACAAAAAAAAAAAAAAAATCAAAATTGCTCAAAAACTTAAATTAGCAACACAAGATTCAGGAGCCTAAAACTGGAAGCAGATTCTTAAACAATCATGCTGAAAACCATTTCCTTCTGTACTCTGCCACAAAGAGCTGGAAACAGACGTAGACTCTCCCTGCCAAACTATAAACAATGCTGATGTCTTGTCCCCAGCACTAGACAAAAGAAGCCTTAACATCTACTGTAGGAGGTAGAATGAACTTTCAGAACACGTACAGATAAGAGAAAGTGAGTTTAAAAAAAAATCTGCCCCTAAACTCAGAAATTCTAATGATTAACCAAAAGATAAATGTATGGAAGAGCAAGAACAAATACCACAGGGGCTGGGGATTTACCGCAGTGGTTAGAGTGCTCGCTTTGCAAGCACAAGGCCCTGAGTTCAGTCCCCAGCACCAAAAAAAGAAAAGGACAAATACCACAAACCTTGAGGTATGCTTAAAAGATCCATTATTCGTAAAAAAACAGAATTAAAGATAACTATTTTAAAAGGACTTTATGTTTTAAACCCCCATGGATTTTTAGACCAGTCAAATGCATGAGTAGGCCAGCACACCATCCTAGCCATAAGTCACCAAAGAAGGAAGCAACTGAATCAAGGACAAGCCCTGAACAAGATAGGACACATATACGAAGTTATTGCTGGAAAAACTGATGAGTTGGGACCAACTCCATCCCTTGGACTCTAAGAAGCCTTCCCAGATCCTTGTAAGCAGATGTAGTGGCCATTAGTGAGAGTGAAGCCATTGGTAGTAGGGTAGGGACAAATGTGGGGTAGACCTAATACATTGTAAAAACAATACTGTATATGTTCAGTGTAGAAAATGTGGAAAACAGAGAAATACATAAAGAAGGAAGTCAGAATAACCTGTAAACCCTCACTCAAGATATTAACTGCTGTGACAGTTAATTTTATATAATTCTATTTTTTTTTTTGCATCTCATGGTTTTATTTTTTAATTAGAAGATTGAGGATTTCTCATCTATTTGTGGGTTATATTTGTTTTCTTCTATTCATAGCTTTTGTTCAAATTGTCTTCTCTGCTGGCTTTTTCCTAATGATTTATAGATACTCTTTGTATACTGTGGATATTAATCCTTTGTAGTACAGCTTCCCTTTGTTTTGTTTTTAGACAGGGTCTCACTATGTAGCCCAGGTGGGCCTAGAAATTGGTGATCTTCCTGACTCGGCCTCCCAAGTGCTAGAATTACAGGTGTGCGCCATCGTGCTTGGCTCGTATATTTTCTCTGACACTTGTCTTTTACTTCATTGGTGGTGTCTTATACAAGAAGCTTACAGTTTCGCAATGTCCCGCGCACGTGTCTTTGGCTTCTAATTTTGTATAATTCTTGATGCTGTTTTTTGAGGAGAATAACATTCACATCTGTGAACTGAGAGTGAGCCGACTGCTCTCTGCAATGTGAGTAACCTCATCCTATGAGTAGAGGGCCTGTCTAAAACATAAAAGATCTCTCCTGAAGCAAGGGAGAGTTCTCCAGCAGATGTCTTCAGGCCTCATCTGCACACCTGGCTCTCCAGGGTCTTGAACTGTGGGCCCATACTACAGATTTTATCCTTACCATCTTCCATTATCATGATAGCCAATTCCCTCTAATAAACCTCCTTATATGAACTCTACTGGTTCAACTTCTCTGGGGAATCTTGTAACTCTTGTGAAAACTGATTTTCTTCCAGTTTTCCCTCTGTATCCTTTTCTTCTGTGTCATTAAATACTACTTCTAACTATGATTTTAATGGCTACATAGTGTCACAGAGGATGGGTGTTTACAATTTATTTGGTTACCAAACTGTGACAGTATACCACAGTTCTATTGGGTGAGATGTGGGGCTTGTTTCTCAGCCTTTCTACAATAAAAGTACATACTTTTACATAAATTTATAAAATTTTGCCTGTATCTGATTATTTCCTTAGAATAAATTCTGAGATATGGAATTACTGGGTAAGGTATGAACTTCGAAGTTTTAAAATATATTATCAAATGGTGTTCAGAAAGCAGTGTAATGAGAGTTGTCATTTTATAGCACCTTTGCCAACATAATAAAACTTAAAAATCTTAGGTGATTTAATTCTAAGCAACTAATCAACTAGTGTGTAAAAATCAATCTCTTGTAAAACTAGAAGTCTCTCTGCCAGGAGAGAAACCATCAGATGGCTCTAGGTTACACAAAATGAAATACTGATGTGCTTGCATATCCTACCCACCTATATACGTCACTTCTACATCTGCCAGCACCTGTAAGCAGTTCTCGTAAGTGACTTCCTCCATCTTGAGCATTCCAACAGCATCATACACCTGTCTGGTCTGCACAATTAGTTCCTCAGTTCTTGTTCTAATTTGCTCTGGTGAAAGATCCCATCTTAGGACATTTCTGCCATTTGTAGCACAAGAAGAGACTAGCCGAAGAGGAGACGTCACTTCTCTTCCTAATGTCATTCTGAGTAAAACCCTGGAACCACCAACTCTAAGAAGAACCAGAAAAAAGAACAGAAATTAGGAATTGTTGTTTGTACAAAGTCAAGATGCAAATATATATTATAAAATTAAATTTAAATTAAACCAAGCAAATGCTCTCATGTGAACACATATGCATAAAACTAAATGCCCCTGCATCTTCTATTTTTCTTGCATAATTATAATTTTAATGAAATTCATACCATCCAAATATTGAATTGTTCATGTCAGAAAACCATAGAAAAAATGAAGTTAGGTGTCAGACACATGATAATTATTCTGTACAAATTAAACTAGAAATCTTTCCTGCACTAACCTCCATCTTTTATGCACATAGACTCAAAAAACGTTTGTAGGTTTGGCAAGGAAACATTTAAAAATTCTGTTTTCATACTGAACATATTTTCCCCAAAAATTTCATGTAAATCAAAAATAATGATTTGGATTTATTTGTGGAAAACAATCTCTGGCATAGCTATTATATTATCATGAAAAAGAGAAACACATTTTTAAAAGTAATGCTATTAATCCTTTACTCCTTTAACACACTCAAATAATGCTGATGCTGAATTTGTGTGAGTCTATGTGTATATGCCTCTTTCCCCTTTCCCTCCCCTCTCTCTTAACGTCTACCCACTTTTTTTCTTTTCTTGTTGCATTTTCTCTATTTTTTTTAATTTTTAATTTTTATTTTTACCAAGAAGATGTATTGGTACATTGTATACATAATGATCATAATCAACATGGTTATTTTGTACCTGTACATGATATATCTTGGTTTTCCCTCCTCTTCCCCTCCCCTCCCTTCCATTCCCCTACCCTTCCCTATTGGCGGCAGGTTTATTTACATTTTTCCTTTCTTCTTACTTTTCTTCTAACCTTCCTTCTTTTCCCCTCTTCTGCCTATCTAGTTCTCCTCTCTTTTGAATACTATCTTTTTTTTTTAAACATAATATCTATTATACCTCTTTGTCCTTATTTACACTTATGGTTTCTCATATCAGAGAAACAATTCAATGTGTACTGATGAGTGTCTGATTTATTTCACTTAAAAGTATGTTCTCAAGGTGCATCCATTTACCTACAAATGTCTCTAGTTTTGAGCTTATAAATAAAAATATTACATTTACTAGCTAACATTTATAGAGAGCACTCTCAGGTGCTATTCAAAATGCTTTCCATAGTAACTCACCCAGTTCTTCAACAACTCTGTGAGTTACAAACTGCAGACATTCTAATTCTACTAAAGAGAAAAGTAAAACATAGAGAACTGACGTGCTCAAGAGTACACTACACAGTAGGAACAAAGATTAAAAACCAGGCAACACCGATCTACAACCCACTCTTAACCACTATGCTAAACTTCATTTATCTTAGAAGATCTAAAAGCAACCTTATGAGGTAGCAGGGCATTATTCTTTTTTTTTTTTTTTTTGGTTTTTTTTTTGTGTGTGTGCTGGGGATTGACCTCAGGGCCTTGTGCTTGCAAGTCATCTTTTTTTTTTTTTTTTTAAACTGATGATGTTCAGAGAAACTAAATGAGTTGTTTAAGGTAATTTGCCCAACAAATATTTATGCGGACACACCACACATAGTTACTGTGACAGGCACTGAAGATAAAATGGCACACTAACTGAGATCCTCCTATTCTCGTACAGAAAAGATAAATGGCTAGATGCCCATATGCTACTTTGAGACTAGCGCCATAGCAGGGGTAAGCAGAGGGAATGCTGAAACCACAGAAGGTGGACACATTCTGATCTTCGAATGGGGAGAGGGTGTCAATGAAAATGTTGTAGAAGGAGAAATGAACAAGTTAAAATCTTCACAGTATGTAGAAATCATCCAAAGGTCAAAGGCCATAAGGAGAAGGCTGAAAAGACAAGTAAAGACTAGCATACAAAAAGCGTTGGGCATTATTAAAACATTCAATCTTACTTTGTTCCTCTCTCTCTCTCTTCCTCTCTCTCTCTCTCACAGTATTGAGGATCAAATCTAGGGTCTCCTGAATGCCAGGCAAACACTCTAGCATGAGGCTCCATCCTCAGCCCTCAAGGTTGTTATTTTGAAGGTAATGGAGAGCTTCCAAAAAGTTTTAGTCAGGACAGAGATGTGATAAGGTTTGCAGTTTAGAAAAATTATGGAAATATTTGTAAATGAGATAATTTTAGAGAGAAACTGTTAAAACAATTGGTGTATTGATAAAGGATTATCAGGGTAGAAGATAGGAGAACTGGAGTGATTTAAAAGATACTCAGAGGTTAGAGTCAACATGAGTTGGTACTGAATGGATGTAAGATGGCAGAGTTAAGAAAGTGAAAGATAATGCCCAGGTTTCTATCTTGAAGCTAGATGGATGGATGGTAGTACTGCTTAGTGCTGTAGGGAACACAAAAGATAGAGGAGGGTTTTGGGGAAAAATGAGAAAGTGAATTTTGGACACGTGACATGTGAAAGGAAATTTACTACATTAAATAGTATTGTACTTACTATTGTACAGTTGAACTGACCCAAGGAGGTTTGCAGAGTGAGAAGAGAAAAACACCTAGGCTCTAAGCAAAAGCAATTCTGGGTAACAAGGGCAAAGTGAGAGGCATAATGCTTGAAATTATATTGCTAAGCTACAGTGATAAAAACAGCATAGTATTGGCACAAAAACAGACATAAGGATCAAGGGGACAGAAAAGAGGATGCAGAAACAATCTCAAGTACATTCAACTATTTGATCTTTGACAAAGAAGCCAAAAACATACACTGGAAGAAAGATAGCCTTTTTAATAAATGGTGCTATTCACATGAAGAAGATGAATCTAGACCCATACCTCCTAACATTTACTCAACTAAAATCAAAATGGATCAAAGAACTAAACGTTAAACACGAACATTTAACGTGCTAGAAAATAAAATAGGTAAAACTCTTGAAGTCATAGCTGTTTGCAAGGACTTTCTGAACAGAATGCCAGTTGCAGAGGAAATAGTATCAAGAATCAACAAATGGGATCAGATCAAATTAAACAGTTTCTGCACAGTAAAAGCAACAACAGAGTGAAGAGACAACCTACGGAATGGGAAAAAAAATTTTGTCAGCTGTTCCACAGACAGAGGACTATTACCTAGAATACTGTATATGAAGAACTCAAAAAAAATTAGACTTCCAAAATAAAAGATCCAATGAAAAACTGGGCAAGTAAAATGAATAGACATACCACAGAAGAACAAGTGCAAATAAATGCCAATAAATACATGAAGAAATGGTCAATGTTGCTGGCTGTTAGAGAAATGCAAACCAAAACAACACTGACGGTCCATTTTACTCCAGAAAGAATGGCCATCATCAAGAAATCAAATAATAAATTCTGACAAGGCAACAGGGAAAAAGGTACCTTTCTTCAAAGCTGGCAGAAATGTAAACTAGTTTAACCACTATGGAAATTAGTATGGAGATTTCTCACAAAACAAAAATTAGAAAAAACCATTTGATCTAGCTATTCCCCATCTAGGTATCTTCCAAAAGAGTTAAAGACATCATATTACAATGATACGTGAATACCCATGTTTATAGCGGTACTACCTGTAACAGCTAAATTTTGGAAGCAGCCTATATATCAATGGATACATGGATAAAGAAAATATAGCATTTATACACAATGGAGTACTATTCTGCCATAAAGAAAGATACATTTGAGTCATTTGTAGGAAAATGGATGCACCTTAAGATCATATTAAATGAAATACATCAGACACACAAGCTTACATGTTGCACAGTTTCTCTTATGTGGGAAACCGAAAATATAAATAAAGAGCAAAATAAAAGATAGATAATAGAAAGTAGAGAGGCAGAGCTTCTCGAATGATAAAGGGATCAAGAGATGGAGGCAGGGGATAAAAAAAGGAATTAAGATGCCTTATATACATGTACCAACTCTACACAAGAAATGTAAACATTTTGTACTGTGAAGATGTACTAACAAATATTTAAGAAAAAAGCATTGAGAAAGAGAGGGTGCATATAAGTGTACCAAACATGCAAGAACAAACCAAGAGTCTCAGTGGAAGTCAGCAACAGGAATGCCACCGATTAGGGTTGGGGATTTAGCTCAGTGGTAGAGCGCTTGCCTAGCAAGTGCAAGGCCCTGAGTTTGATCCCTAGCACCTAAATAAATGAATAAGGAATGCCACTGACGACTCTGGCCACAGCAGAGTCAATGGAATGGTGGGGGTGCAAGTCAGATTACTATGACTATGGAAATAAGAAGGTGGTAAATAGCTGGAGAGCTAAGGCAGTTTAGTTGGAAGGGGCTGAGACACAGAAGAAATAAATTTTTAAAACAGAATGGACTGAAACTCTGACCTCCTCAGCTGTGTCTCCACAACAACTGCTATCGCTCTTACATGAAAAATACTGGTTGATGCTCACATCCAAGACGTTTCTGTATTTCTTTTACCATCAGTTGAGTTATACACTAACCAAAGGTTAAGTTTGTTTGTTCCGAAACTTGTTTATGCCAGTTATACTTACTTGGGTGTAACTTAAATATTTAATGTATGCAAACTGAGGTATCTATTATTTCTGGGTCAGACTGAAAATTTTGAAAATAGAGAGGAATGAACAATGGTAGAGCAGTGAGCACCGCCAACTCAGCTTCTCCAAGACAAAGTGTCTAGAGTCTGGAATCGAAGTGAGTAGAGGTTACCCAGGAACCAAGAGGGAACTGACAGAGAAGAAAATAGGATTAAGTGATACAGAAGAAATAGATCACACCATGGAGGAGAGAGGTAAATCCCTGCAGACCACGCAGCACTTCAGTGGCTGGCTAGCCACCAGCTGGGAGACAAAGTGAAACTAACAACGTTTTTGTTCATGGAGAATTGGAGAACCATACTGGGACTGAAAAAATCATTGACAGTTGGAACTAGCAAAGAAAACATGGGATACTGCTTCCAGAGAGGCCTTCCACAGTCAACAGTTGGTGAGTGGCCTTGGTATAGCGCCTGCAGCCACAATTGTGGAGGAAGAGCTGGCAGGGATGCCACTATAGGGAGGGGCAGAGTGTTTTGACCTGGGTTCCAGAGCAGCCCCTTGGCCCCGAACCATGTTTCACACTGCCAAGTTCCCAGAGTGGATGAGGGAAAAGACAGCCATTGGAGATAGTTGGCAGATAGGGCACAGACTGGGGGGAGTGGTGCTGAGGGGCTTGGGCTGGTGAACACGGACCTGACTCATGTGGTCAGAGGCCAAATTCAGCCTGACTTACACAGACTGGAAGCTCACATTGGTGCTCTGTTCTCACTGTAAGCAGAGCTCTACATCCAGCACCATACTGGGGGCAGACTGCTACCACACACTTCCAGCGTGAACACACACGTCCTGGCTTGAATTCGGCTCCTTCATCCCAGGCTGAGGAAAAGACTTTCTTCGCTGCTTTCTTCCTGCCACACACCCGGCCCCCATTTTTATTCCATTATTCAACCCTTTTTTCTTTTCTGAGTGTGTCTGTGCTTCTCTTCCTCTTGCGTTTTTTCTTCCAATATAGTTTATAGAGGATAAAGGAATTCTCTCTTGTCCCTTTATATCCCTCCTACTTTTATCCATATCTCCTTGCTTAACTTTTCTCTTGCATCTTATTCTTTCTCAATTTTTCTTTTCTTTCCTCCCTCCTTTTCATTTGTTTCCCCTTAACTTTTTCCTCTCTGATCAGTAATAGAATCTTTTTCCATCTCCACTTCTCACTCTTCTCACTACCATTTTTGTACCTAGTTTTTCCTGGTACTCCCTTCTAAGAATAAAACATACCTTTACTATCATTAGGATCCTTTGCTTCCCTGATATTTCTTCCTTCCCATACCACATAAAAGAAGACTTTTTAAAAAACTTTTTTTTTTTCTCTTCCCCCTTCTGGCAATACTCAGTCCCCAAAACTCTGGGCTTTAGAGAACCAACACTGGGGCTGGGGATTTAGCTCAGTGATTAAGTGATTAGAGTGCTTGCCTTGCAAGCACAAGGGCCTGAGTTCGATCCCCGGCACCACAAAAGAAAAAAAAAAAAAAAGAAAGTAGAAAACCAACACTATAAAATCACTGTTGAATGCTGTTTTTCGTCACTACAGGAGATGTAGCCATCACATTTAGTACACATTAATTGTGGATCAATATGTGAATTGTTATGATGCTTACACTGTAACCGTGGGTATCTTCTCTAGGCTAAAGGGAGACCCGAAATGGGATGTCATGGTATGTTATTTTTCAACTATCCCTGATAGATAGCACTATAATGGATTAGACTCTTACTACTGTAGCTGATTTGACTGCATGGGAATAATCCAGACTCAGAGGACAATTCTGTGCCAGTGAATTTGTCTGCCAAATCTGTGGTCACATCCAGGGAGAAGGGACAGCAAGAGTTCCCAACTCAAGAACTCACACAGGATCAGACTCTGCAACAGTGCCTGCAATCTGGCGGGAACAAGTCCTGAGTTTGAGGTAGCTTCAGTACCACAGTGGAAGGAAGAGTTGCAGACTGTGAGCACCCAGACTCTCTGGCAAAAAGAACCTACTTGGGATTCACATATGTGATATTTCAATGGAATATTTAATCTGTGTTCCCACTACACATAAGTTTAAGTTTTTGTATGTTTTTTGATTTATTTAGTAATGTGGGGTTATATTCTTTTATGGTTTCCTGTGTGTATTAGGTTGTTATTTTTGTGTTATTTTGTTCTTTCATTGGCTCTGATTTAATAGGTGTCTAGGTTCTCTCCCTCATCTCAACTCTCTAATTTCTTCACCTCAAACCCCCAAGACAATATTATTAATATATTTTATTCTTTTTCCATACACATAAACTCTTCCTCCCAAATTTTTAAATTCCCCATGCTTAGCTCGCTCACAGTCACTCTTACTTTCTCTAGTATTAACCTTTGGTCCTCCCCATGCTAAGCCTTTGGCTCTTCCACATCTTACCTGGCTTTCTGTCCTCCCTATCAGCAAGTTCTGACAACCACATAGCTTTCCTCAATCACAAAACAAACCCCCATTCTTCCATATCTTGCCCTTGCCCCTACAAATATCCTCTGGAAACTCTCAATACTAACCCTTCAACTCAACTAAAAGTTCTCCAATAGATTCAGACCCCATATTAACCTTTTCTTCTCATTTACCACTATTCCCTTCTTCAAACCTCCCCCTTAGTGTCTGCATTCCTGATCCAACCACCTCTGATTCACCTCACCCCACCTCACCTACCTCACTGCAGAACCACCCTAAATAAAAACTGTCATAGCATGTACAGAGAATAGACAAAGGTGGTGGTGGGGAGTGTAACTGCAAGGACTATCATACAGAAGTGTTGCCAGATTAATCTGTGGGTGTGGTGGGGCAGGCCTGTAGTGGCAGCACTCAGGAGGCTAAGGCAGGAGGACTCCCACTGAGTTTGAGGACACCCCGGACTACCAAATGAGTTCAAGGTCAACCTGAACTATATAGTGAGACCCAGTCTGCAAAACAAAAACAAAACAAAAAGATTGAATCTATGGATGCTGTTTTAACCAGAGGTAATTCTTTTGACAAATCTTAGGGATGGAGTCAAAATCACTTTAAGTAACAGGAGTAATACTAGCACTAGACATACAAAGCTGAAAATTATACACAGGGAGGCAACATCCTACTAAAAAATTTCCATATAAGCTACAAACTTTCCTTACTTCTCTGTCCCCAACCTGCAGCAATCCACCCGAACGAAAAGAAGGGAAAAATGAGGGAGGCATAGATATAAAAAAAGATATGTACACACACACACACACACACACAACTATATCTTTATATAGCTATATATATATATTTTTTAAATTTTATTTTAAACCAAGAACATGTATTGGTACATTCTACATAAAATGGTCACATTCATTACATTTATTCTGTACCTATACATGATGTATCTTGGTTCTCCCCCCTCTCCCCCCCTCCCCTCTGCACCCTCCCTCCCTATTTACAGCAGGTTCACAGAAGAATGAGGAAGCAAGGACAAGGGTGGGGGGGGACGACAAAGGAATACATATAGAAAAAGAATTTAAATTATCATTATTTGCAGATGACATGATACTCTACATAGAAGACCCAAAGAATCCCACCAAAAAACTCTTAGAATTAATAACCAACTTCAGCAATGTAGCAGGACACAAAATCAACACACAAAAATCATCAGCATTTGTGCACACCAATAATGAACTTGACGAGAAGGAAATCACGAAAATAATAACATTTACAGTAGCTTCAAGAAAAGTGAAATACCTAGGAATTAACCTAACCAAGGAAGTGAAAGACCTCTACAAAGAAAATTACAGTACTCTGAAAAAGGACATTGAAGAGGACATCAGAAAATGGAAAGATGTCTCCTCCTTCTGGATAGGCAGAACCAATATTATCAAAATGACCATACTCCTAAAACTATTCTATGGATTTCCCAATGAAAATATCAACAGCATACTTTACAGATGTAGAAAAAACAATCCTAAAATTCATATGGAGCCAGAAGAGAGCCAGGATAGCAAAAGCAATTTTGGGCAACAAGAGTGAATCAGGAAGCATAGCAATACCTGACTTTAAGCTATACTACAAAGCCATAATGATAAAAATGGAATGATACTGGAACAAAAACAGACATGTGGATCAGTGGAACAGAAATGAGGATACAGAAACTTCCCCAGACACATTCAGCTATTTGATATTCAATGAAGGTACCAAAAGCATATACTGGAAGGAAGACAGCCTATTCAACAAATAGTGCTGGGAAAACTGGTTATCTGTCTGCAGAATATTGAAACTAGACCCTTATCTCTCACCATATACTACTAAATTAAAATCAAAATTGATCAGAGATCTAAACATTAAAACAGAAATATTAAACCTACTGGGAGGTAAAATAGGTAAAACACTTGAAGACATAGGTGTAGGAAAGGACTTTCTGAAAAGACTCACAACTGCACAAGAAATAACAGGAAGAATCAACAAATGGGATTATACCTGACTAAAAAGCTTCTGTACAGCAAAAGAATCAGTCAGCAGAGTGAGGAGACAACCTAACGAATGGGATAAAATTTTTGCCAGCTACTCTTCAGACAGAGGACTAATATCTAGAATATACAAAGAACTAAAAAAGAAAAACACCTAAAATTAAAGATCCAGTCAAGAAACAGGCAAGAGAAATGAACAGACACTTCACAGAGGAAGAAATACAAATGGTCAACAAATACATGAAAAAATGCTCAACATTTCTGTCCATCAGAGAAATCATTCTATCTTACTCCAAAAAGAATGGGAATCATTAAGAAATCAAACAACAACAAATATTGGCATGGTTGTGGCGAAAAAGGAACACTTCTTCATCATTGGTGGGAATGTAAACTAGTACAGCCATTATACAAATCAGTAGGAGATTTCTCACAAAACTGAAATTAAAAATTTCATATGATCCAGAGATCATACACTATCTTCCCCAGAGAGTTTAGGACATCATACTACAGTGATTCATGCATACCAATGTTTATAGCAGCACAACTTGTATTAGCTAAATCCTGGAAATAGCCTTTATACCTATCAACAGATGGCTGGATAAAGAAATGTGGTATTTACATGTAATGGACTACTAATCTGCTATAAGGAATGACAAATTTGAGACATTTGAAGGAAGATGGATGCACTTGAAAAATATAATGTTGAGTGAAATAAACCAAACACACAAGGTTAAATAGCATATGGTATCTCTCATTTGAGTGAGGCGAAGTACAAAGAGAATAATTAAGAATGGATACAAGGGGACAAGGGGATGGATCTCTTATAATAGGGAAGTTGTCCAAAGGAACAAGCATGAGCAGGGAGGTGGAGAGGAAGGAGAAATAACTATAATAAAGGTATGCCATGCACAGGAACCTAACAACCTCAATTAATGTAAACACTATATGTTATAACATGAGCTAAGATTAATATTATCAATAAGAATGAAAAATGGGATAGGGGAATTGGAGGAAGAGGGAGAAAGAGGGAGAGAGGAGGCCTAGGATTAACAAACAAACAAGAAAAAAGCTGCGGTAGGTACCTGTAACCACTCCCCAAGATGAATGTAAACCACATGAACTGCAAACATGTACTAAAAAAAAAAAAAAAAGTTTAAAAAATACTTTTACAAAGACAATTACTGAAAATCAACAAAAATTTTTGTCATTGTAAAAGACTGAGAAAAGAATCATGAAGACTCAGAAGGTTTCTGAATTTATATTACTTATGTATGTTTTTAAAGTCTTGTTTCATTTTAAAGAAACCTGAAAATCAAAGATGATGCATTTGTGAGCAGCTCATACAAGGAGGACAGTGAGAAATGCCAAATGACGTCATTCATGCTTTATGAAAAGGCCTTGGTCTTAGATCAAAATATTTTTAAATTTGAATATAATATTTAAGGAATTTTTAATGATTCTACTTAACACAAAAATTTCAACTTATTAAAAGATAATATAAAGTGAGCAAGATCCCTACAGAAACAAAAAAAAAATGGGATATAAAAGACGGGCAGAGTAGTTTATTTTACATATGAAGAGAAACTGGAGTCTTAGTAGAATAATACAATATAATGGAATAGTAGGTGATAGTAAAAATGTGAGATATTTAAATTTAAATTTTAAGCAGTATGACAAAATGCAAGGAATTTCCCTGGAAGTAGATGGTTAATAAACAAGTTGAAGAGTGCATACTAAGAGTCTAGTTTGGATAAAAGAGGGTCTACATGAATACTGGGGTTGGCATCTTGGTGGTTGGTTTGGCAGGAGAAAGACTAGATCAGAAACCAAAATCTTGCAGAATGAAGGGAGCAACCACATGGCTGGGAGAGGACATCATGTGCAGGGCATAGAATGGGAAAAGCAGATCTTGAGGTTCAAAGGTGCTTTGTTTCTGAGGTGCTGAGGACTGAACCTAGGGCCTTGTGCATACATTCTATCCCCCAATTCCCAACAAAGGTGTTTTCATTAGTGGTAGATGGGCCAATCTCGGAGTATCACGGCAGGTGGAGGCGGCAACCGGGGAACTGAGATGTTGATATTTCCTTCTTACTTTGTATTATCAGGTATGGAAGAAAGAACATAGCGAAATACTTTCTTCAGAGTTGAGTGGATTTTAATAAAAGTCAAGAGAAGAAAGGAGGTTATGGAGTAGAACATGAAAAAGTAGTTTTATTTATCACGGGAAAAGGCTCCAGAAATACCAGTAGGTCTAAGGTGCAATAGATGGCTAGATACAGATTGGTTATCTTTTTGTTCTATTAATAAGTATACACATTTTCTTCCCAGTACATGTACACTCCCAGTCCCTAGAGTCCACATTCTTTAAAGGTGGCTGCCTCCAACCCCAGAATCCTTGCTTGGAACACTGAGAGAGAAAAGAGACCTAATTTCCATGGACTGCAATTCAGTAACCTTGTGTCCTTGATAGGAGCTGGCAGCCATCCTATAAGAAAGAGTGGAAACTGATTTATGACAACATAAACACTGTGAATGGTAGAATAAAGGAAGGAAACTAAATATTTAATGACATCGCTGAACCCTTAGATCAACTAACTCTGAAGTCTGACCTACAGCCAGATTTTCCAGTTGTGTGAGTCAATAAATACCCTCCATTATTTAACTCAGTTTGAATATGGGCTTATATTTTGGCTTCATATCGGATCTTAACTGATGAATAAAAACTAATAAAGGAGTAAGTATAGAGAAAAAACCTACTGTGGTGGTCAGAGTATGAAAAATGATGGAGGGACTTATGTTCCTGATGCTGGTCCAAAATGTGAAGTCCAGTGTACAGAATTCACTGAAAGTTTTAAATAATTATTCATGTAACTCCTTGTGGACACACACAACCAAGGCCTCTAAGAAAAGATCAGCCATAACCATGACTGACTGTGCCCTCAAGGAAGTTCAATCACAAATGAAAAGGCTGTTCTTGGGATTACTGAGTTATATGAACAGTAAGTAGAAAGACAATATTTAAAAGATAGACTTCTGATCTTCTCGCCACTCCTCTTAGAACACACTGATTACTATGACCAGATACTATTGCTGAAGAGCTTTAAAATAAAATTACTTCAAGCATTTCGTTGATACTACCTCCAGTGATTTTCTTTAAATTTCCTAACAATTACCGAAAGGTTGAGTGGTCATGGTATACCTGATGTCACCTGAGTTAAACTGTGAAAGTTGTCAGTTCCTCTGCCTGCCCAAATGGATACACCCTTGTTTGATTTCCACTGCGACTGATGAAGAGTTACCCCTTCCTAACGCAGCATTCTTCCCAGAACACCGACAGGCCGAAGAAAAGAGAAAGGACAATTAGAAACAGTCACGTCACGGGTCAACAGAACACGTTAAAATTTTCAATTTTTATTTTGTCACTTTCTGGGATTTCATCTTTATTTCAAGATTTACAATTTTTGTTACAAAAGGAAAGGGAAGAAGGAGGCTTCTCTATACTTCTAACGAAAACATTTGACATTTGACCTCTTGAGTATTTTTCCTATTATCTCTGCTTTTCCTCTTTATCTTCATTTCCCTTTCCCCTGTTACACTTTTAAGCTCATCTGATGCTTTGGATCTTGGTGCATTGATCTCTTCTCCTTTAGCTGCCTCTGGGAAACGGTGCACCTGTACAGCCATTCTGGCAGCTGTGCTCATACTTTTAAGAATCCAAGAAAGACTTTCATTGACTTTTTTGTAACTGAGAGCTACAAAAGTTGAAAGCGGGTAACACAGCGTGATTCCTTTCTCTACAGGAGGTATGATGTGCAATTATCTGAAAATGAAAACCTAGATGAATTGGAGATTCTTACTGCCTAATTAAACAGTAACTTTTTTCTCCCATAAAATTCGAGGTTCTTTATTATTTCTGTCTCAGCCACATTTTTTTCATTGACCCCTCTGTCTTTGAGTACTTTTCAAAATATAACCCTGTGAGGTTTCTAACAAAGAAATAATATAAAATACTATAAAGGAATTGACAGGAAAGTACATCTGTGAGGGCTATAATCTCCTGTGTCCAAAAAACTAATAAAGTGCTTACCCCAGACTTTGACAGATCACCAGTTTGCAGAATTTCATTTGGACAAATGAGTATGTCACAGTTATCCTGAGTTAATTATTACTTGAAACTCTTGCAAAACATTCCGTGGAATGTACTTTCAGAAATGTTCTGACTTACTGGATTCACTCTCTTTTGAAGCATAGTTTCAAGGCCTATTCTTTCTCCCACTAAGGTACCTTGAGCCATTCTGGTTCACCCAGATTTGAGGTTCTATCATTTTTCATCTGTGCCGTCCATTTTAGACATCTGAAACTGCCGCCCTCCACACGTTCAATTGGTTTGTCTTGAATTGTAAATGAGATCGGGCTTTTCTGAAGCACAATTGTTATTGCACATTCCACCCCAACACACTGCACCCTGCTGAACTGACAATAAATGCTCACTGTATACATGAAACAAGATGGAACTGCTATGGCTAAAACACTGCAGCAATGCCATTTTCCTTCATCGCAAATAAATACTCATACAAGAAAACATGTTTTATCAGAGCCAGACTACACTGAAACTCCATTATGTAATGTCATCGCTTCCACATTGCTAACATTTATATTTTTCCATCCCTTTTCCATAGAGCTGCTGTGCTGCATTATATGGTTTATACAATACTTCCTGAAATTTGCCCTGACTCTTTCAAATACTTGGCAAATACTCCTAGTATTTGCTTTGGAAAAAAACAATGTTTTGCTGTCGACTGCCAGTGATGTCTGCATTCAATCAACCACCTGCCATCCTGTGTGGAATTTCTGTACATGTTTACTTTAATTATTTCTCCAGTCTACTTCATTAGAAACATTCCCCTCTAATCTTGATTCCTATTGTTCACAAAGTTGTCTTTTCCATCCATTGCTTTGGCCAAATCACCCCTCTCCTTACTCGTCAGGCTACAACTGAAGTTCAGTCTCCAGACTCCCTTCAGCAGAGCGCACGCGGCCCCTTTACTTTATTCCCAATACAGAAGCCCCGCCATACGTCACTAAAACTTACCTATTGCAGGCACTGAGCCCAGTTCCTCCTTAAAGCCATCAGCCAGGCAGCTCCTTATCCACAATACAGTGACCACATGGGGTTAGTTAAACTTAAATGGAGAGTAAATAAGGTGGCTACCACGCCGGACAACTCGCAGAGAACACTTCCACATCTGCAGATGCTTCTAATGGGCAGCACCAATCTGATGACCTTATTTCCGAAATTGCACCTGACAGCTAATATGTGCCAAGCACCCCTGCCTATGCCATCCTACAGGTTCCCTTTCTCCCTTCCAAGTGCAAACGAGGTTCTTAAGTGCCTTTTTTGGAGGGAAGAAGGGTAGCAGAAGAGAGGAGGAGAGAAGTCATTTGCTAAGCTGTCCTATGTGTCAAGCAGTGTCCTTACAACACTGAGTCCAAAGCTAAGTATGAATGAGCATAATTTTCAAGAGCCTGGTGACAACATGATTAGAATATAAAAATGGCTTTTTTTCTATGAGATTGTTTAAATTTCATGTCCTTAGTTTTACAAATGAGAGTTAATCTATTAACTGCCCTTACCATGGTAGAAGATCAAGTTAGGAAATTTATCTAAAACTTCCTCATACTAGGCCTTCAGCCTAACAAACACATGTCAACTTACTGCTTTCTTTCTGACCTGAACATCCTTTCATGCCACATATCCTGCCCTGTTCCAAGGATTTAGCATTGCCAGCTGGTGAAACTCACACAGTTCCAATTCCCTCTCATATTCAAACTTCGCTCCATCCTCAGCCTGAACACAGAGCACTGTATTTTCCACTTTGTCTTAACTGAAACTTGGTGCTACAGTTTGGATTTTAAAAGTCTCCAAAGCTCCGTGTGTGTTAAAGGCTTACTTTCCAAACATGGCACTATTGGGAGGTGGGGCCTAGTGCAGTGGTGGCAAACTATGGCATGTGTGCTACAGTGCGCTGTTTGTTATCACTGAAAGCTCTGAAAGATTCACTAACCAAGTGGAAGCAAGTTAGGTCATTAGGAGTATCTTTAGGAGGGATACTGGAACCCTGGCCCTCTGCTATGTCTTTTTGCTTCCCAGCTGCCATGATATAAGCAAACCTCTGCCATGTAGTCCTATCAAAGGCACAAAGCAAAAAGGCCATGTAAACGTGGACATTTGTAGAACCTTGAGCCTAACATGGTGTGGTAGACCTAATATGGTAAACTTGAGCCAGAACGCCCAGCCGGACTGAGTTGGTGTGATGCTGGGCATACGAGATCCACCTGAGGGTTGTTGCTGATGCAACATAAGGCAGAATGGGAGCCGTGGCTAGTTGGTGGGCTGTTTCCCAGGAGAAGCTCTGCTGAGGCTGGTTCTTCCGGAGGGGGCTCGGCTGTCCTCGTTGAGGAAGGAGCTCGGGGCCTTGCTGTCGTTGAGGATGGCTGCTGTTGCTTCGGAGGAGCTCTGGTTGTCATCTCTGCTGTGAGCATCATATCCTGGTTCCAGGGATCTTTTCAGCCATCATGTGCAGACACGGATGTACATGGGACAGTGCTGTGGGCTCCCAGCCCTCAACTGGATCTTCTGGGTCTCCAGTGCCTGGATGGACATTCGGTACCTTCTGCATTTGGTTTCTGGGTGAGTATTGTAATCTATAAATGTCCTCCATTAAATCTGCTCTCTTAAAACCACTGGTACTAGCAAATCTAACTAAGACACACGGTTTGTGAACCTAAATATCTCAACTGTGACCAAAAAGACAGAACTTTTTGTAAGATTGTTTAATATTTTATTATTTATATATCCAATATATAAAGTGTTCCATCTGAGAGTGCTTAGCTTCCATACCGTATTGTATAAAAGCCCTGGTCTGCAACAGAAGACAATGATACAGCCTTGATGTAATGGCATATATTGGACACTCAAGTATCTTGAATGCTGTTCACAGCTTTTCTTCTGAATGGACTGCTGCAGGGGGATCCAATTCAGGAGCAGTGCTCAATAGGGACCGTGCCTCCAGTGTCATTAATTATAGTACCCAAACATAGGGAAACATCTGTTGCTTTAATCATTATTCGTTCAACAATGGATGTTTCCATTTAAGAACCTTTTAATTTGGCTTGGGATTTTTTGATGAACAGACTATTTCAGAATTAAATGCTGTAGTGTAAGTGAACTTTTGCCAGTAAACACAGACTCACATCTTCAGCCAGAATTGTTACTTTTGCTGTTCTTCAGGAGAATGTGAAGAACTAGTGTCCAGATAGGCCATTTTAGTTAGATTTCTGAGTTAACAGGAAATGTAGTATTTATCCATCTCCATCTTATTTCTATTACTTTTAAAGAAAGATGTGTAGCCCCATTTAGACTTTAGTCATTATACTAGTAATGACTAAATTTCCCATTTACTTCCTTCACTTTCTTGCCTATCACTAATTCTTACACAGTATCCTGCTAAAAGTGTTCTGGCAAAAGCCATTTTTCTTCTTTTCTGATTCTTCTTTCACTTTTTTTTTGAGATAGGATCTTGCTATGTAGTTCAGATTGGCCTTGAGCTCACTATATTGCCCAGACTGGGCTTGAATGCACAGCAATACTCCTGCCTCTGCCTCCTGAGTGCTGGGATTACAGGCATGTGCCACCATGCCCAGTTCACTTTTCTTTTAAGAATACTTATTATTGCGCCAGGCATGGTGGTGCACACATGTAATACTAGCATCATGGGAGGTTGAGGCACTATGATTTTAAGTGTGAATCCCACCTGGACAATTTAGTGAAACCCTGCCTCAAAATAAAAAATAAATGTCTCATGCTATAACTCAGTGTGAAGGCCTTGCATTTAAGTCCTAGTAGTGTGAACTGTTATTATTTTTTGTGGCAGTGGAGATGAAGTATAAGCCCTTACACATGCTAGGCAAACACTCTACTGCTGAGCTATATCCAATCTAGCCTCTTCTTATATGTCTCTCAACATTTCTCAGTCTCCTTTGCTGGCTTTTCTTCCTGTACTTATTCAGAAACGTTGTGTCATTCATGATTCTTGCACTTGTAGTCTCTTTTCATTTTACTTATTTATCTTCAGAGATCCCTCCCTCTCCTACAACTTGGATGACCACCTATAATCATTTACAGGTAATCGATAGTCTCCATCTAGCTCTCTAGCAGAAGTTGTAGGTCCACAGACATCTCAAATGCAACATGTTCAGTCCAATTTTTCTCAAAATTTTCCAGTTTCAGTTTTCCACTCTCCACCAAAAAGCACTTTAAGTAGAAATTTGTTACACATATGACTGGTGTTATCATCATCAACCTCAATATTTTTAAAGAGGCCATTAAACAGTTTACATGCATTTTCTTATTTAATCTTCCCAACTGGACAAAGGGCAGGTATTTTTAAACCAGTTTTACTGGGCAGAGCTAAGAAACTCATTCAAGGTCACACAGCAGGTATGGAGCTGGAATTCAAACTCAGTCCTGACTTTGCAGCCCACTTTCTTAACCTATATTGTAAACGTATAAAGGAAAACATCAAACTTCTCACCAATTGCACCTCCCTCATCTTCCACCCTACTTTTAAATGGACAGAGAATGAGGTAAATTAAATGCGTATATACTCATGTTACTTGTCTGATTTGTTATCTACACTACTCCCTGAGGGAATGCTGCAAGGGCTGTGGAGGAGTGCCCCACTTCAGCTTTCATCCAGCTCAGAAGAACAGGCCACACAGGCTTGGATAGCTTGCCAAAGAGTAAAACAGATCAAGCTGGGCTTGGTGGAGCATGTCTGCAATCCCAGCAGTCTGGAAGGCTGAGACAGGCGGGTCACAAGTTTCAGCTAAGTGTGGGCAACTTAGCATCTTCGCAAGACAGTGTCCCAAAATAAAAAATAAAAAAGGGTTAGGGATATAGCTTAGTGCACATGTCTTCAGTTTAACCCCAGTACCATAAAACAAACAAACATCATCAATAACCTCGAACTGTGACTATTTGGATGGCTGCCTTTTGCATCAAAGTCTCATTCTTTTCCAGAGCCCTTTAATTAATTGTTCTTAGGTAATCAATAAAAACCTGAAAAAGTATATTCACAGCAAACAGTAACCTCTTTCATTAAGTACTCAAGCAAAGAATCTATACTTATTGATGAAGATTCAATGGAGGCATTTTGACAAAACTTTCTATGAAATAAAGAATACTGGTTTTTTATTCCCTTGTGAGTCCTCACATAAGAGATACTGACTGGTTACCTTCACTTGGAATTATGCCTACAATGCAGACTATATAACAAAATAAAAAGGCTCTTCATTAAGGAATTTCCCATGAAATAAATTAGAAATCCACCATTCCTTCAATAAATACTTAAGAGATTACAAGATAATAAGACATACTTATTGCCTTTCAGGAGCTTATAGACTCGTGCAAAAAAAAACACAGACTGGAATATCAGGTAGTAAATTCTATACAAATAAAATAATGGAAATGTAGAGGACATAGCAGGAAACTCTGCCTCGGAGATCTAAGAAAGACTTCAATGAGGATGTGACTTCCAAGCTGGCGAAGTCCTTCAGGACAGCTGTATGCATCTAATGGAGTGCAGATGGGTGGGAGGGAGGGCTGAAACAGGTTAGATGATGGCTCTGTAACCCTCAGTAATTTTTCATAGGGAAGCTCAAGATGAAAACAAAAACCCCTTATTTGTTTTGTTCGGTGCTGGGGATCAAACTCAGGGTCTTGTGCTTGTGAGGCAAGTTCTCCAACCACTGAAGTAAATCCCCAGCCCTTTAAATCCTTCAATTGGATTAGACATTTCTGAGGCATGATGGAGTCAAATGATGGACAGCTTGGGGCTTAAACACAGTACAGAATATTGGTGGCTGC
Organism: Hystrix cristata; assembly: GCA_004026905.1. NCBI lineage: Eukaryota > Metazoa > Chordata > Mammalia > Rodentia > Hystricidae > Hystrix > Hystrix cristata. The sequence continues at coordinate 54,153 of PVJO010001208.1, forward strand.
TAAATTCTGAAAGAAATTCTGAGGCCATTCTTTTTGATTTTCTGTCACTACGAGGTCCTTCTCTTTATACACATGTACACCAAACCTTAGAACTTGGTTCTCTTTTATACCCTTTACAAAATTATTATTATTGGCTATTAATAACAATAGGATTTATCTATTAGAACATCATATTTTCTTTCAATCAACACTTGTGGAAGATCTTCTACATTCCAGGAGACGTTACTCGCACTGGCTACTTCTAACTGAAAATTCTTTAGGATCAGTGTTTTAGGATCTGCATGTCAGCTGGTTACTTGTTCACATGTTTAACAAGTACAAAAAAAAAAAATCTGTGTTAAAAAATTTAAAAATAGGGGCTGGGGATTCAGCTCAGTGGTTAGAGTGCTTGCCTTGCAAGTACAAGGCCCTGAGTTCAATCCCCAGCACCACAAAAAAAAAAAAAAAAAAAAATTAAAAATATTCTTTTCTTGAAGATTGTTTTGGCCTTTTATCTATAAGGAACATACAAACATATATATAACTAATAAATAAAAACTAATATATTAATATATATAAACATATATATTAGTTAAACCCCTATAAAATACCTGGTACTCAGAAAATATCTGTTCAGTGAATTACAGTCTGTGTGAATACTTAATTTTATCACTACCCAAGTCAGCTTTGCTGATATATCTCCCCATAGGTAAGGGAGCAGGGATTGCAGACATTTTCTTTCTAATTCTTCTAGAATGCAAGCTCCTTGGAAACAGGGCCCACGTCTCAGTTATTTTTGCATTTCCTGGTGAACACAGCAGAATGTATCTAGCATACACCACATGTGCTGTAACTATTGAATCAGTCACTACCAGTGCATCATGCTGGAGCTGTGAAAAGACCAGCTGCACATCTCCCTTCTCCGTCTACAGTCTCGGATTTGTTCCAGGGACCTGTTAAAACATGGTGGTTACTATAAATTCCTAGGCATGCAGGGGACATCAAGAAGACATATCAGAAACTGGCACTAAAGTGGCATCCAGATAAAAATCCTGAGAATAAAGAAGCAGAGTGAAAATGCAAACAAGTGGCTGAAGCATATGAGGTGTTATCAGATGACTAAAATGGCATATCTATGATGAATACAACACAGAATGGTAGAGAGGTGGAAGTCACTTTGACAGTTCATTTGAGTTTGGCTTTACATTCTGGAACACAGATGATGTCTTAGGGAATATTTTGGTGGAAGGGACTTGTTTTCATTCAATTTCTTCGAAGACCCATTTGAAGACTTTTTTGGAGAACCAAAGAGGTCTCCCAGGAAGAAGTAGCCATGGTGTGGGTTCCTTTTTTTCCGCCTTCAGTGGATGTGGATTTCCATTCTTTGGAGGTGAATTTTCTTCGTCTGATACATGATTTACTTCATTCCAGCCTCTAGGTCATGGAAACCTTAGTTCATTTTCATTTACATCATTTGGTGACAGTGACATGGGCAGTGACATGGGATCAAGTCCTACTAAAATCATTAATGGCAGAAAAAAATCACAAAGAGAATTGCTGAGAATGGACAAGAATGAGTATTAGTTGAAGAAGATGGACAGTTAAAAGTTCTTAATGAGCAGCTGCTAAATCTGGATAAGGAGTAATTCAACACGGGCACTTAACAGAAAGGTTACACTATAACAAGCGCCATTTGAGGACTAACAGGAACTTTTTTTTCTTTTTGGAGACTTCAGGCTGGTCTTGAACTCACTATGTAGCCCAGGCTAGCCTCAAACTCAACAATCCTCTCGCCTCAGCCTTCTGAGTGCTGGGATTATAGGTGTGTGCCACAACACATGGCAGGAACTTTTTTTTTAGATTTCAAACAAATTTGACTTTCAGTATCACTGTACCTAGAGTATTTATAAACAGTTCATCGGAGCCCCCCTTTGTCAGACTTTTGAGTTTATTGTTGGGACCACACAGTAGGACTATTTTTTGTCTTTAAAATTGTTGTAATCTCTGTATGCGCTTTGCTTTTTTATTAAATGTGATTCAAGGTAAACTTTGACTCTTTCTCA
>PVJO010001208.1:56294-183601 GCA_004026905.1 Hystrix cristata
TGGTACATTCTGTCTGGGGTGAGAGCTACAGTCTTCTTGTGTCTTTTTTTTTTTTTTTTTTAATTTGTGTCTGCTTATTTTATGCCTGGGCTTCTACTGTCTCTTCATTAGCACTTCATAATATCATTTAAGTGGGTGCTAAATGTTAAGTTATATGTACAATATATGAAGACTTTCTCATTTGTAAATAATGATTTAGCAATTCTTTGAACATTTTAGAATGATAACATTTCTGTGGGGGAGAGAAGAAACCATCGCACAAATTTTCATTCTTAAAAATATGTTGTAGTTTTCTGAAATATATGATGTAAGATCACTTAAGGATAATACGCATGGCAAAAGTCATAGAATGATTAAGGAGTCAGCAAAAAAAAAAAAGATAAAATGAAAAACTTAACATTTGTCTGTACAGAAATAACTAAGTTCAGTCCAAGACACCAAGTAAATTGGGCAAAAGATGAAACAATCAAAAGAAGGTGCTAAAACAGTACTATCATTGAAGAACATTAAGTGAGGAATATATTGTAAGGGTACTTTGAATCATAGATATAATCTACAGAACATCTAGTACATGTGGCAAGCAAAGTATTACAATTCTACTGTTCTTGCTTCCACCTACTGGTACAGGAAAGTAATTTCTTAGATTGGGCAAAATTGTTTACTAACACTAGAAAAGATCTAAGAAAATATTTTGCTTTCGAAGTTCTCCTGCTAAAGTAACAACTTCCTATAACAGCCATTCACAAGAAAAAAGTATACCATAAATTCAGCTGCAAATATTTTGAGTATACAGAAGAATTACCCTAAATCTGGGGATTATTAGCCTTTATTCTGAGTAGGCTCTAGTGTCTAATAAAGTAAAAAATCTGATCAATTTCCTTTCATTGCAGAGTCTCCCCCTTTTTTGTATTAACAAAAGTAGTATAAATTTGATGACTAGAATGACCATTGCAACTTTAACAGTGCAACCTTGGTCTCGTACAGTGAAAATAAGCTATTCTGAAAACAATGCTACCTACAATCTCAGCATGTACAACTTCCACTATCAGTAATATTTAAAAGTAGTACTCATTACACAAAGGCTCCCCTAGGAATGAATTACTTAAATTCCACTTTCTTAAAATGTTTGTGCTTCATTTATTTTAAAAATTCTTTTATTAGTGCATGTTTGTGACAATGAATATATTCATCATGGGGAGTTGGTACATATACGTATTGCACTTAGTCCTTTTTATTTCCCCTCCTTCTCCTTTCTGTCCATCCCTAGATCCCCTTCCCATCTACAAAAGGTCTACCTCTGTTTCTTACTGTCTACTTTTTATTTTGCTCTTTAAATTATTTATATTTTGGACTTCTCTCTTAAATCATGCTGTATGTAACCTTCTGTGTCTATTTAGCTTAGCAGTATGGCCAAGTGACTCAAATTTATATTCTTCTTTATGGCTGAATACCACTCCTATGTGTATACATACATTTTCTTTATCCATTCATCTGGTGATGGACATATAGTCTATTTCCAAGATACAGATATTGTGAGTTGTGCTGCTATAAACGTAGTGATCCCTTCATTTTTTAAAAAGTAATTTTAGATTTTGTAATGAAAATGTCCTTGTTTCCAAATTTCATTGTAAATAAATTGAAATTATTTTCCAAGAAATATGAATAAATATAAAAACATTAAGGTTATATAATAAAAAATGCTTAAGGTTATATAAAGCACTATGTAACACCAGAATTACAATACTTGTCTCTTGTCAAAGAAAACTGTTAGAAAAGGTACATATTACAGAGTAAAGAGAGTGAAAAACTTCAGTATTAAAAAGTAACAGAGGATAAGAGTTTAATTTCCTCATTTTCTGTATGGCACAATTGGCTTAATAATTACAAATTTTAGCTGGGTGTGGTGGCACACACCTGTAATCCCAGCACTTGGGAGACTAAAGCAGGAGGGTCATTGCAAGTTCAAGGCAAGTCTGGGGTACACAGTGAATTCAAAACCAGCAGGAACTACATAGGGAGGCTCTGTCTCAAAAAAATTTATAGGTTCTAGGGAGTTGGGGATTTAGCTCAGTGGTAAGGCACCGAGTTCTATCCTCAGTAACCCCCCCCCCCAATTTACAGGTTCTAGATATATTTATTGTAAATGAACATTAAAAGATCTTCTTCCTCTTCTTCTTTTTTCTTAGACAGGGTCTGGTTATGTAGTTCACACTGGTCTTGAACTCTTAAACTCACTGTGTAGGTCAGGCTGGCCTAGAACTCATGTCGATTCTACTGCCTCAGCCTCCCCAGTGCTGAGATTACAGGTGTGTACCACAGTGCCCAACAAGATTCTTAAATCCTGTAAGTGGTTTAAATAAAGCCACTGGAGACCACAGAGAGTGAAAAACAAAGTGCTACTTCACTAATGAAATGAAGAGTTCCTTAATAATTCATTAGCAAAAGGCCTGTCCACATACATGGAAAACCACAACTCATAAAAGACAGTCCACTTTTATTTTTGTCTAGAAGCAGAAGTAAATTGCTTCTGGCACATTTAATTGGTGTTTGGGGCATACTTTTCAGAACTGAAATCCTTAGTAACAAATTACTCAGAAGAGTCTCTCAGTACATTACTTAACACTGCCCTTTTTTGGGTCATCTATGTGTGTCTGTTTTGCTGTGTGACCTTATCTTAGGCCTGGTTAATAATGTGCTTGCTTTTCTTTTTAAGACTGGTTCAATTGCTAAAAAGTGTTTATTGTTTTTGCACGTGACAATGGTATTATAATGATGTGTTTTGAAAAAATACTTGCTTAGAGCTATATATTGAAGTACTTAGGATGAAAATAATATAGTGGTGGATATGTGCTTTAAAATGATCAGAGGTGAGTAGGGAATGGTGTATGAAAAAAGGCTGGCCATGCACTGACAGTTTTTAAGCATGGCGATGGGAGTTCTTTACATAATTTCTTTTGTTTATGAAAACATTTCATAAACAAATTTACATAATACAAATTTTAAAATGCATTTAATAACTTCATGTGCCTAGCTCCAGTTGCTATTTTAAATTTAGACTTGTGGTCTAAAAACATACAAACTATATTAAAACACTCACAATGACAAGCACATTAAAAGGGACAATAAATAAGGAAAATGCTAAAGGAGAGACTAGAATACAAGAAAAATATATTTGACCATAACATGAAAATTCATAAATTCACAGTCAGAGGGGATCTTAGCAACCAGCTAGTTCAAATCCTAGCTCACCTACGTGCACCAGACGGAGATAATGATACAACAGCAAATGCAATTAAAGAGTTACATACGAGATGTTATGGTTGGACAAAGAATGCTCAGACTGGGGAACCAGAGACGGTCCCCTAGAGGAGGGCGTGAATAGCAATCAGCCCGGAAAGGATGGGGTAGGGTAGTGGAGAAGCAGGAAAGCAAACCTGGAAGGGTGAACATGAATGGCAAAGACCCTATTTCCTACCACTGACATTATGTTACAAGAATTACAACAAATTTGGAACTTAGGAGTGAAAATTAGAGAAACATGACCCTAGGGATGTTGACAGGCAAGATTCTGGAGGTTTTTAAATGTCATACTTAAGAGTTCAAATATCATATTGTAATCAAGAGAAACCTTTCAGTGAGAGACTGAAATCTCTATTTTAGCTAGACACTCTTGTAGCTGTATAAAAAGTATAAAAAGTTGAGGTATAAAAAGTTGATTTTAGGGGGCAAAGGAAACCAGTTAGCAGACTACAGTAATCCAGATGAAGAGTAAGAATTAAAAATGGTAGCAGGAGGAGACTTGAATATGGGCTGAGTAGGGGAGGAGCCACACCTGAGAGACCCAGAGATCAACTGAAAACAGGTAATTGGAAGAGGGGGAAGGAACATATATCCTGATGCAAAAAATCAATTTGAAAGGGACTTGTAGATCAAATAAAACATATACACAAGAATTTAAAAGAGGCGAAGCAGTCCAACAGGACTGGCCAAGGGGACTCAGCCCGTGTCCAACACGGGAACTGCCACTTTGAGAAGCTCTCAAATAGCTGGTGGGATCCAGGACAGACTTGGGGTATACAGGCGCTTGGCCCATCGTCCCCTCTCTAGAGCACGATGCAGCCTGGCAGCATTTCTCACAGGCACACACCACGGGTGAGTGATCTGGGAGTTCCTCCTTTCCCCTACCCTCCCGTTCATTCTCAGACTCTGAGTGGATAAACAAGTAACTGTTGCCTATGTCTTCAGTATTGGACCCCGAGCTCACCTGAATCAATGCTGTGAGCCTGCAGTTTATCCCATGCAAACTGGGACATTCATCCAGCACGCAGAGCTAACACTGGTCTGGTCTGAGTCTGTACTCACACACTGGGCTTGCCTGAGCTTACATCAAGCAATCACTGCCCTGCTCCAATCCTAGACCCACCAAAGTCTCTCTCTGTCCGATACCTAACACCCCTGGGCAAATGGGGTTAATAAAGGGTGTTCCAAGTACCCTGGGCACAGCAGGGTTTCCACCATGCATTCAGCCAGAGCCCGACACAGTCCTTGACTAGCACAATGAGCCAGTCCTCTGCCTGGTTAAGCAGCAAGGGTTAGCGGGGCTGCCTGTTCTGTCTGGAACTCTAGACACCTGTGAGATGTCTACCACCCAAAGCTCTGTGCCCTCACTGGACCTGCAGAAACTTCCCCATGTTAGTCTTGGGAAGATCTGTTTCTCCTCGGAGCATCCACAGAACTGACCGAGTCAGGTCTGAGAGCCCACAGGGGCCTTCACATGCTATCAGGAGCCCAACCTACAGATACTGGAATATACATCAGGTAACCAGTGTCAGCCTCAGCCAGAAGAAATCCACAACCCGAGCCTCAGAAACAAGGCCTCACACCTTCTCTGGTCCAGCTCCCCAGCCTCAATAGCTGGCACAAACAAGGAACTACAAAGAGAGGGCCTCTTGAACACTCGGTTACTCAAAACTCCATACAGACTACACAGAGGGTAAAGAGGAATGTGACTTCTAAGATTAAAGACTAGTGACCTGGGAAGAAAACACTCATCTGGAAATATATAGAAACTTTTTTTTCTTTCTCTCTCTTTCCTCCATTATTGAGACATTTTTTATTTTTCACTATTTTTTTTCTTTTGGTGGACGGTGGAGTTTTACCAGCAATTTTCTTGTGCCCCCTTTTAATATTATGTTGTTGTTACTTGTTTGATTAGGCCCTCCTTTTATTCTTTCTCACTTTCTTTCAACTTGTTCCCTTAGTATTTTTTCTTTTCTTTTCCTCTAGTTTAATCTCCATTCTCTATTATTTACTCTTTTCCCAGGTGGTCATCTTCATTACTGTTATCTAATACCACTATTTTTCCTTTACTCCTCAACGGAACCTTCTACATCAATCTTACCACATTCTTCACATCTACAATTGCGTTATTATTCATACCCTATTTATTCTTTTTTCTCTTTTCCTCATACTACCACACCTGTACCATTTACCTTTACGAATCTATAGGTAGTTGACTATGTCTTACTACAGTTGAATACTGCATTATGGTGAAAGGGGGTAAACTGCTCTATTGAGTGCATATTCATTGTATATAATTTTCTGATTTGTCTTAGATCTTGCTATATGACTGTAAATCTTGTACCTAGGGTTAAAGGTGACAAAGTATTAGTTATTTGTCATTTTCCAGTTTGTGTTTGATACTATAGTTATTACTAACTGTACTAAGTTAGTCAAGGTGACACAGTTGCTACGATCAACTGATCTTCCCTGTATGCCAATACCAAGACTGTCTGGGAGCCACAACACTGAGCTGGATGCAAAGAGCTGGATGCAACCTTTCATCCCTAATAAACAGATGAGGTAGGATCCTGGGACAGATTCAAAATCTAAAAGCCAGCTACCCCTAGAAGACAGCTCTGAAAAGTAGTCATTAACTAAAAAGGTCTCAAATACTAGTAATAAAACTATCTACCATAAGCAACTTACAAGCCTCAATGCAGAAAACAAATGACAAAAAAAAGAAAAAAACAAAAAAAGAAAAGGAGAAAACATGGAAGCAAGATGCAATCCAAAACACCCAATTCACCCAAAGCAAGCCCAGAGGGCACTGAGATGGAAGAAATGAAAAGCCTTCCTGCTGAATTTTATGAAGTGGCAGCAGCGGAAGTAACAAAGCAGGGTAAGTCTCCAGACAAAAATAAAACAGAAACACTAATTAAAGAGATAACTAAAGAGATGATAACCATAATGAAGGAAATAGCAAATCTAGAGTGGGTAGTGATAAAAAAAAATAGAGGAGCTTAGGGAAACCATGAATGTCAAACACAGGAAAGAACTGGATGCCATAAAACAGATGCAAACAGATATCCAGGAGATTAAAAAGTCTATTGAAAGTATACACAGCAGAATCGACCAACATGAAGACAGAATACAAGATCTAGAAGACAGGGTTGTGATTGGCAATCACCAAATGAAAGACTTCTTAAAAATAGCATGGGACCACAAGAAATCAATCTAGCAGCTGATACAATCAATCCAGTAGATGATACAAACAAGAACAATATAAGATTAATTGGAATCAGTGAGAAATCAGAAGATAACACAAAGGACATAAAAAAAACCTATTCACAGAACTAATAGCAGAAAATTTCCCAAGCATGGGAAAAGAATCTGACATACAGATAAGTGTGGCATATAGAACTCTGAACAGCCATGATCAGAAAAAAAAAACAAAACAAAAACTACACCAAGGCATGTATTAGTGAAGATACCAGAAACTCAGCACAAGGAAAGAATATTAACCACTTAACAGTTTACCCCAAGTATCACTTGGGCAGAGCCTTTGTTTACATACTGACTATCCTGAGCGTTGCTCCAGCAGGTATCATTTCAACCAGTCGATTCTTGTATTGAATAAATTTGATAAAATTGTCTTTTCTATATTTCTTGTTATATTATCTTAAAAAATTAATGAAAAAAATGCAATTTTTGGTCATCCTGTATTTAAACAATTAGACTGGTAAGTGGTAAAAAGCTGTTACAGAAAAGAAACAAATCACCTATAGAGGAAAACACATCAGAATCACAACAGACTTCTCAACACAAACTCTTAAATCGAGGAAAGCTAAGAGTGAAGTTTTTTTTTTTTTTTTTTTAAGAGTGAAGTATTTTAAGCCTTAAAACAATCTCTATCCAGGCGTGGTGGTGCACACCTGTAATCCCAACACTAGGGAGGCTGAGGCAGGGAGATCACCACAAGATTGAGGCCAGCCTGGGCCACATAGTGAGTTCAAGACTGGTTTGAACTGTACAGCAAGACTCTGCCTCAAAAAACCAAACAAAACAAAAAACAAAAACCAACCCCCAACCCAAACTGATGTACCCCACAAAATTATCTTTCAAGTTGGGCATGGTGGCACATGCCTGTAATCCCAGCACTTGGGAGGATGAGGCAGGAGGATCATCAGGAGTTCAAGACCAGCCTGGTCTTGGAAACAACTCAAGGTTCTAAATTTTTTTGTAGGCTGCTCTTATATAGGAAATTTGTTTAGGATAAATATGAGACTTTATTTCTATTCAGAATCACCTCGTGAGATTGGTGTACTAATGAGTAGAGATCTTCTGGAGTTTTAATTTTTATCCTTATTTGAAGTCACTTGAAAATTTTATTAGGACATCTACAACCTTCCTTTAGCCACAGATAAAGTATTTGTGACTTTTTTGGTGTGTGTGCAGGGAATTGAGCCTAGGTCATCATACATGATAATAATCACATGCTCTACCACTGAACTAAACCTCCAGGCCCAATTTGTGATTTTCATGTGATGCTAGTTCTTAATTTTCCATGTCCTTAGTAATAGTTTTTTCTACCATGAATGGAAAGGAGGAAATTATAAATCACAACATGCTTGGTATCAAGTATTGTACTCATTAACTCCTACAGTCTTTACAAAAATTATACGAAGTATTTAATGTTAATTCTATGTTAGGGTTGAAGAAATCAAGGCTTTATGAGACTATACAAGCATCAGAACCCAGGAAGTTGGCTTTCAGAGTCTGTGTGGTTTGCTTCTGGCACATTTCCTTTCTTACAGTTACTTGTATTAGTTTTGAGTGCTTTTGCCTTGGGGACACAATTTAATCAATGTACTCTTTTTAAATTTTGGTAAACAAGGGATTAAAGAACATCCTCCCCTTGCTTGATGTTTCATATCCAAATCTTAGCCTTCAAGGTGCACTTACACACATAAATCATGTCTTTATCCCTCTTTTTTATTCAGGAAGTAATCCTTCCCCCACCCCCGCACTCCCATATCAATTTATCTGTTCTGTATGGAATTTATCACCGTCCACCTAGTATTCTAGTTATTTAAATGTGTGCCTTATTATCCCTACTATGCTGTATTGCCTTGGCCTTTTAACCAACAAAATAAGAATTAGCACTGTGAGGTCTACTTCTGCATTCACTACATATTCTTTAGAGTAGTATTCATTACATTACTCAATTTCCCCTATACCAAGAATCTACATGATAATTTATCTCACAAAGAGTGCTAAAACAAAACAAAACAAAACAAAACATTGTTCCTGATAATTTTTTTTTTTGGGGGGGAGGGCAGTGCTGGCGATCAAATTCAGGGCCTTGCGCTTGCTAGGCAAGTGTTCTACCACTGAGCTAAATCCCCACCCATTTCCGATAATTCTTAACAACATGCTTTTCCGTGCCCTCACTGCCAGAAAATTCACAGTAAAATTCTGGACAATTTGACTGACTTTAATGTTCCTTCAAATTCTTCATGTACATTTTTAGGTGTTATGGTTTAAATTAAAATGTCCCCCAAAAGTCTCACGTGTTTGGAAGGTGACTGCATGATGGGGCCGCTACCCTCATCCACAGATTCATCCACGGTTGAGTTCAGTAGGTGAACGTGGTGTTAGCGAGGTGAAGCCCGATGAGAGGCGTCTCTAGGGTTGTACTTCTGGAGGTGACATCTCCCTCTTAGCTCTTCCCTTGGGGTGAGCAGCTGTCCTCTGCCAGGACTGTCACTGTGCTGTTTCTGTTCTCAAACCAGCTAAGCATGGACTGAAACTGTGAGCCAAATAAACCTCTCCTCCCCTAAACTGTGGGTGTTGGTATTTTGTCTCAGTGACAGAAAATCTAATACATTAGGTAAGCAATCACAAGTACACTTTGGTAAAGAGAGTATAAAATAGATTTTAGCGTGGTGTGGTAGCACACGCCTGTAATCCTGGCACTTGGGAGGCTGAGGCAGGAAGCTTGCCTGAAGTTCAAGGCCAACCTAGTCTTCATAGTGAGTTCAAGGCTAGTCTGAAATACACAGTGTGACCTTCAAAACAAAACAAACTCTTAACAGCCATATAATATCAACCTTAGTGCACTGCATCTATCCTTGTGACATCTATCACAGTCCCACTAATGTCTGTGGCATAAGTGAAGTTTCGGATATACAGTATTCAATCAGGTACATTCCACTAGGCACCATTTCTGCAATTTCACAATTTATCAATGTCGTGACATTTTTAGCGAGCAGTTACAAAGTGTACTGAACAATCTTGGGCTCTTTTTGCCATCCCAATAAAGTATTTCATGTTTTCACTTCCCCTCAACTATTTCTGTGCAGTTAGGAGGGTACAGTACTTATGCCACGAGGTGCTAGATTCAATACAGAGGCATGATATGCATCCTAGGACACGAATTTGTCATGTCTTTTTTGAGCTGGGCACTTTTCTGACCAGGTGGGTAAAGCTGTATAGCATTACTTTTAAAATCTGACCAACAACCATGTCTGCCCTCCTCAGTCACATGTATTCCTTCAGTTCCAAGTAAGTCCCAGAGTCATGAAAGTCCGAGTCTGGCTTCCCTTTCCTGAGCTGAGCCCAGACTCACCCATGAGAAGTTTGTCTTCTGTTCCTTCTCACCTTGATTACTTCAAACCCGTGCCTCACTTCCTTCAGACCCAGGCCAACCTATTTGGAAGAGCTTTAATTCCAGAATATTCACTCATCAGATTTTTACTCCACGGAGCTACCAGCTGGGTCTGTAAGGCACAAAGTGACTGTCTGAATATCCCTAGTGATGATAAGGGAACATGACAAAGTTCATGACTTTTAATATATGGCTTCTCTGTCTCAAGCGCACCCAGCACACACCCCAAAGTCACCCTGACAGTGAGCGTCCTACTGCATATTACTCTACTCTGTAATTTTTCTTATTACACAATTAACTAGGTCTAAATTGGCTCCTGTAACACTTACACATAGTAATTTCCCCTGGCAACTGGCATTTTTTGTAAAGAAATTTGCAACTAGCTATTTCCCCTTGGATTTGAAATATCTACTTTCCATTGAAAGGCACAACATATCATCAATAACAAAATGCTAAAACTAGCCCTATGCTTTAATTTAGATATAAGCAGCGATGCATTTTCAAATATTATTACTGATAACATCTTTTCATCCACCCACTCAAAAACATTTACTGAGGGGTTAGGGATTTAGCTCAGTGGTAAAGCACTTGCCTAGCAAAAGGCCCCGAGTTCAATCCCCAGCACCCCCAAAAAAAGCAAAAAAAAAAAAAAAAGTTATTGAGTGTCTACTATGTATAGTGATACCATGCTAAATGCTAAAGGTATAGAAATCAACAACAAAAATCCAGGCTCTTGATTTCAGAAAATGTATCAACTTGTGAGGATGCAAGCATTATTAATGTATGTTTAATGGAAGTACTTACAGGATTCAAAGACATAATTTAGTAGGGGTCAGATAAATTCACCTGTGAAGGGCAAGCTAAGCTGATAGCAACAACACCTCTCAAAATCTAACTAATTTAGAGACCTGTTTACTCTCTGGTACCCTGACTAGAATGAGGCCATTAAGCCGTGAGGGCAGGGTTTCCAGAGTTTGGCACAGCTGTCTCAGAGTTAGCTCAGTGGCACACAGAGACCACTTTATAGATTTTCTTGAATACTGGAAAATAAATGAAAGGTATCGAGAACACATAAATATTGCTAAAATTCATTGTAAATATAGTAACTCGAGAGGAAAATGGGCAAAAGATATGAATGGGCATAAAATACAAATGACAAAGATAAAAATATGATCAAATGCATTAGTAAACACAGCAATACGGTACATATAAAAAAATCAAGAAATATTATTTTGCAATCACTGGATTGGCAAAAGGTAACACTGAGCTGCTCAAACTTGTGGCTTAATGACTACTCATGAAAACCAGACAGGGAGATGGAAAAAATAATTACCAATTTAGAAAAGAACTGGACTTTTAGAAGAGAATTACTTGGTAAAGTTGAGAGCATATGCATCCTACAACTATATAACTATATAATTTTTCTCTTACATCTATATTCTCGGACATATGTATCAGGAGACAATATAAAGAATATATATATATGCCAGGTCTGGTGGTGCATGCCTATAATCCCAGCACTCTGGAGGCTGAGGCAGGAGGATTGCTGCAAGTTCAAGGCCAGCCTGAACTACATAGGTAAAACACATCTCAAAGGAAAACCCCAACAAAAACGCTAATAATTTTTTGTAACAACAACAAACAAAAGGGAAACAACCCAAATACTGCTGGACAAGAAAATGGATAGTAAACTTTAGAATAATCACACAATTAATGATCTTGCAACATTAAAAATGAACCACAGCCATGTGAAGCTATTTTCGTCATGTGAAAGTAAATCATCTGTTGCTTAGGAAACTTTTATTTTTGGTAATATTTATAAAGAGAAGAGATTGATGAGCACAAGATTTGGAACAGTAGTTATCTCTACCATAAAAAATAAAGGGATCTGGGCCATGAAGAGATTTCTAAGGTACCAGAAATATACTTCTAGATATATAATTTTTAAAAATTCTTTTAATTCTATCTGTATGTGTATGTATGCGAATTACATTTTTACACTGTATGTATTTCATAATGTTACAGATAAATGAATACACAAAAGGTTCTGAAAACATGGGGGAAGAGAAGAATGTCCCAAACAAGAGACGAGCATGTGGCAATATGAAGCCAAGGGGTAAGGACATGAACTTTGGCAGAAACACTGAGCAAGAGGGAAACTCAGGAGAGCTAAGCAGTGGTCAGAAAGTGTAGGAATTTATAACCACATGAAAGAGTTTTGATTTTATCTTAATGTTAACGACAAGCTAAAGAAAAATTTTAAATTTCAGTGTGACAGGTCATTTTTGCACTTCCTAAAGATTTCTGTTTTCATAAAGAAAATATATTAGCAAGAAGCAAAAATGGAGACTAGGCCTCATGATGAGGGTGTGGGTTATGGTATTAGAAGTACAAGAAACACAAAAGAGAAAGAACGTGAAGAATATTTAGGACTTAGTAATTTTTTTTTTTTTAAGGACTTAGTAATTGTTGGAAAAGATAAAGGAGATGGGGGAGCAGGGATGGCTCCCAGGCTTTTGACTTGAGTACATTGGTGGCACTGGGACAAAGAAAAACGGCCCAAGACCACTACTTCATAGAGTAGTGTTGTAAATTTAGTTTAGGACATGTTAGTGAGATTAAACAACATAACAGACGTTCAGTAAATATTTGTCAAGTGAAACAGCGACTGTGAGATCGCCAAAAGAGCTGTCCTAAGTTGGTAGTCACAATCTACTACCATTCATTTATTTCTTTTCTAAATAAATGATTTGTTTCTGTATTTTGTATCTCAATAGATAAGAAGGCTTACAAGACCTTACAAAGAATTCCTGTGAGAGTCTAAAAGATGTATGGCTGTATAAAACTCACTTTGGAGTAAATCCTAACTATACATGTAGGCCTTATTGTGTGGATTTTATGTGATGTAGCACTCAAGATTCACCAAAAAGCTCTGGCTATTTCAGTAACTGCAACAGGATTACTGAATATTTTAGAGTGGGTGGAGTAGGACAGTCTTCCAAAGTAAGGTTGGGTAAATCAGAAACCCGTATTTCATAAGCTGGACTCTCTTCTCTACATTTTGCTTGTTTCTGTATTGATTTTTTTTTTTCACTCCACAATTAGAAATTTTTTTGTTTACTTAATTTATTTTTGACAGTGGGAATTGAATTCAGGACTTCTATAGTGAGCTACATACCCCCTTTCTCCTTTTTGAAAATTTGTGAGACAGGGTCTTGCTAAGTCACTAAACCGCCCAGGCTGGGCTTGAATTTGTGATTCTTCTGCCTAAGGGTCCCAGACTCCTGGGATTATGTGTGCACCACCATGCCTGGCTGTGTTTTTGTTTTTGTTATTTTGTTTTGTTTTTTGAGACAGGGTCTCACTGTATAGCTCAGGTTGTCCTCCTGCCTCAGACTCCTGAGTGCTGGGATTACAGGCCTCGCTGTGTTTTTGTTTGTTTTGTTTTCATGATAGATAAAAGGTTTAAATGTGGGGGGAAAAAAACCAACAAAAGTACTAGATGAAAATATAAGTATTTTAAAAAATCTGTAATTTTGGGTTGGGGAAGGACTTTCTATGCATGGGACCAAAGGCAGAAGTTGTAAAGGAAAAGACTTACACCAAATTACTTTAAAAATTTAAAGCTTTATAGGACAAAAGCAAAAAAGCCAAAGGCAATAGGATCCATCCCATAGTTCAAAGACAAAAACAACCCCGTTTCAAACAAACCCACAATATCTGAGGGGTTTTCAATAATCTCAAATAAAAGGTCTCCTAAATAAAAGTAGTGTCAATTCATAAATGTAAAAATAATAGCTAATATTTACTGAGATTTTATTATGTGACAATGTGGAAGACTGATTGTTACAATGGCCTAAACTTTCCAGCCAATATGAATCTACACTTTTTACAATGTGAGTTTGCTGCCCCACCCATCACCACCAGGAGATGAGTGTATTTCCCCACTTCTTGAATCTGGGTTGGTCTTGTGGCTTGCTTTGGCTAGCAAATGTGCAGAGCTGATGGTGCTCAGTTCCACAGCAGGCATCTAGATGTCTTACATACTTCCACTTCCTCATGCAACCTTGCAACTAGAATAAGCCAAAGGCAGCCTCCAGGAGGATGAGAGACCACATGAAAGAGAGTCTAATGGCCCCAGTTTTGGCCATCATGCACCCTCCACACAGGTAAGAGAGCCTGGTCAAGATCAGCAGAACTGTCTACCCAACCCATGGTTTACTGCAGGTGTATGACTTAGTTAAGAGCCGAAAAAGTGTCCAGTTAACATGTAGATTAATCGACAAAAATAAATGTTTAAACCAGGAGTGAGGTCATATGCCTGTAATCCCAGCATTGAGAGAGGCTCAGGTGGGAGGATCAGAAGTTTGGTCCTTCCTGGGCAACCTAGTGAGACCTCATCTCAAAATAAAAAATAAAAAGAGCTGGAAATGTAGCTCAGTGGTAGAATAGCCCTGGGTTAGGTTCCCTGTACTGCAAATAAAATAACAAATAAATGTTTACCATTGTACTCTCCCGAAATTTAGAAATTTTGTTTGTTACAAAGCATTGTGGTGACAGCAGGAATAGACATACCCAGGTAAGGTTCAAAGCATTTTATATTTATCATCTCTCAATCCGAAAATGTGAGTATAATTTTTCTCTCTCTTCTAATTACCAGCCTGACATTTACTCCACCGACACCACAAAGGCCTCTTCATTTCCTCAAACATATCAGGCATACTCTACCTTTGATATCTGCTGTTCCTCCCACTTAGAATACCCTGCCTCAGGTATCCCCATGCATAATATCTCATTCCTCTTGGATCACTACTTCAGCATTATCACCCGAGTGAGATTTTCCTGCTGGTGATCTATAATTTCATTCCCATCAGTCCTGAGTGTCCCCTTTCGTGCTTCACTCTTGCTCCTTAGTGCATTTTCCCATCAAGAACACACTTTGCTTTTTATTTACTTATTTTTTTGTGAGAGGGTTTCGCTATGTAGTTCAGGATGGCTTTGAGCTCAATATGTAGCCCAAGCCTTGAACTCGCTGTGATCCTCCTGCCTCGGCCTCTGGAGTGCTGGGACTACAGGTGTGCACCACCACATCCAGCCACTACACATTTTCTTCAGTTGACTCTCTCACTACAACAGAAATTCAATCAACACAAGGACTTTGGTTCACTTTGTTCATTGCTGTGACCCCAGATGTATGATACCCGTGACTGAAGAAACCAGCCGATCAATCTTCTACTTCTTAATGAGGAAACAGGCACCAGTAAGTGTTTCTGCCTAAAATCACAGGGCTAGTCAGTGACACAGCCAGCATTCAAACAAGCTAGCCAGATCCAGGATCTACGGTCTGAACTACGATGGTACATGCCCTCTGCAATGCAGAGCTAGGCAAATACACGTGTACTCAACAAGCATCAGTTTCCTTGATTCTTCACAATTTCGATCTTCGGTAATGGCGAACCTTTTAGAATTTTCAATGGTAATAAACGCTGACTGTGGCACATGCACCGCAGGCTCACTACCACTGACCTACCTGGCTGTTTCTACCCAAGGACGTTCAGTGCTTTATTTTAACCAAAGAAGAGATGATATTTAAGTTTGAGAAAGTATCAGGATGTTTCTGAACAAAACAAGGGGCAAACAATAACTACAACAAAAAAAGAAAAAAGAAAAGAAAAACCCCTTTTTGTCCATTTTTACAAATAATCTCAGTCTAGCTTTTGACATTAGCCTTTCTGTATTAGACTGTTTTCCCCTAACACCACTGTCCTAAAATTTTAAAGGGCGTTTCTATTGGATTTAGGGGAATAAGCTCAGTTTTAATTATAGTCAGATACACGAATATTACTGAAGTTTTGAATTACTGTAATTTAATTTGTCTAATTTTCTAAGATTTTTCCATAGAATTACAATTTTACATCAGAAAGCGAGTAACTTTTTTTGGTTTCTAAATCACAGTGCTGAATTTTGTTAAGGAAGTATACTCACCAAGTAGACCATTGAAAATTGAAGGAAATTACCAGGAATTTCCATTTATCAAACTGACAAGATAAAAAATACTAAAATGCTCAGGTGTTAGTAAAGATGTGGGAAACCAGTATTTACATATTCTGTTGTAATCTAACTTGTTATATAATTATTATAATTTGTAAGTTATCTGTAAGAAATGTAATTATATATTATATATAGTATATTTGTTTCTTTGACCATGTCATCCATTCTCTATAAGACACATTAGATTTTGCTGAAGTCATATTTGTTAATATAATTTGTAAAAAATTTTTGGAGGAGAATATGATAATAAATACCATGGGCCTGAAAGTACCTTTGATGTACAAACTGTACAAATTGTGCTTTCGTGTAAAAATCTCATTTCTAAGAACTTTTATACGAAAATAAGAATTTGAAAAATGAATATTCATCCAAGCAGTGTTACTCATAGCAAGAAGTTGGAAATAAGGGATATGTGCAAAGGTAGAGATTAATCAAATTTCCAACATCCCCGAGTAGACTACCTTGCAGCTATTGATATTATAAAAGTATGCTTATATTAAAGATTACAAATATGGCAAACTCATAGTTGCTTTAAAAAACCTGGACATAGAAGATATTTTTGAAGGCTGTTAACAATTGGTTTTTCTGGATAGGCAGGCTATGTATGTATATTTTTAATATTTTCTTTTTCATGTCATTATTCTTTGAGTTTTCTATAAGGAGTACGCATTGATTTCATAACTTGAAAACCAAACTTCTTTTAGTGAAAGAGAAAATTGGGCTTATTACAACTATAATTTAGCTTAGTATGGTTGAACAACCCTTCTCGTTTGTTTCTTTGACCATGTCATCCATTCTCTACAAGACACATTAGATTGTGGTTAAATCACATGTTGTACAATCTGGCTGAGGTAGGAGGGAAATTCTCCTGGTTTAATTCCTATGGCACCATAGAATTGGGAGAAAAAAACCTTAGACATAATTTGGTCTAGTCTTTTTCATTTTAGAAAATAAGAAAGTTGAGAGAGGTCCAATGGGGCCAAGCATGGTGACACACACCTGTAATTCTAGCTACTTCGGAGGATGAGGTGGGAGGAATCCAAGTTTGAGCCCAGCCTGGGCAATTTAGTGAGATCCTGCCTCAAAATAAAAAATAAAAAGTTCTGAGGACATAGTTCAGTAGTAGAGCACCTGCCTAGTATGTGCAAGGTCCTGGGGTTCAATCTCCAGTACCATCAAAAAAAATTGTGAGATTTATTAAATCTCAACCCTTAGTGTATTTTTGGGGCAACTTCTGCTGCATAACCTGAGTTCAGTGGTTGCCTGAAAGATTCGGCTGTCCAAATCCAAAAGACTTGTGCAAATGAATAAATTGCTATTTTTTTCTGGAATACCATTTGCACTTGATCAAACTATTGACAGACAAATCAGAATTATTCTGACTTAGGTATCTGGCAGAAATTCTGTAAAAAAATGTAACAAGTGAGACTCACTTCTAGGAAAACAACCGATAGTATGTATTATTAATGATGAAATTCCAGCCTTCAAATGAAAATCAGAATTTTTGAAAATTCTATGCCACAGTGAACTTGACAACTTTCTAACACTCGAAGACTCTTCTATTGAGACAAATGAGGACATTAAAGAATGTGATGGTTTGATATTATATAATGAAGATCTATACAACATAGCAAACCACTAATTTCCATATGATCTGCATTTGATATTAAAAAATCATGTATGAGTAGAAGATCCACTCAAAATATGAGATATACCAATGGATTTTAGTGAAACAGAGTAAGAAAAGCACATGGATAGGGTTTTAGATTCCACTTTGCAACTAAACTTATTGCTGAACTATGGTGTGAAAGTAAAGAATATCCATGATTTTGTTTTAAAAAGCTATTGAAATATTTCCTCCATATGTAAGTGTGAGGTAGGATTTTCTTCATCTTTTTTTTTCCCCCAGTATTGGGGATTGAACCCAGGGCCTTCACACTGAGCTTTATCCCCAGCCCTTTATAAATGTTTTATTTTCAGACACTCTTGCCTAGGCTGGGCTCAAATTTATAATCCTCCTGTCTCAGCCTTCCAGCGTGCTGGGATTACAAGCATTCACTACCATGCTTGGGTCTTTGTTTTCTAAAAGCAAAACAAAATAGAGCAACAGATTAAATGCAGAAGCAGATGTAAGAATCTGGATATCTTGTATTAAATCACACATTAGTTTTGCAAAAATGCAAAATAGTTATGCCCCTAGAATGATTATTATCAAAAACCAGAAACCAGCGTTGGTGAATTCGTGGAGAAATTGGAAGCCAGCCTATGCACTGCTGATGACAATGTAAAATGGTATAGGCAGAGCAGAAAAGGGTATGGTGGCACCTCAAGGTATTAAACATAGCATTAATAAATGATCCAGCAATTTCCACTTCTAGACATAGCTCACAAAGAATTAAAAGAAGGGACTCAAGTATTTGCACCCCAATAATTGCAGCAGTATTATTCAGAAGAGTCAAAAGCCAGAAGCAATCTATGTCCACTGATGATGAATGGATAAACAAAATATTAACATAATATATTTTATTACTGTTCTATAAACTAATACTTGAAGAACGTTGTTTTAATTTCTTATATAACACAGATACATATAACCCACATACACAGAAGTTCTTACGTCCCAAGACAAAAAAAGTTAAAGAACTATTTTATTAGGAAGATTTATTCTCTCTTCTCACACCTGCATTATGTGAGATCTTTATTTGTTGGCATAGCTTCATTTGAGAGCTATGCCCCTTCTAACCTGGCGACTAGCAAAAAAGGGCAGCCTAAAACAGTCACAGTCATCGCATTAACTCTATAATCACCATTGTTCCCTAGATGCACAGTAAGTACAAGGACTGAGCAACACAAAGCTCCACACAGACAAGTGGCCGTGTACAACAGCAAGCTGTAAAAAGCTTAAATGCCAATACTGTACATTCCAAAGTGGTGCTGTAGGTATCTAGCAGCAAACGAACCTTTCCTTTCCTCTACTGAATTTTTCTCTGGATTTACAATTCTGGGCAGATTTGGAGATGGGGTGGTGGCGGCATTGTTTCTTAAAAACCAGGACATCCGTGCAAAGAATTTAATTCATTCACCATCTTGCTACTAGTCTGCTGCAGAGGGGTGTGGTTGGAGAGCTAGGAAGCAATCCAAAACAGCGACCAAGGCTGCCCAAAACCTTGTCCAAAGAATAAAACTGGGCCAAGTCAATTTGCACGGACAAGAGGCAGAATATTTGTTTTACGGAGAGGAGGTAAATAAAAAGGAAATTAGAAAGTATGGGCGGAAATAAACGGCAAAACCAAAGTGGTTTCATTTGTGTATATGAAATGATTATAATGCTAATGTGGCATACAGTGGACAAATGAGAATTGTTATTCTTGGGTTCACAGCTGCGGCACTTTTAATGCCAGGTCTGCAGTTCTGGATGGGGGGTGCATTTTCATAGCCAGCCCTTCCTTCTGCATTCATTTTGGGTTGGGTTGTGACCGGTCTCGCTGACTGAGGCAGTCCCAGACAAAGGAGAATGCACACCCCAGGGAACGGAGGAGGGAAAGGTGGCCCCCGGTTACCTCGCAGGTGTCCCTAGGGGCCGAGCGCTCGGGCTGCGGGGAGGGAGGAGTCCCAGAGGCCCGGTAGGGGTGCGGGAAGGCCGCGCGGGGACACCCGGCCTGGCTCGCGCGGAAGACCCCGCCCTGCCCGCGGTCAAGGTTACCGCGCGTGAGTACCTGTGGAGGCCTCGCACCGCCGAAAGGCACCGGGCGATCATGAGCGCGCCGAGAGGCCGGCAGCGGCGGGCGCGGCGTCCTTCGACTTGGGTGTGGGGAGGGCAGACGGCGGGGTTCGGGTGCCGGCCTAGCTGATCAGGCCACAGTGGAGACGACAACCGCGGGACCTGCCAGCGCCCTCCCACGTGCTGCAGCCCCACGCCGGCGCCCACTGCGGCCACGCCCTCTCCCCGCCCCCGGCGCGCGCAGCCCCGCCCCCTCGCGGCCCCGCCCCAGGGGCGGATGCAGCGAGAGCCAGCCGTCCAGAGCCGAGCGCAGCTGGGTGGGCTGAGGGGCGCCGGGGAAGTTTGGGCGACCGCGGCCGGCGCTGAGAGCTCCAGCCAGGTTCCACACTTGAGATCGAGGGGGCGGGGGGACCGGTTTACGGACGCCCCCAGGCCCGCAGCCGTCGTCTCGCATCCTCTTTTCTGGTGAGGTGCTGCTGTCTGCAGCCGCTGCGTCTCCCCCAGCCCCAGACGGAGGCCTGCGCCGCTCACCCGCTGCAAACCCCGCCGGGGCTGAGGCGAGGTCGGGGGACCGCGGTGAGGGATTCTGGGGGGGGGTAGACGCGCTCCGGGAAGGGGCCGCAGAAGTCTGGAGAGGGCGGATAGCGCGCTTCCCCTCCCCACCCCTTTCGCCCGTCCTTTCTGTTTTCACCTCCTGCCCTGGGGCCTTATTTAGCTCTTGTAATAACCCCTTGGCCTAGAGGTTGGGCTCGCCTGTAAATCAGTAAACACGTAATAAACATCCTAGCGGCGGGCACCACGCCCTGGCTTTGAATTAGGGAACCTGGGGAGCAGATGGATGATGCGATTTAGTGGAGATAAGCCATTAATGCCTCTGGCCCTGCGCCACTGTTTGGATGCGATACTATTCTGAGTGAATGAACAGGACCAGGAGCTCCCCAGCCTCTCCACGAGGGCATAGCTACTGCAGAGAGTGCTGTCCGTTTGTAGTATCATCGGTTTAGGCAATGATTTCCTGACGTGTCTGGTGATTAAATAGAGATGCCATTTATCGAGAATGATAGTCAGTGGTCGAACATCCTTTCTCGAGTGTATTTTCTCACCAGATAACTAATGAAAGTAGGTGGAGTGTAAATTACGTGTATTACAGTTTTTAAAAATCCCATGTACTAGTTGATGCTTGTTGTGTAGCAGTTTCTGAGTCAGCAGTGTAAAATCTCCCTCAACTTAGTACAAGGCCTTTTGGGAGATTTCTGTATCTGTCTGTACTTATTTTCTGTATCCATACCATATATGTAATTAAAATGTAGTGAGAGTCTAAGCTTATGTTTACATGTTTTGGGGGAAAATATCTGATTGATCCAAGATTAAACATAGTTTAATACTATTGGGTTTAAATAAAAAATAATAAATTACGATAACAATACCCCAAATCTTTAAAATAGCAAAGATCAAGGTAATGCAAGTTTTTTTTTACTTTTAATGTAATGAAATAATCCTTGCTATTTATTACCTTTAAAATTAATAACTTTAATGGCTGATTCTTTAAAATAACTGAGCTCAGTGTTTTTATTTTTATTGTTAAGGAAGTGTTTAAGCTTCTAAAATGTCATCTATCAAGCACCTAGTTTACGCAGTTATTCGTTTCTTACGGGAACAAAGTCAGATGGATGCTTATACTTCTGATGAACAAGAAAGTTTGGAAGGTAGGCACCTGTTCTTTGTGTTCGTTTGTGTTTTAAATAAAGACTAAAACTGCTACAAGCCCAACTTCATAATGTACTAGAACAAAATCAGCATATATTGATCTTTCAAGTTGAGGCTTAACTATAAGATTATCTTATTTCTATTCTCTGAAGCTTGTTTTAATTAACAACAAAATAAGAGAACTATTGTTCATTAATGAATAATTACTGTGTCAGAATTATAATTATAGGAATTTTTTCTTTGCAGTGACTAATATCATTCCCATTTAGCAGATAAGAAAATGAAACTAGATGGTTTAAGTAACATAACAGCCTATCTGTGATGAGGGTGAAATTTAAATCCTGGTTCTTATTCTGAAGGGTTTTTTTTTTTTCCTTTTTCTAATTGCAGAGCACCAAGTTTAGAAATGATACACGAAAATACCTTAGTCATTGTAAGAGCACTATGTAAATGTCTAAATATTTATACCATTAGTGAGCTCTGACAAGTGCTAACAAATATTTTTGGGACTTGAGATGAAAGATTTTCATCTTTGTTTTATGTGAGCTTTAAATACTGAATTAGGTAATCTGTAAAACTGAGCAGGACTCAGACGATAGCGTCATATGTTTCCTTGACACCATCTTTGTGCTTCATGTTTATGCATTAAAATTTTAAATTCATTCTAGTCATAACAAGATAAAATTCTGCAGATGGGTTTGTCAAAGTTGAGTGAGCCTACCTTCCTTGTGGCCTAAAGACTTAATTATTGAAATGAGAGTACACTTGGGAGAACTTAATAAATAACAGTACAGTTTGAATTTCCCATCTTGCAGCTGCTCCTCCTATAAAGGAGCACATCTATTAATTTCAAGTACTTCCCTTGTAAATCTGCTTTAAGGAGGTAGGGATGGAAATTGGGCTTTTGCTCTAAATCTGCTTGCCGTCTGGTGAGATGATGTCTTGCCAGGTGGCAGTAAGAGGAGCAGGTGATGCACAGTTGGAAAACATTGCAAATCGGTCCATTTAATATTAAGGTCTTTTTGTTGTCCTTGATGGTTGGACTGTGTAAGGATAAAGGTGACTGGTTATCTAAGGAAAATGTTGGTTATGATAGCTCTGTACTGAACAGATAAATGCACTCATTTAATAAAAGATGTTTCTTTTCTAATCAAAGGCAGCAAAATCTTTTTAAGGGCTAGGATGAAAATGGAGAGTATTTTAAAAACCAAGATGTTATGTCCTATTTTTAGGATGGTATTCAGCCAAAAATATGTGCTTTCAGCTGTTTGTTATATATGGCAGTCAGAAGTGGTGCCAATTGTTTGTGACTGACCCTGCAAGTCTAATTTAATTGAACATGAAATCAAGTGGAGGTGTTGTCTGCCCACCTTCTAGACATTTAAAAAAGCCCTGGGAAGGAGACCTAAGTTGTAGCACCAGCTTTACCACTACGTATTTTGCAGATGATATATCATCAGCTTTAAATTGTGTTATCAGATTATGTCATTCACTTCTCTCGTTATCATCTACTGACCTTTGCTTTATTTTTGACCTTTGTAGCTCCTACTCCCTCTCACACGACTCTTGTCTTAACTCTTGGCAATTCTGATATAATGATAGGTAATTTTTTCCTATTTCCTTGACTCTCTTGATTTTTTTCCCCAGTGATGTCAGTCACTTGGCAATAGCCCGAGTCATGGGTTCTGAACTCAGGGTGATTTTGAACATCTAGAGACATTTTTGGTTGTCACAGCTTCAGGAGCTGGTATTGGGCAACTGGATGGGGGAGGTCGTGGATGCTGCTAAACTTACGATGCACAGGACAGTTCCCAGACAACAAGGATTTTTCTAATCTAAAATGCCAGTGTGCCAGCCGGGCATGCGGGTTCATGCCTATAATTCTAGCACCTTGGGAGGCTGAGGCAGGAGAATCTCAAGTTTGAGCCCAGCCCAGGTGATTTAACGATTGATCGAGACCCTGACACACACACACACACAGACACACACATGTACGTGCACGCGCACACATACAGGCAGAGGGCAGAGGTTATAGCTTGGGGCAAAGGCCCTGGGTTTAATCCCCTATACCACCTCCCCATTGACTGAAAGATCCTTACCCAGATGTTATCATTACCAAAATTGCAGTCCTTCCACAACTTCACTTCTCGATCACTACTCCCTGTCTGTCTGTCTAGGTCACTCCTTCTAGAATCCTTACCCCAACAATTCTTTAAACCCACCAGTACTTCCAGCCTTTTGATCTCTTACCTTTTCCTACTCCCATTCTTACTCATTTTAAATTCTGATAGTTGATCATTATGATTATTTCCACGTATCTCCTTCCTTTGCTTGCAAAATCCAATCTTGCTTACGTCCACCTCGCTCCTTTGTGCCCCCATCCATGTGACTGTGTATCGATAGAGTACTACAATACACAGCCTTTCTGACTAGTCCTATTTCCATTTGCGACTGCAGACCTCAAGCAGACATGTAATGCTCCCAGGCAATCACACTATCCGTTCTGGGTTCATTAAGACTTTTATTCTCTAGATCGTCATTTTTCTCCTATCTTTTCAAATCCCCAAACTTCCTCTACTGTCTTCACTTTTAGCTGCTTCCTTCTCTATTTAGAAAATTGAAATAATAAGAAAACAGCTTCCACCAGCTCTCACTCACCATCATCAACACCACGTACTCTCCCTGCCTGTGCTGTTACCAGCATAGATGGACTATCAGTGTTCCCTTCTCAGTGTTCTACTGGTGTTCTAGATCCCATCTTATCTCACCTATTCCAGCACATCACTCTCGTTATTCTGCCCTCTTGGTTTTATATCATCAAATTTTACTTGCTACAGGATCATTTTCATGAGAACATAAAGTTACCTTTATTCTTACCTTCTTAAAAAAGCAAAAACAGGACTTGGGGATTTAGCTCAGTAGTATAGTGCTTGCCTAGCAAGTTTAAGGCCCTGAGTTTAATCCCCAGCAGCCCCCCCAAAGCAAAAATGCCTAATAAATATTTTTTATCACACTATCCCCTCTGCAAACTACTGCCCAATTTTTTTGTCTCCTTTTGTAGCAAAATGGTTTGAAAAGGTCATCTATATCCTCTTGCTCCAATTCTCTTATTCTTTCTTAAACCCATTCCACTTGGGCCTTTACCTCCATCTCTTTATCCATAGTGCTCTCAGCAAAGTCTTTTGTGATTTTTTGTTTGTTTGTTTGTTTTTGTTTTCTGAGACAGGGTCTTGCTATGTAGTTCATGCTGGTCTTGAACTCACCGTGTAGCCCATGCTGGTCTCAAACTCACAGTGATCCTCCTACCTCAGCCTTCCAAGTGCTAGGATTACAAAGGTATGCCACCATGTCCAGCAGTCATTGGCACTGTTGTGTTATTTTATTTTTTTGGTACTAGAGATTGCACCCAGGCCTTGCTAGGCATGCACTTCACCACTTCATCCCAGCCCTGATTTTTGTGTTTAGTTCGATGATCAGTTCTTAGTCTTTATCTGATTTAAATAGCTTAAGTTTTTAGCTGCTATTAATAAAGTTGATGATCACCTCCTCATCCATTTCCACCATATACTTTATTTACTTAACTTCAGGATACTTGATAATCTCTTGGTTGTAGTCTTATCTCATAGTTCACTCTTTCTCCTTTGCTGATTCCTTTTCTTTTCCCTGGCCTGCCACGCCAAGGTCCATTGCTTGATTCTCTTTTCATTAATCTACACTTATTTCTTTGGTGTTATTACTCAGCTTATTGATCTTAAATACCCTAAATTTTATGCTGACATTTCTCAAATTTATACACTTGGCCTAGACCTTTCTTCTGAACTCCAGATTTGTATATCCAGCTGCCTACTAGAGCTCTACACTTGCATGTCTAACAGGCATTTCTAACGTTGCCAAAACTGAACTCCTGATCCTCCCACCTAAAATCTGTTCTATCCACAACTTCCCTGTCTTGGTCATACAATGCCAGCTTTTCTTTTGGTCAGGCCAAAAACTTGGGTGTCATTCTGTACTTTTTCCCCCCTCATATTCTGCGTCTAATCACTCAATAAATCCAGTTGGCTAACCTTCAAAATATGTCTAGAGTCTGACCACTTCTTACCACCTGATATCACACCTTGTTAGAACTGAGTCTGTCTTGCCTGTTTTACTGTGCTAGCCCTTAACTGCTCTGTATGCTTATGAGTGATCTTTTAAGAGTATGTCAGATTCTATCATTTCTCTACTCGGAATCTTGCAGCGACTCCTTATATTAGTCATTGTTTAAAGGGTCTATGTAGTTTGGACTTCCGTGATATATTGTTCCCCTATTTTTCTCACTTTGTTTCAGCCAAATTAGCTTCCTTACTGTGAATCTACCAAATCATTTTGCCTAAAGTCTTTTGTTCTAGGCTGTTTCTTTGAATTGGAATGGTCTCCCTCAAGATAATGATAATACCCCCATCTCTTTTAAGTCTTTGTCAAATTTCTTTTCTGGAAGAGGCCAACTTTGAACTCTTAAATCTGTAGCCTGCTTCCCTGCTCAGCCCTGCTCTCTCCCCATCCTACTTACCCTATACTTGCTTATTGCTTATACTCCACCTCTCTTTGCCCAACTAGGATATAAGCCCCAAGAGGTTAGTGATCTTTTCTGTTTTATTGACAGATACATGGAATGTATCTAGAAAAGGGCATGACATATGATAGGTACTCAGTAAATGTTTGTTGCATTGAATTGATGAATTGAATCCAGTGAACCTGGCATATTGCTTAGCTGGTCTGTATCTTAATTTCTAAGTCTGTTAGGTGGATACATCTGCTCCTTCCCCAACTAATACATTTTGTCAAGAAAATCAGAATCAATGAATAGCAGGTATATAGCATGTGGAAACTTTTAAATAAAGTACCATACAGATAGGATATTATTGAATAAAATTATGGTATTGTCATTTTTGTTGTTGTGTTTTGAGACAAGGTCTCGCTGTGTAGTTCAGGCTGGCCTTGAACTCACAGTGATCCCAGCCTCCCAAGTGCTGGGATTACAGGCATGCACCACCATGCCCAGCCCCCTTTTTATTTTTTTAATTTTTATTTATTTACTTATTTTTTTGAGACAGGGTCTCGCTATGTAGTTTAGGCTGGCCTTGAATTCACTGTGTTGCCCAGGCTGGCCTCAAACTTACAGTCCTCCTTCCTCAACCTCTCAGAGTACAGAGATTACAGGGGTGCACCACCATGCCCATTGCAAAACTAAACGTTATCATGTACACAGTGATTTTTTTTTTTCTGTTATGTTTACTGCTGTTTATCTATCATTTTAGAACAGCATCTTACATGTATGGGTACTTGGTAAATTTGCACGTGTGAATGAATCTTTTAAACTAGTCTAACTTAAGTATATTAAATTTTTTTTTTTTTTTTTTTTTTTGAGACAGGGTCTCCCTGAGCAGTTCAGGCTGGCCTTGAACTCACTGTGTATCCAAGGCTGGCCTTGAAATCCCAGTCATCCCGCCTCAGCCTCCCAAGTGCTGGGATTACAGGTGTGTGCCACCACATCTGGCTCCGGGATTAATATTTAATACTTTTTATGTATCAGGGACTGTTTGTCTTACTGCTTTTATTTAGATTGATAATTATGTTTCTCACAGTTAAACAATATGTAGAATCAGGCATGGTGGCACCAGCCTGTAATGTTAGCACTGGGGAGGCTGAGACAGGAGGATCATAAATTCTAGGCCAGCCTAGGCTGCACAGCAAGTTTAATAGCAGTCTGTGTACTACACAGGGAAATTATGTCTCAGGAAAGCGCATGTGCGCGTGTGTGTGTGCAGGTGCGTGTGTATATGTATGTACAGTGTATATGTAATATTTTTTGTTCAAAGTATTTAGATATTGATAGTAAGCTAGGTATTATTGACTTGCTCTTCTTTCTGGTAGCCTTCAACAGTAGTATGATGTTATATATATGCAGAAATTTTATTGTGGATAACATTTATCATTTAGTGAGGAATAAGAAATCCAGTTGTCTTTCCTCAGTATCTGGTCTATAAACAGAAATCTCTATGCAGCCAAACCAATTAGTTTTCCTCATGTTCTGTGATCAGAAGTACTGATTTACCACAGATTATAGGAAAAAAAATTGTTTCTTTTTTTAACTTGCTAATTTTTTTTTTTTTTTTTTGCTATTAAAATTTGTTTCAAGTTGCCATTCAGTGCCTGGAGACAGTTTTTAAGATCAGTGCAGAAGATACACATCTAGCAGTTTCACAGCCTTTGACAGAAATGTTCTCAAATTCCTTCTGTAAGGTATGTCGTCAATGTTTTCTCATTAGTGTCTGATGCAAGGATGACACTAATGTTTCATGTTGATAGTGGCATGTCTCTCTGTTCCTCAGCAGGGAACTCCTTTTTTCTTCTGTTTGGTAAGATGCACTCTGGTCTTTGTCTGAGCCTGTGGCCTCCTCAGAAAACCCTGCCTTAGTGGCTGAATATGGCTATTGTTAAAGCAGGTCTTGTTCTCTCAAGGCTTATGCTTCAGACGCCGTTTGGGTTTGCTCATTCTTTAGCTACTCTCACCATTGACTTAGTATTGAAGAGATCAGAACTTCTTTTTTAACCTTTGGGGAAACTGTAGTTGAAGACATTCTGTTTGAAAAAAGCTCTTTTTCCCCCTTTTTCCTGTATTTCTCTGAATGCATTTAATTGTAAGAAATTTGTAGCATACTATTTTTTTAAATTATTTTTACCAAGAACATGTATTGGTACATTGTATACATAATAATCATATCCAACATGGTTATTTTGTACCTGTACATGATATATCTTGGTTCCCCCCTTCTCTTCCCCTCCCTTTCCTTCCCCCACCCTTCCCTATTTGTAACAGGTTTATTTACATTTGTCCATTTTTTCCCTTTCTTCTTTCTTTTCTTTTTCCCTTCCTTCTTTTCCCCCTTCTCCCTATCTAGTTCTCCTCTCTTTTGAATACTACCTTTTTTTTTACGTAATATCTATTATACCTCTTTGTCCTTATTTACACTTATAGTTTCTCATATCAGAGAAATAATTTGATGTGTACTCATGAGTGTCTGATTTATTTCACATAAGAGTATGTTGCATACTATTTTTAAAATGTAGTTTATTGAATCTTCTCTCTAATCCATCTGCAGTGGTATAATATGTGGTATCATCATCCTTTAGTAGTCATTGACAGCCATGGCTTCATTCCGTGTGTATTTGTTAAAAATATGTTAGAGAAAGTCTAAAACTTGTCTGGAACAGCATCAACGTTGTTATAATTAAAGAAATTATTTGTCTCATCAAGTGTACTTGAATGTTATAGCAGTCATTTTAATTTTAAGATATTGCTTTTCTTTCCCCACCCCCTAATTAAATTTGCACATATTCAAATTGGATTCATTCCCTTTTATTCCCTTTGTTTAAAGAGAATATCATGGGCTGCCGAAACTTACTCAGTAAATATGGGAATTACTTTTCAAAGTGTAAAACTGTGGCAGTTTCATTAAAATAGTTAAGGATTTAGAAAACAAAATGGAGCATAATCAAATTTTTTAATAAGCTGTTTTTTTCTCACTAAAATATTCATTTTTTTCTATTCATAAACTGCCTACACTTGTTGGGAGATTTAAAATAAAAGGAACCTTAAATACAAGTATTACAGGGCAGTAATATGTCTTTCAACTACAGTTATAAGTCGTGAACTCTACTTATGAAAATTCTCATTTTATTTCTATACCATTTGTTATAATTTCACTATTTTATGCCTTAAGAAAATTGATTAGTAGAGCTAGGTGTGGTGGTGCATGCCTGTAAGCCAGCACTCAGAAAGGCAGAGAGGGAAGAGTATTGATGTAAGTTCAAGGCCAGCCTGGAATACATAGTGAGACCTTGTCTCAAAAAGAAAAACAAGGAAAATTAATTAGTAGAGAAAGATTTTAAAAAACAAAGAAAACCCATATTCTCTGTCAGTGATTTGCATTTGTGTCTGATTAGCAAAAGTATATTACCATTGTTAAATCTTTATATTCTATTGAAACTTTAGTGAAGACAAAAGTAATAGCATACATTTTAAATGTAGTGTATAAGCATAATAGCTACGAATTATGCCTTTTTGAAAATTGTAGACTTATTCTGAATATCAGTCAAGTTTAAAAGCATTGTAATTTTGAAAAGGTCTTTTGATTGATTTATTATTAATTAATTAATTTATACGTTTTTTGGGACCGAGTCTCCCTATGTAGTTCAGGCTGGGCTTGAACTCACTGTGTAGCCCAGGCTGGCCTCAAAATTGCAGCCATTCTCCTGCCTCAGCCTCCTGAGTGCCAGGATTACAGGCATGCATTGTGAAGCCTGGCAAAAAAAGGCTTTTTGAAAGTGAAGAAATACATTGTATTTCTAGTGCCACTGAAAATATTTCCAGATTTTCAACTTAATTTTAATAAGCACCTTTGGTTTGAACCTTATTAATGCAGAAGAGGTTTGACAGTGGCAGGTGCTAAGACAAAATTTTTTATTGTTTTTCATCTTACAGTGAAATAAATTTTTGCTCATTGTTTTAAAATTTTGTGCAACATGGATAGAAAAGCTGAAAGCCTTACTTCCAAGCATTACTACTATTAACCTTTTGGTATACACCTTTCCAGTTTTTGTTTTTAAATCTGTGTGTGTGTGTGTGTGTGTGTGTGTGTGTGTGTGTGTGTGCAGGCGCGCATGCGCGCACATACACACATAAATAATGATCATATTACAAGTGCTTTTTTTTTAATAAACTGATTTTAACTTAGTATATCTTAAATAGTAAATGTTTTGCTTCAGAAGTTTCACTATTAAGCCAGGTGTGTTGGTGCACACCTGTAATCCCAGCTGCGGGGGAGGCTGAGGCAAGAAGATTGAAAGTTTGAGGGCAGCCTGGATGACTTAGTGAAACCTTGTTTCAAAATAAACAAGGCTGAGGTATAGTTCAGCACTCAGTATAGTGTTTATTCCCCAGTACTGTGAAGAAAAAATAATTCATGAATAATCCAGTGCTTCTATTTCTATTCTGTTCTTTACTTATAAATTCCATTTTTTTGTTCATAAAGTAGGATTTCTAGGTATGAGGAAAACAAATTTTAAAATTTCATTCACAGTTGCCTATTATCATCTAGAAAAATATGGTATATTTGTATTTCTAACAAAAGTTTGGGAGAGGATGTGCCCCCCCCAATTATTAATCCTGTTATTTAGACTTTATGAAATGGAATTACAGATGAGTTACTAAAATGTGGATAATTTATTATTACTTTATTTTTGGAGCTCCAGGATGACTCTACTCAGCTAAATAGAAGTGTATTTTTTTATTTAATTTCAGAATGACATCCTACCCCTCTCAAACTTAGTATCTGAAGATGTGGGAAAAGCTGACCAATTAAAAGACGAAGGTAAATATTTCATACATAAATTACTTTTTTAGTATAGCTTTCTGAAACTCTGGAGAGCATGACTGCAAGTTGATATGATTCTAATTTACACTGCCAATTTATATTGTCATAAATCCACATGACAATTGTGAATCTGAAATGAATGTACTAGGTGAGAAGCCTGGAAGTAGATCTGGCTTGCATGGAGAAAAGCAGATGTCTCATAAATCTTTCAGAACAAAGCGCACGTAAGGGCTGTTTAACTTATAACTACATTTGCTACTTGTATTCTAGTATCCCAAATTCTTCTTTATGCTTAATCAAAGAGAGGGAAATAATTTTCAGTGTTATTTTATGTTTAAGTGTTTTTGAGTTCTTTGGAGTTTGTTAATGCATGCATATAGCACCTGACTGTTTATTAGCTAGTATATTCGATTTAAGCATTACTAAATTTTCTAATATTTGATTATTGAAATACTTTTGATTTTAATAAATAAGTCAGTGTTAATGATCTGTGTTCAATTTTTCCATCAACTCAGTTAAGCTATAGAAAACAAGGTTAGGCCTGTACGATTTGTACTAAGACTGTGGAGCACAGTCCTTTATCTTTTTGTAATTTTTTTTTTTTTTTTTTTTGGTGTCGGCGATCGAACTCAGGG
Source organism: Hystrix cristata (assembly GCA_004026905.1). Classification (NCBI taxonomy): domain Eukaryota; kingdom Metazoa; phylum Chordata; class Mammalia; order Rodentia; family Hystricidae; genus Hystrix; species Hystrix cristata. Next base: position 87,774 of record PVJO010001208.1, read on the forward strand.
CCTTGTGCTTGCTAGGCAAGCACTCTAATCGCTAAGCTAAGTCCCCAGCCCCTAGTCCTTTATCTTTTGCTATGAATGAAAACCAACAAATTTGTTGTGCTGTATGTAAGCAGAGAATGGTTAAGGAATTTGCTATATTCCGAACCTATTCATTGAAACATTTTCTGGTCTTTTTCTGAAGACAGCAGTTGACTTTTTTTAGAAAAAAAATTATTTGGTGTGTAAAAAGGTAGATATGGGCAAGACTATGCTTTTCTTATTCCTTGTATCTGGTTATCTCCCTAGGTCTCCACCCGTTTCACTGTTTTTAGTGGCTGTGGTACTCTGAATTTCTGAGAAAGACAATTTTGTACTCCTAAATAATACTGTCTGTGATGCCTTTGCATTTTTTCCACTACTTTGTGATTATCTTCCTAAGATTACCTTATAAAATGCTTTGTTTCCAACAAATAGATTTGTCTCAGTTTTCAATTTCTTACTTGCCCCAGAAACAATATCACCACTGTGTCTTAAAAATCTTAGGATAGTATGACTTCATAAATTACTGGTAAAATAGAGCAACAATTAGATCTTCACTGTCGTTTAAGTTATAACATTCCCTAATGAATTTTGATTTGATCTATCCAGATAAAAATGTATTTTTCATGTATTAGTTTCCGACTGGAACAGTTTAATCTGAAGTTTTTTTCCCCATTCAGATTTTCAAAGTATGTGAAATTTTTAGTGATGCAATATATTTTCTACTAGCACTTTAATTTTGTAGCTTGATTTAGTTGTGGTAATCATGTTGAGTAATGGCACATTGAATTTTATTTCTGTCCGTCATGCTGTCTCTGCATGGCAGAGCATTTGGGAGACTGCATCCCCTGTAAAGGTTTTTTTTTTTTTTTTTTTTTTTTTTTTCCGTATATGAATGTTGGGAAGCTGAGAGGTTCTATGCAGGGTAAGACTCATCCAATGTGGCAGCATTGTAGATCACCTCAATTACTAGCTTTTAATGAAAAGCTTTTATTTCACTAAGAAATGTCACATCTCAGACATTTTATATATAAAGTAGAAATGTTTGCCATTTTATCTAGATTTTGCTATTTGGTTGCAAACAGTGGCTATGGTAAACTGTCAAGCATAAGGTTATTCCAGGTTACATGTTGCAGTTATCTGACTGTGTTAATTAAGGTTTCTAGCGAGCTAGTGCCTTTTGGAACATTGCTTTAAGATACTTCATGTGCTTTGCTTCTGACGAGCTGTAGTAAGATCAGAAGAAATCAGGAAAGGTTTCTTGCTGTCGCTGACAGGTCACAGAAGTTTGGGTGTACAAATATCTCATGGGGCTGTGAGAATTAAAGAAGACAGTTTTATAGGAGAATACCATGTAACTGTAAAGCATTGTACAAATGCTTCATTGTTACATTTATGACCTCACAATTTCATTTGCATCTCAGATTTTTTATACGAATATTTTGTGACTTGAAGCTTTTTTTTTCACTTGAAGATATAACTCGAAGCTTTTTATGATTATAATATACATGTTTTCTAATATGTACTATAGTATCTGAATGTTTAATGTAGTTTATGGGCTAAGACATACAATAAAGTTGAAAAAAAATTTTTTGTGATGAGGATTGAACTCAGGACCTTGTGCTTGCTAGGCAAGTACTCTACCACTTGAGCTAAATCTCCAACTGCTAAAAAATTTTTTTATTATACATATTTGCAGTACATAATGATGGCATTCATTAAGAGGGATTTGTACAGGTGTATAACATATCTTCATTCCTTTTGTTTTTCTTGTCCCCTTCCTCTCTCCTCCCTCTAACCCTTCTTCCCTTCCTCATTTACAAAAGCTCTATTGGGATTGGGGATTTAGCTCAGTGGTAGAGCACTTGCCTTGCAAGCACAAGGCCCTGAGTTCGATCCCCAGCACTGTCCCCACAAAAAGCTCTATTTACTTGTTTTTTCTTTAAATTCCTTTTCCCTTCTTTCTCTCCCTTCCTCCCACCATCTCTTGTTCCCCTTCCTATTTGAAGAAGATCTTCCTACTTCCTAATATCTAGCCTCCATTTTTTCCCTTATTTTTACTTTGGGTTTCTCACACAAAGAAGCTGTGTGATATTTATACTTGTGTGTCTGATTCATTTCACATAGGATTAGGGTCTGAAGGTGCATCCATTTACCTACAAATGACTCAGATTTATCCTTCTTTACAGCAGAGTAATACTTCATTGTATAAAAATACCACATTTCCTTTATCCACACATCTGTCAATGGGAGTATGGGCTGTTTCCACAATTTAGCTATTATAAATTGTTACGCTGTACGTATTGGTATGCATGTATCACTGTGGTATGGTGACTTTAACTCTTTTGGGAAGATACCTAGATAGGGAATAGCTAGGTCAAATGGAACTTCTAGTTTTAGTTTTTTACTGCTTTGCTTTTTTTTTTTTTTTTTGGTGCTGGGGATCAAACTCAGGCCCTTGTGCTTGCAAGGCAAGCACTTTAACCACTGAGCTAAATCCCCAGGCCCTAGTTTTAGTTTTTTGAGAAATCTCCCATGCTGATTTCCATGGTGGTTGTATCAATTTATGCTCCCACCAACTGTGAAGAAGGGTTCCTTTTTCCCTGCAGCCTCACCAGGATTTGTTACTGGTCCATTTCTTGATAATAGCTGTTCTTTCTCGCATGAGATGGGATCTCAGTGTTGTTTTAATTTGCATTTCTTGAATGGCCAGCAATGTTGAGCTTTTACTCTTTTTTTTTTTTTTTAACCATTTATTCTTGTTTATTTGAGAAGTGTCTGTTTATTTCAGATGCCCATTTTTGGATTGGGTGTTTAGATTTGGGGGTGGTCTAATTTTTAAAAAATTCTTCATATATTGTAGATAGGAGTTCTCCATCTGAGAAATATCTGGCAAAAATTTTTTCCCATTCTCTAGGTTCTCTTCAGTTGGATGGTGGTTTCTTTTCTTTCTTCTTCTTTTTTCTTTTTAATGTGATGTGATCCTATTTGTTTATTCTTTGTAATATTTCCAGTGCAACCAAGGTTCTGTTCATAAAGTTTTTGCCTATACCTATGTCTTCAAGAGTTTTATGTAGTCTATTTTCCAGCAGATTAAGTGTTTCTGTTTTAATATTTAGATATTTGATCCATTTCAATTTTAGTTTAGTGCATGGTGAGAGATATGGGTCTAGGTTTGATTTTCTCCATGTGGATAGCCAGTTTTCCCAGTTTGTTAAAGAGGCTATCCCAGTGAAGGAGTTTGGCCCTTTGTCAAAGAACAGGTAGCTGAATGTGCCTGGAATTGTTTCTGCCTCTTCTCTTCTGCTTCATTGATCCACAAGTCCGTTTTTGTTTGTTTTTCCAATACCATGCTGTTTTATCACTGAAGCTTTGTAGTATAACTTGAAGTTTGTTATTGTGATGCCTTGCCTTGCCCTGGTTGCCCAGAATTACTTTTGCTTTTCTAGGTCTCTTCTGGTCCATATGAATTTTAGAATTGTTTTTTCTAGGTCTGTAAGGAATGCCGTTGGTATTTTGATTGACATTGCATTAAATCTGTGTAATAGTTTTGGAAGTATGGCCATTTTCACCGTATTGGTCCTGCCTGTTCAGGAACAGGGGATTTCTTTCCTTTTTCTGGTATCTTTTTTTGGTCTCTTTTTTCAGAGTACTATGGTTTTCATTGTAGAGGTCTTTCACTTCTTTGATTAGGCTGATTCCTAAGTATTTCATTTTTCTTAATGAAATTATAAGAGGTATTTATTCCCTGATTTCTTTCTTGGTGAGTTTGTTATTGGCATATGGGAATGCTATCGATTTTTGATTGTTGCCTTGTATACTCCTATGCTACTAAATTTGGTTTTTAATTCTAGGAATCTGTTGGTGGATTTTTGGGGGTCTTCTATGTAGAAGATCATGTTATCAGTAAATAATGATAATTTAATTTCTTTCTTTCCTAACCATATTTCTTTTATTTCACTCTTTTGTCTAATTGGTCTGGCTAATGTTTCTAGAGCTACAGTATATTGAACAGGAGTGGTGATAGTGGGCATCCTTGTTTTGTTCATGATTTTAGAGTGAAAGCTTTCAGCTTTTCTCCATTTAATATGATGTTGGCTGTTAGTTTGTCATAGATGGCTTTTATCAGATTGAAATAAAGACCTATTCCAATTTTCATTAGGGTTTTTATCATGAATCGATGTTTGATTTTGTCAGTTGCTTTTTCTGTGTCTGTTGAGATTATCATGTGGTTATTGTCCTTGCTTCTGTTAATTTGATGGCTTACATTTATTGGTTTGCATATGTTGAACCATCCCTGCATCCCTGGAATGAATCCTAGTTGGTCATGATGTATAGTCTTTTTGACAATTTACTGCATTCTCTTTGCCAGTATCTTATTGAGGCTTTTTGCATCTATATTCATGAAGGAGAATGGTCTGTTGTTCTCTCTTTTGGTTGTGTCCTTTTCTGGTTTTGGAATCATGGTAATGCTTGCTTCCAGGAACAACTTTGGGAGTACTGCTTCCCTTTTGATTTCATTAAAGGATTTAAGAATATTGCGCTTAGATTTTAAGTTCTTGTGGAATTTGGCAGTGAATCTGTTGGAACTTGGGCTTTTCTTGTTTGCTAGTGTTTTTTTATTACTTCTTCAATCTTATTGACTGATACTATATTATTCAGTATTTTTATATCTTCTTTTTTTTTTTTTAAATTTTAAACCAAGAACATGTATTGGTACATTCTACATACAATGGTCACATTCATTACATTAATTTTGTACCTATACATGATGTAGTATTTTTATATCTTCTTGATTCAGCTTTGGTAATTCATATGTATCTAGGCATCTCTCCATTTCTTCTGAATTTTCCATTTTCTTAGAGTATGGGTTCTCAAAGTAGTTACTGATGATCTGGATTTCTGCAGAATCCGTTGTGATTTTGCCTTTTCATTTCTAATTGCATTGATTTGGGTCTTTTCTTTCCTTGTTTTGATAAGGTTGGTTTAGGATTTATCATTTTAATCTTTTATTGAACCAAGTCTTCGATTCATTGATTCTTTATATTTTGTTTAGTCTCAATTGCATTAATTTTTTTCTCTGATCTTTATACTTTCCTTGCTCATACTGGCCTTGGGTTTGAATTGTTCTTGTTTTTGTAGAACTTTGAGTGCATCATTAGGTTAGTTGAACTGGGTTTTTCTTACATGGTAATTCACCCTTATAGTTTATAGACTTCACTCTCAGGACTGCTTTTCGTGTGCCCTATAGGTTCTTAATGTCATACTGGAATTATCAATTGATTGTAAGAACTGTATAATTTCTTCTTTAATTTCATCTGTGTCCTGTTATTAAGGAGGGTATTATTTAATTTCCATGTTTATGTGTAGTTCCTCTGCTGTCTTTTGCTATTGATTTCTAGTTTCATTGTGCTGTGATCTGATAATATGCATGGGATAATTTTGATTCTTTTGCATTTACTTAAGCATACTCTATGGGCTAGTATGTAGTCTATTTTGGAAAAAGTACCATGTGTTGCTGAGAAGAATGTGCATTCTGTTGTCATTGGGTGGAACATTCTGTAGATGCCTATTAAGTCCATTTGTTCAAAGGTTTATTTTAAGTCTGATATTTCTTTGTTGATTTTTTTGTCTGTTTGATCTGTCTGTTTGTGACAGTGGGGTATTAAGGTCTCCCTTATAATTGTATTGGTGTTTATTTGGTTTTTTATGTCCATTAGTGTGTGCTTTATGAAGTTGGATGCACTGGTATTTGGTGAGTATATATTTATGCTTGTTATCACTTCTTGTTGAATTATTCTTTTAAGCAGTCTGGGCATAAAATCCATTTTGTCTGCACTTAGAATAGCTATTCTTGCTTTTTTCCAGATTCCTGTTGCATGGAGTAATGTTTTTCATCCTTTAACTTTCAGTCTGTGAATTTCTTTTTGGGTTAAATGTGTTTTTCATATGCAGCTTATTTTTGTTGGATTTGTTTTCTTGACCATTCTGCTAGCCTATTTCTTTTGATTGGTGAAGCAAGACCATTCAGTTTACATTAATGGTTATAACTAATATGTGTTGACTTATTCTTTTCTTTGCATTATTTTCCTGCCATTGGTTCTGTTTCTTTCCCTTCTGATTAATTTGCTTGACTTGCCTGGTGGATTCATTCTACTGTGCTTCTTGACATTGTTACCTTCACTGTTTCTCTGTAGGATATCCTTGAGAATTTTTGGAGTGCTGATTTGGTGGTCATGAATTTCTTTAGGTGCTCTTCATCATGGAATTATATTATTTCTCCATCAATTTTGAAAGATAAGTTTGCAGCATATATCAGTGTGGGTTAGAACTTGTTTTAGGGCATGAAACACTTTACTCCAAGGTCTTCTTCACTTTAGGGTTTGTGTTAAGAAGTCTGCTGTAATTTCTGATGGGCTTTTCTTTATAGGCGATTTGTTTCTTTTTTCTAATAGTGTTTAATATTCTGTTCTTTTGTTGAATTTCTGGAATCTTTACTATTATATGTCTTGGTGTAATTCTTGACCTTTTGGGGTTCTGTATGACTCACTTATCTGTATTGCAATTTGTTTTTCTATGCTTGTTAAGTTTTCTGCTATTACTTCTGTAAACAGATTTTTATGCCATTTGTGCCATCTTCTGATTTTTCATTGATTACAATTAAACTTAGACTAGTCTTCTTTTAATCATCTAGCAGCTGCTGAGTGCATTATTCATGGTCCCTTGCTGTTTTTAAGGTATCTCTCATTTGTGGATCACCAACCACAGTCGTCTTCTCCCTGAGATATTCTGTTGTCACAGTGATCGATTCCGTTGCATATACTTTTTTTTCTTGGTAGTATAGAATGATTACATTCCTTATTTGGAGTTGGTATATGTACATAACACATCTCAACTCTTTTGTTCACCCTTCCTTCCACTCCTCTGCTCTGTATACTTTCAGAATTTTTAGTCTGGATTTCTATTTGAAACTGTTTTATGGACTCCAGTTCTTTTTTATGTTGGTAATTCATGATTTTCATGTTTTTTTTAGCTTCTCTGTTAGTTTTTATTAGAAACTTCTCTAGGCTCACTAATCATTTGTTTTATTACAGTAACTATCTCTGCTTTGAATTCATAAAGTCTTGTTTATTTCGTTACTTCCCACTGCTTCCATTTCAAATATTTCGGCTGAATGTCTTATGATTTCTTCTCTACTTGCCCCCTGGATTTGCACTGGGGAAGTTGGGAGCTTTTGGAGGTATTTTGCTTCTGTATTTTCTCATTTTCCATTTTTTTGTTTATTTGTTTTCTCTGCTGGAGCTTGCAGATTGCTTATCATGGGTGGCTTTATTGCTAGTGTAGAGCCCTCTTTAGGGAAAGTCTGCTTTTTAGAAATGTCCTTTAGATATAGCTAGCTATTGACCTTTGGGTCTTCTCTTTATTAGGCAGATGAGGATGCAGTTTATTTGATCCAATACCCAGTTCTTTGGTAATGGACTACAATATTATTTATGATCCCCAGGCAATCTATAGATTGATTATAGAGAAAACCAGTTGATAACAACAATTATGTCACATTGGCTAAAGTTGTAAAATCAGCAACAACAACAGCATAAAATACAAGGTGATAATGACAAACTGTAATAACACTGTATCACCTTTAACCATAGAAACTACAAGATCTGTAGTTATAATATAAACCTTGAGACAAACCAGATATTAATATACAATAAATATCTACTCAAGCAATTTTACCTCCATTAACAATAGAACAGTGTTCAAGTGTAAAGATTTATTTAACTATTTACAGATTCATAAGGGTATACTACTTTGTAGGGTTAGAGATTGTGAGGAATGGAAGCATAAAAAAAAAGAATTGAAAAAATTTAGTTATGAAAGATGAGAAGAATATGATAAAACTGATATAAAAGATAGTAAAAGAAAATTAATAGCATTATGTGACAGTAACAGAGAAAATCAAGAAGGACAAGGATAAATAATAAGGAATAGAGATTAAACTAGAAGAAAAAAGAAAAAAAAATACAGTAGTACCTTGGTTCACAAATTTAATTCTTTCCACCATTCTGATAACAAACTGGATTGGACAAGACCTGAATCAAATTCAGTGGTTAGGTTCAATGCTGACCTTATGAGGAAATTTGATTTGGTTCCTGTCCAGTTCCGTTTGCAACCAGAATTGTGGAAAGAATTAAGTTCACGAACTGAGATACTACTACAAATTTGAAGAAGGGGGGCATCTTATCAAACAAATAAAACAAAGTAATATATAAAAGTGGGAACAAAAGTGGGTGGTAGAACTCCAGATTACACCAAAAAGAATAAAATTTTTGAAAAATGCCAATAGAGGAGAAAGCATTGGATATGAGAGGGGACTAGGTAAGATACAGAAGCATCAACAGAATAATATGGGGAAGATAGTGATGTTACCAGGTAGTTTCCTTCAAAAAGTGGCTTGCCAAATGAATGTTACCACCATTTGGTTTGCTTGCCTTGCCTTCTAGAGTTGGATTCCAGGTTCTTCTCATCTCAAACAAAAAAATTCAATGAAATGAGCAAAAAACAGTGACAGAGTCAAGATGGTGGAGCAGTGAGGGTCAGCATCTCAGTCCCTCCAGGACTACACGCCTAGAAGTTGAAAAACAACTGCTCAGAGAAGAACTGAAGGGAGTGGAGGGTTCATGCCTAGAAGCTGAAAAACAACTGCTCAGAGAAGAACTGAAGGGAGTGGAGGGTTCATGCCTAGAAGCTGAAAAACAACTGCTCGGAGAAGAACTGAAGGGAGTGGAGGGCTCATGAGTGAACTGACAGAAGAGAAGAAAGTAAGATTAAGTGCTGCAGAAGAAATAGCTGAATGACCCAAACTGGAGACTGGAGAGGCACAGTGGAGAGCCAGAGAAACTGAGGAGGTCAGAAAGACTGCATGACAGAGATCTGGAGAGTCTGTGGAGATGAGAAAGACCACATGGTGTGTGTGGTATGAACCAGCAAGTCCGAAAAAGGGAGACTGCATGGCATGGCAGCAGTGTAGCCTCTAACTAAAGGGTAGTGAAAAAAATTTTTTTCTGCACACAGAGAAGCAGAGACACAGACTGGAAGAATCCTGTGGAGCTAGAGAAAACAATAAGCAATCAAGCCACAGTACCCTCAGTGACCCACAGTATCTATGGTCAGTGAGTGATGGTGGAGCGACACTAGGATAGGGTTGCACAGAGCAGAAATGGATGGTTAGAGAACAACTCTGGGCTCAAACTTCAGCAGCGGAAGAGTGCAAACATTGCTTCACTGCCCAACACCCATCGTGGAAGGAGGGAAGGGCAGCCCAGTAACGTTATACTACCAGCAGTTAAACAGCTGGTAGTATAGCTGTGAAAAAGTAGGAGCCAGGATCACTCAGACTCTGTTCTTGTGGCTGTCAACAGCCACTCTTAGCCCTACGTACAAAGGACTGAAAACTCACAGTGGTGACTTGTGAAAAAAACCCAGAATTTTAAAGGCAGTCAGAGAAGAACAAAAGAATCATATATAAAGGTAAACTGATCAGAATCACAGCAGTTTTCTCAGCACAAACCCTGAAGGCCAGAAGAGCTTGGAGTGAAGTATTTCAAACCCTAAGAGCAAATACTTCCAACCCAGATTAATTTACCCAGCAAAGCTATCCTTCAAAATAGATGGAGAAATAAGGTATTTCCATGAAAAAGACCAGCTCGGAAGATAAATGAGACCTAAACCAGCTCTAGAGAAATACTCAAGAATATTGTGGACAGAAACATGGGATTGGATGCCCCTCAAAACACTGAGGAAACTAGTGAGGTCAGGGCATAAACAATAACAAAAAACATCAGAAAAAGTAAAAACAATAAACCAACAGATAAAGAAGACAATGGTAGTAAATAACCAACATATCATTATAATATCTATAAATGTTAATGCCCTCAACTCTCCAATCAAAAGACACAGACTGGCAGACTGGATAAAAAAACAGAATGCAACAATCTGCAAAGCCAGCTAATCCAAAAATATAGCCATAGACTTAAAATTAAAGAGTAGAAAGGACCCAGAATGTACTTTGACCGAGAAAACAAGCAGGAGTAGCAATTCTAATATCAGACATGGTAAACATTGAGCTAAACAGCTTCAAAGAGCCAAAGAACGTCTTTACATACTAGTTAAAGGAATGCTCCAATAAGAAGAGATAACATTGATAAACATGCAGCAAATACTGGAGCACTCAATTTCATAAAATAAATACTACTGAAATTAAAAGATCAAATAAACATTAACACAATCATTGTAGGGAAGTTTAACACCCCACTATCTCAAAGACACAGATCAACTAAACAAAAACCCAATAGAGCTACTTCAGAGCTGAACTTATGTATTTTATAGATATATACAGAAGTTTCCACCCCTCCACAACAGTGTATATATTCTTTTCAGCAGCACATGGTACTTTTTCCAAGATATATTACATAGTAGTCCACAAAGTCAGAGAAAGTAAATATAATGGTAGTAAATAACCAACCAATATAAAAGAATTGAAATTACCCCATGCATACTATGTGATCGCTGCAATCAATGTAGAAATCAACGACAGAAGAAAAGTCAGAAAAGGCAAAAGGGGGCTGAGGATTTAGCTCAGTGGCTAGAGGGCCTGCCTTGCAAGCACAAGGCCCTGAGTTCAATCCCCAGCACCACACACACACACAAAAAAAAAAAAAATAGAAAAGGCAAAAGCTCCTGGGAAGGAGTTAACAACATACTCCTAAACAGTCAGTAAGTCACAGAAGAAATCAACAAAGAAATGTAAAAATTTCTGTAAGTTAATGATAATGACTGTGCAACTCAATGAAACCTTTGGGACACTTTGAAAGCAGTTCTGAGAGGAAAATATATTGCAGTCAATGCTTACATTAGGAAAACAGAGAAAGCCCCGCAAAAATAACCTTATGAGGAATCTTTTTTTGTTTGGTATTGTTTTTTGTGCTGGGGATTGAACTCAGGGCCTTGTGCTTGCTAGGTAATCACTCTAAGCACTGAGCTAAATCCTCAGCAAGGAATCTTGAGATACTTGAAAAACAACAACAGACCAGCCCCAAGCTAAAGCTGAGGAGGGAAATTATAAAGATGAGAGTGGAAATTAATAAAATTGAGACTAAAAAATTATAAAACAAATAAATTAAGCAAAGAGCTGATTCTTCAAAAGAATAAATAGACAAGCCATTAGCAAGACTCACTAACAGAAGGAGAGAAAAGACTCACATAAATGCAATTAGAAGTGTCAAAGGTGAAATAACAAAGAGATGCTGTCAAAATCCAGAAGACAGTAATTACTTTGAAAAATTATATTCCAACAAGCTAGTAAATATCAAAGAAATGGACAGACTTCTAGACACATAAAAACTGTCAAATCTAACCCAAGAAGATGTAAATACATTTAAGAACCCAATCACAAGCAGGAAAAGCAACTCAGTAATAAAGAATCTACCAACTAAAAAAAGCTCAGCACCTGACAGATTCATAGTTGAACTCTGCAAAACCTTTAAGGAAACTATACCACAAACACTCCTCAAGTTGTTGAAAGAAATTGAAAGGAATGGAGTGATCCCAAATTCTTTTATGGAAATCAATATCACCGTGACCCCCAAAACAGACAAAGATCTGACTAAAAAAGAGAACTATAGACCAGTCTCCTTAATGAACATAGATGTGAAAATCTTCAACAAGATATTAGCTAATAGAATGCAACATATTACCAAAAACTTGATATACTATGATCAAGTAGGTTTTATCTAAGAGATGCAAGAATGGCTCAACATATGTAAGAGTATAAATGTAATGCATCACATAAACAGGAGCAAGGTCCAAAACCACATGATCTTATCAATGCATGCAGAACAAGCTTTTGACAAATTCCAACACACCTACCTGATAAAAAAAAACCTTGAAGAAAACAGGTATAGAAGGGCCATACCTGAATATGATAAAGCTATATATGACAAACCAGTAGTCAGCATCCTACTAAACAGGGAGAAACTGAAAGCATTCCCTCTAAAATCAGAAACAAGACGAATATGTCCACTATCACCTCTGTTTTTCAACATAGTACTTGAAACATTAGCCGGAGCAATTAGCCAAGAAGAAGAAATAAAAGGAATACATATATAGGAAAAGAGAAACTCAAATTATCACTGTTTGCAGATGACATGATACTCTACAAGGAAAACCCAAAGAACTCCATCAAAAAACTCCTAGAATTAATAACGAACTTCAGCAAAGTAGCAAGATTACAAGATCAACACACAAAAATCAATAGCATTTGTGTGAGATGAGAATGAATGGGATGAGAAGGATTATGAAAACAATGCCATTCACAGTCCTTACGAGAAAAATGAAATACTTAGGAATTAACCTAACCAAAGAAGTGAAAGACCTCTACAAAGAAAACTACAGTATTCTGAAAAAGGAGATTGAAGAGGACATCAGAAAATGGAAAGATGTCTCTTGCTTTTGGTTAGGCAGAACCAATATTGTCAAAATGGCTGTACTTCCAAAACTTTTATACAGATTCAGTGCAGTCCCAATCAAAATACCAACAGCATACTTTACAGATTTGGAGAAAACCATCCTAAAATTTATATGAAACCAGAAGAAACCCTAAATAGCAAAAGTAATTCTGGGCAATAAGAATAAAGCAGGTGGCAAGCAACACCAGACTTGAAGCTATACTGCAAAGCAATAGTGTTAAAAATGGCATGGTATAGAACAGAATGGCGTGGAACAGAAACTGACATGTGAACTAATGGAGCAGAATTGAGGACACAGAAACCTCCCTACACATATTCAAATAGTTAATCTTTGACAAAAGGTCCAAAAGCATATGTTGGAGGAAAGATAGCCTATTCAGGAAGTGGTGTTGGGAAAACTGGTTATCCGTTTGTAAAAGAATGAAATTGCACCTCTTCACTCACCATATACTAAATTAAAATCAAAATCGATCAAAGATCTAGACATTAAAGCAGAAACATTAAACTTTCTGGAAGACAAAATATTTAAAACACTTGAAGACATAGATGTAGGAAAGGACTTTCTAAACGAATCTCAGTTGCATAGGGAATAGCACTGAGAATCAACAAATGGAATTGTATCAGAATAAAGAGCTTCTGTACAACAAAAGATTCAATTAGTAGAATGAAGAGACAACCTATAGAATGAGAAAAAATTTTTGCCATCTACTCCTCAGACAGAGGACTAGTATCTAGAATAGACAACTCAAAAAAATCAAACCACCTAAAATTAAAGACCCAGTCAAGTATAGGCTGGAGAAATGAACAGACACTTCAGAGAGGAAGAAATACAAATGACAAACAAATATATGAAAAAACGTTCAACATCTCTAGGCATTAGAGAAATGCAAATTAAAAGACCACTAAAAGCCCATCTTACTCCAGAAACAATGGCAATCATTAGGAAATCAAATAATAACAAATGCTGGTGTGGCTGCAGTGAAAAAGGAACTCTCCTACATTGTTGGTGGGAATGCAAACTACTACAACTATTTTGGAAGTCAGTGTGGAGGATTTCTCAAAGGACCGAAAGTAGAAATTCCATATGACCCAGCTAGCCCCCTGCTAGGTATCTTCCCCCAAGAGCTAAAGTCACCATACTACACCAATACTTGAATACTAATGTTCATAGCAGCACAATTCATAATAGCCAAATTCTGGAAGCAGCTTGTATACCCATCAGATGGGTGTACAGATGACTCAGTAAACAAAATGTGGTATCTATATATAAGGGAGTACTACTCGAATCGGAATATATATTCATATATATACATATATACTCATACATATATATGTGCATATTCATATGTGCATTCATATATGTATGTACATATATATGAATACTACTTGGTTATAAAGAAGGACAAATTAGAGTCATTGATAGGAAAATGGATGGATCTGGAAAACATTATGTTGAGTGAAATAAACCAGACACACATGCTTGAATACTATATGGTATCTCTCATTTGAGTGAGGCATAGTACAAACAAAGAAAATGATAAAAGACCTATGCGAAGAGACAAGGGGACACATCTCATGCAATAGCGAAAGGGTCCAAGGGAACAAGAAGTGTGGTAAAAGGGAGGGGAATGGGAATTCAGAGGACTAGAGATATGGTAAGTGTAAGACCCTAATAATCCAAATTAAAAACAAAAAAATGTGCTCACTTCAATAGCAATAGGTGGCTAGGATATTACAGTAACATGTACAGTAGGTACTACAGTTAACTGTATGCAGTTGCAATGTAATACTGCATCTATGTATTTGTTTACGTTGTTACATGCAAATGGCACCATGTATTATGGTCTGTAAATTTGCATAAGTTTGGATACATTTTAATTTTTATAATTAAAACAAACAGTGAAAAAGTTTATTTGAAAAAGTGAAAGTGAAGAATGAGGGAGAAACTGGCTCTGCAGAGTGAGCTTGGGCTGAGTAGAAGAGGAAAAAGAAAGATGAGGTTGGGGATTTAGCTCAGTGGTAGAGCACTTGGCTTACAAGCAAGGCCCTGAGTTCAATTCCCAGCATGACCCAACCCCTCAATCCCCCCACCCTACCCTCCTGCCCTGCCGCCAAAAGAAAGATAAATGTATGCCCCGGAGGACACGGGAGGGGAGGCCTTCATGAGGAAAGCTGTAATAGTGAGCTCGTCTTACTGTCTGTGTCCTTTCATGCTGTTCACATCTGGAGGAAACCTGTGAAAACTTCTATGGACTGGTCCTGAGAGGCTGTGCTGGGATCCCACACCTCTCTTTCCAACCTGTCTAAGCCACGGCTCATCTCCTGTGTCAGTCCGTTGATACTGAAGGAGATAGGAGTGACAGAGAGCAGAATATGGCAAATTAGAAACTTCAGAGGGAGAGTTAATGTACTGCCCTTCCTTCTCAGTGGATCTTTCCTGAGCTGCTCAGATGTGACTCCTCTTCTAGTCAACCCTGTTGAATCTTCTCTAAGTCATTTCTTCTATCTGTGGTGGATTTGCTAACTAAAGCCAAAAGAGAGGGGCAGACACAGATTTGCTGGGAAAGTTGGAGAACGAGTCTGGTGGGTATAGGGACAGCAGGTCAGTTCTGGGGCCAGACGTCCACTGCGGGGTCTCTGAGCAGGACTGCCCTTCTCATGGCTGGGCCTTGCATAGTGTAGACAGAAGTTGCTGTTTAGCCTCTTGGCCACTCAATCATGATTCAAATCCAGAGGGAGTGTCTGTCCCTAGACTGAGAGGCAGAGCACTGATGACATTCACATCAGATTGCCACAATAAAGTTTTAATAATAGTAATGACAATAATAAAATGTTACCCAAAGACAAAAAGGCCCAACAGCAACAACAAAATCTCAGTTACCCAGGAAAAATAAAAGATTTGACATGGAAACCTATTGAAGTACCTTGGGGGAATGTTGTTAACTTTTTGCTTAATTATAAAAACAAAACAAAACAAAACAAACAAAAAAACTGGTGTTAGCAAGCTGGGCATGGTGGTGGATGCTTATAAATCCCAGCACTCCGGGAGGCAGAGGCAGGAGGTTCACAAGTTTGAGCCCAGCCTGGGAAACTCAGTGAGTTTTGCAAGACCCTGTCACAAACAAACAAACAAACAAACACAGGCTGGGAATATAACTTGGTACAGAGGCCTTGGATTCCATCACAAGTATCACAAACAAAAAACTCTTCTATCCTCTTTCCTCTCTTAGAAGGTTTTTTTTTAAATTTCAGTGTGTAATGCACAGTGTTTGCATTCCTTGTGGGAAGTTGGTACATTTACATAACACGTGTTAATTCCTTGTTTCATTTAATGTTTACATTCCTTGTGTGGAGGTTTTATATTCATGTCTTTTTTGGGACGGGGACCCAAATTAATATTTTTTAAGAAGATAGAGTTATTGAGATACAATTCACATACCATACATTTTGGTTTCTACTATATTCACAATTGTGTGGTCATTATCAAAATCAATCATGAGGGCTGGGGATTTAGCTCAGTGGTTAAAGTGCTTGCCTTGCAAGCACAAGGACCCGAGTTCGATCCCCAGCACCAAAAAACAAAACAAAACAAAAAAAAAACAAACCAAAAACCAAAATCAATCATGAAACATTTTTATTACTCTTAAAAGAAATGAACCTTTTGGCTTTCATTCTTTATATTAATTTCTGATCTCTGATTTATAGTGACTTTTGTATGATTTTTGGATGCTTTTGTTTACCTGCCTTTTAATTGTCCTGTTCCCTGTATGTTTTAGTATATGTGCTGCCGAAGCGAGCACTGTTCCCTGTATGTTTATGCCCCACCTCCTCCCATTAACCAGTTAATTACCTGTTAACAGAGAGGCTAATAGGAGAACGTCTGGTTTATAAGAAAGTAGACGGAATCATGAAGACCTCTGAGATATAAATCCTTCCTCCTAATTCCAGTTGTTCTGATATTTTCAATTTTGATATTGGATCTTTCAAATGCACAGGATGCTTTCCCCCATTCATGGAAAACAAGATGTAGTTGCAGGAAATCCCTTATTTAACTGACCAGTTGTTAACCTAGCTAAATTACGGCCAGATGTCTTTGCAGATGCCCTTCCTAAAAATCATTACTCTGTATCTGAAATTCTGTCTGTCTAGAAATTAATCGCCCTAAATCCCCCTTTAAAAGGATTCTGTCTCTGGAAGGGATAGCACATAAAAATACGATCTGCTGAAAATATATTAGCACGATTGGTTTCACTGGTTTATTCGCAGCGCCTTTCTGAGAGCTTGGCTAGTCAGCAGGTGTGGGTATTGCCAGGGAAGAGTGGAAGATACCTGTCCCAGTGGAGATCCTGATTAGGGAGGAAATGGGTAGGGCATCTCTAAAAGAGCAAAGAGAAGAAGGACAAAGGACATACAATAGTTATAATGGCTGCATTTACTCACATCTGCCTGATTTTTTTTTTTTTTTTTTTTTTTTTTTTTCTTCGAGACAGGGTTTCACCGTGCTGTTCAGGCTGGTCTTAAACTCACTATGTAGCCCAGGCTGGCCTTGAACTTGTGGTGATCCTCCTGCCCCAGCCTCCCAAGTGCTGGGATTACAGGTGTGTGCCACCACACCTAGCTACACTAGCCTGAATTTTGCAAGGTACACAAACATTAATTTTTAAAAATCTGCATTACTAAAGTGATGTAAACACAGTGCAGCTAAGGAACATGACCTCCATACTACATTATAACAGTTATGTCTAATGTGACTGAAAAATCATGTGACTGACGTTATTGTTACAATTTCTATGACTAAAAGTTCTCTGTCAGACTCAATATTTTTTCTATATTGTACTTACTGTACCTATCAATTGTTTTATTTTAGGCAATAACCACATGAAAGAAGAAAATTATGCTGCTGCAGTGGATTGTTACACCCAGGCAATAGAACTGGATCCCAATAATGCAGTTTATTATTGCAACAGGTAAACTGGGACCATTGTCTCAGGCTTACAGTTCTTAAACATTTGAATTAATACTTCTGAAGGAAAGTTGTAAAATTTATTTATTTAATACTATTTGACAGCTCAGAAAATACAAAGAAAGAGGGAAAAATAAACTCATAAACGTACCTCTCAGAGGTGACCACTGTTAGCCTTTTGGCGTGTTTTGTTTTAGCTAAGTGCACTCCATATTAGATTGAGCTTTATTCCCTGGACGTGTCATAAATGCGCCCTGATTTCATCAAATTCCTTCATAAACATTATTTAAATGGTTACACATTAGTCTGTTTTGCCTTAATTCTTTTTCTTTAAATTTCTTGCACCTAGCATTGTGGTAGGCAAACAAGTATGCAATAAGCATTATTTTTGAGTAAGTGGATGCGTATACCTTAATTTACTTAACTATTGACCTGCTGGTGGACATTGAAGTTGTTTCTGTTATTTTCAATATCATAAAGCTATAGTGAGCATTTATGTTTCTAAATTTTTTTATGCTGCAGCTTTTCTGGACATTGAATTTATCCTTAGACATTTTAGAGTGGAGAGCATAGTTTAAAAGGGAGAATCAGGAACCTTCAGACTATTGTAAGAAGCAATAGCTACATGTGACAAGCACGTAGCCCTCTTAGCGTTGAAGAATGGGAATAGAGACCTCATGACCCCCAACCCCCACCCCATTGTCAGCTTGTTGTCAGTCAGTTCACTGAGATGTAAACTTGATTTGTTGAACTTGGTTGAATTTCAGTTCTGCTGCTTACTAGCTATTTGACCTTGGGTATCCACTTAACCTTTTTAAGCCTCAGTTTCTTCACTTATAAAACAAAGGTAACACCATTTCAAAAGGTGTTGTGAGGTGAGATAATGTATACAAAGTCTCTAACATAGTTCTAGACTTTGTTTCTTCCAAAACCAGGGTAAGCTTGTTTTAGTTTTAGGAAGAGGTTTTGCTATGATTTATTTATGGATGGTAAGGGAAATGTGAGGTAGCTGTGACTTTTTTTCTGCTTTGTTTTCTGTAAAAATAGAACACACATTATATTCATGCTTTTGATCTAATAAGGAAAGGAAAACCAGACTTTCTGAGAACATGGTGACTGACTGTATTGCTCCACTGAAATTTCATTAGTTATGCCCCGATAACCAGACAGCAAAGGCAGCGTGCATACCACATTCTTCCTCAGTTTCAGACATTGGCGTGTTTGGCTGCATCTCACAGAAGATTCAGATATAGGCTGGCTTCTTTCCTTTCCTGGCCTCTGAGGCTCAACTGACTGTCTTCTTTCTTTTGTGAACTGTAAAAATCTACCTTCCTCTCACTGGCCGTTTGTGATCTGTAGCTGTCAGAATTGAATCAAGTCATCCTATTTCATTCTACCCATGCTTTTTCTGAAGGGGATCCTTCTGGCTTTATTATCAATATCTGAAGCCAGAATTTAAGGCATCTTCATTTATGGTTCTCTTTTCCACGTACCTCACAAATAGCTAATTTATTCTCTCCTGTGCTAGTCTAGATCCTTAACTTTTTTTTTTGGCAAGGGGTGCTGGGGATCAAACTCAGGGTGTTGTGCTTGCTAGGCAAGCACTTTTCCCAGCCTCTAGATCCTTAACTTTTTTTTTTTAATTTTTATTTTTACCAAGAACATGTATTCATACATTGTATACATGATGATCATAATCAACATAGTTATTTTGTACCTGTACATGATGTATCTTGGTTTAATCCTTAACTTTTGCAATAGGAACATAAGTGTAATAGGAACTGAAAGTGGCCTCACATTTCTGCTTATGCTCCTCACTCCAGTTTTCTGCCAAAAGATTTTTTTTCTTTCTAAAATATGAAAGTAATCATCTAAATTCTTGGTTTCTGTTCACTGGTTCCATATACCTACATGTTCAGATTTAAGGTTCTCAGAATGATACACATCCTCTTTTATAATCTAGTCTTTCTCTGTCTGTGTCTCTGTCCCTGTCTCTGTCTCTGCCTGCCTTTGTCTTTGTCTCTCTCTGTCTGTGTCTGTCTGTCTTTCTTTGTGTCTCTCTGTGCTTCTCTCTGCCTCTGTTTGTCTAAGATTGAATCCAGGACCTCACCCTATGCCAGGCAAACACTCTGCTACTGAGCTACATTGCCAGACCTTTTTAAAATTGTATTTTGAGACACGATCTTGCTAAGTTACTCAGGCTGGACTTGAATTTGCAATCCTCCTGCCTCAGCCTTCTGAGTAGCTGTGATTACAGGTGTGTACCCAGCCTCCATGTTGTCTTCTCAGCATCTATCTTAAACCTCCTGTTTTCCTTCCTTATATCTATTCTGAGTTAATCGTTCCTTCTTGGAAACATTATTGAGGCACAGTCTTTTTCCAAAGTTAGCTTTTTCAACTTTGCTGGGGGATGAGATTATGAGAACTTTTGGGAGACTTAAAGAAATAAAGTTTAGTTGCTTCAGAAGTAAAAGAATTGGAGAAAGTATCAGGGGCTTGTTCTTTAACATTACTATTAAAGTGAGCAGATAACAGCAGAGCACTCTGTGTAGTCATTGCTGGCAATCTTAGAAGTCCAGGTACCCTTAGTGTTTCAGTGTTCTTCTAGGGCATATTGGGAAGGCATAGTGAACAGTGCAAAGAGGCTTCATTTTTCATTCCTGAAATGAAATTTCTGAGCTTTTTTCCATTTTATTATATAATTTTTCTAGACAGTTTGACTTAGAAATTTACTGGGAGTGATTTACAAATTGGTACAAGGAAAACGTAGTTTTATTAGTACCTGAAATTCTAATTTAGTGCCTTGAAACCTGCTTATAATAAAAATTTCTTTCTCTTTTTCTTAGGGCTGCTGCACAAAGCAAATTAAATCACTACACAGATGCAATAAAGGATTGTGAAAAAGCAATAGCAATTGATTCAAAGTACAGCAAGGCCTATGGGAGGATGGGGTAAGTTCTAGGGAAATGTTCGAGGTAGGGCCAAGTAGTATCAGATACACTGTTGTTCTTAGCTTGATTTTGAATTTCCTGCTTAAAACTCTACCTTCAGAACTAATAATATAAATACAACATAAGAGAGAAATGACTATAATTTCTGTGACTTAAGAGTGAGATGATTGGTTGGTTTTTGACTGCTTGTTTTTTGGAGAAAATCATACATCCAGATGAGTAGACTCATCTTATGACCATGATCTCAAATCTTAGATGAGCATTCCGTATTGATAGACAGTCCTCCTACTGTTTTCTTCTACATTTGTTTTTCCATTCTCTGATGTATTTCACACCTCCTCCTCCCCTTCAGATTTTTACTGCTCTTTCCATGGTGATTCTCAGCTGATATTGCCTTACATTTAGTTGCAAAAATAATCATTTTGGAGATGAGAATGTCTTCTTCCTAATTCCAACTCTACCAGTCCACCTGCATTTATGTATACACAGATCGCCTTTTTTTCTCATTAAAATGGATGGATTCTTAAAACCATCACCTTCTACTCATGCTTTATGATCTTATCCTTTTGTACTTTCACACTTGTAATTATCCCCTTTAACTTCTATAGCAACAGTTTCCCCAATTGTGACAGATAATAGTGTCTGGTATTTGAAATGGTAATAAAAAATCATCCTTCGGGGTTGATGGGGATTGGGGATTTAGCTCAAGTGGTAGAGCGCCTGCCTAGCAAGCACAAGGCCCCGAGTTCAATCCCCGCACACAAATAAACAAACTCATCCTTTGGGACCATTCTTTTACCCAATGTTCCTCCCCACCTACCGTCTCATATTTTAGTTCCTCTTTGTGTGTGAAGCCCCTGATGATTATGCTTGTTGTCTCATCTTTATAATCTCTTATCCTTTCTTTAGCCAATTGTAATAGGGCTTTTGTGAATAATACTGTGATGGTTTATTTTCTTTATGAACTTGACTGGGTCAAAGAAGGCCCACAGAGCTGGTAAAGCGTTATTGCTGATTAGCATTTGAATCTTCCGAGTGAGTAAAGATCACCCTTTCCAATGTGTGTGGGCATCATGCAATTCTTTGATGGCCCAAATAGAACAAAAAGTCAGGGGAAGGATGAATCATTCTTTCTGCCTGAGCTGGGGCATCTGTCTTCTCCTGTTTTGGGACTGTGGCACTCCTAAATCTCAAGCCTGTGGAGTCTGATCTGGTCTTACACCATCAGCTTCCCCAGTCCTCAGGTCTTTAGCTTTGGACTGCAGCTACAGTGCTCGCTTTGGCAGCACATGTACTAAAATTGGAGTGGAGCTACATCACTAGTTTTCCTGGGCCTCCAGCTACAGATGGCAGGTAGTGAGACTTCTCAGTTTCCATAATTGTGTAAGGCAGTATCTCTTAATAAATCTCTATGTATCTCTGTCACTATAGTATTGGTTGTGTTTCTCTGGAGAACCCTAAGGCAGTCACTCTATTCAAGGTCACAAGTTGTCTATCTCATCAAAGCTAGTGGTAAGTTCTGTACTCTTGTCCTACCATCTTTTAGTATTTGGTGTAATCAACCTATATTTGAAAGACTTCATCCTATACAATTCTGGCCCTTGCCTTGTTTTCCTTGTTCTCCATGGGGTGCTCTTTTCCAGTCTCCCTTGCTGGTTCTTCCTCCTTTACCACCTCTGAAAATGGTGTATTGCAGAGCTGTGCTTCTGCTGCTGCTGCTTCTCTATCTGTTCTCTCTTCTAATTTCATCCTGCTCCATGCTTTTAAATCCCATCTGTCGTTGTTACTTATTATTTTGCAGATCCTGTATTTATGAATTTGCCTATTTGCTAAAATTTCTTTGTAATTCTCATTTCAGTGTTGCTTGTAGTCCTTCTGTGGTCATTTATAGACATTCATAAGTAGTGAAAAAAATTGATTGTACAGTCTCGATGTGTACTTTCTCAGCAGAGGTTGAATAAGGTTGTCTTTTTTCTTAGCTTGTGCTAAAAGTCTGTTTGGTGATATGATTTTTAAAAAATTTTTTGTGCTTTTAGTTTGTGATTTTGCTGTTTATAATAGCCCACCAATGTGTTGTTTATTGTTCCTAAGTGCAAGAAGGCTGTAATGTGCCTTACAGAGAAAATACATGTGCTAGATATAAGCTACATTCAAGCATGTGTTAGTGATGTTGGCACTGGGTTCCGTGCTAATGAATCAACGATGCATACAAATTTGTTTAAAGCTTCTTTAAACAGAAGTGCATATAAAACCAGGTTATGTATTGGTCAATTGATGAAAATGTGACCAGAAGTTCACAGGAACCTAATCCACTGCTTTCCCTAGGAAGAGTTATTTTGTATTTGCTAATACAGTGTTCATGGAGGTTTTATGGAGCTTAATTTTTGTGAATTAGATAGAATCAGCTGTGTATGTTGTTGACTTCAAGTTATATGCAGCCTCTTTTTGTCTTTATGTATGGATATTTATTAAGCATCTTGAACTTGATATGTTTCAAACAGAACTCTTGTTCCATTCTTAAATCTTTCCCAACACAGTGAATTATATCATCATTCATGTACCCCGTGCTCAGGGTCAAAAGCTGAGGAGTCTGTTTGTTTGTTTGTTTTTTGAGACAGGGTCTTGCTGTGTAGTTGTGGGTGGCCTTGAACTCACTGTGTAGCCCATGCAGGCCTCAAACTCGTGGTGCTCCTCCTGGCTCAGCCTGCCGAATGCTGGGATTACAGGCGTGTGCTAGCATGCTTGGCCTTTTTTGGTTTTTTGAGATAGGATCTCACTAGTCAGTTCAGGCTGTTCTTGAACTATGTAGCCCAGGCTAGCTTCCTCCTGCTTTAGCATTCTGAACGCTGGGATTATAGGCGAGTAGAGTACCACCCACACCTGGCCGATCCTTCAGCTTTATTACACATGGCACATTGAATCTACAAGTCTTGTCACTTCTAATTTCTATGTGTATCTTGGATCCAGGTGTTGAGCACTGTCTTGCTTATAGGCCTAGTCCAAACTGGTACCTGTTACATGGCTACTTCAGTTGCTTCCTAGGTGGTCTCCTTGCCTCCATTCCATACATCACCCTTGTTGATCTTCTACAGAGAAGCCAGAATGAGCTTGCTAAAGCGTAACTCTGAAGACATCACTTTATGGCAACTAAAATCCAAGCCCCAAACAGTGTTCCTAGATGATCTGACACCTGTCTGCTCTCTGACATCACCTCACGACACTTTTTCTGTGCTTTTTTCTCATTAGCCTTTGTTCTGTACCTTAAGCATACCAAGCTTATATCTTTCTCAGATGAGATTGGGTGCCTTCAGGGTGGTATGGTTGTAGACTATATCTTTCTCAGGACCTTTCTTTTTATTGTTGCATCTGTTTATTGTTCTTCCTGCCCCCCCCCCATTTTCCCTATGACTTGTTTTCTTCATATTATTTAGGTATTTTGATTGTGGCCACTTTTTGATTGTTTGTTTGTTTTGTTTTTGAGATGGTCTGTTCTAGTCTGGCCTCAAATTCACGGTGATCCTCTTGCCTCAGCCTCCTAAGTGCTGGCATTACAGGTGTGTGCCACCACACCTGGGTTCATTGTGGCCACTTCTGAACAGCTCTCTTGTTTACTATCTTTAATAGTACCCTTTTTGTTTGCATGTTCATTTGCTGCCTGTCCTCCCCAAGTACAGTGAGATTTTCTTAAAGTCAAGAACCTTACTGTTTTCCTTATGGACTCCTCAGTATTGGTACCTGGTTCACAGTAGAGTTTCAATAAATATTTATTGACTGTTGATTAATTGAGGACTCTTATGAAATATATTTCAAGGTTGACTGGTAGAAAACTAATTAGGTTGTGAGAATTTCTCTGTGGTTGTCACTGTATTTTATCCAGATCAGAAGTCTGTAAGGTAAGTCAGAAAAGAAAGAACTGGATTCCTCAACACTATCTTTTCATGTATATGATTATTATTTAATTTGAAGTAATTTTCCAACAAATAAATTATAAATAATTGGAGATAAACATTAACATTTAATAACTAAGTATTTGACTTGTGCCTAGGATAATAATTTGATATTGGAGTTGTAAATAATGCTTATTGTACCTATTTAACAAGTAACATGTCTTGTTTAAGAACAGTCATCTGATACCTCACAGACTTGTTTTTTTAAACAGCAAGTTGATATTTATTGTTTCTCAAAATCCTTTCTAGGAAGGAAGAATGTGGGATCTTTTGAAGCATAAATATAGTTTAGAGTGTTTTACATTCTGGTTTTTGAGCTGGGGTCTCACTATATTGCCCAGGCTGGCTTTGACCTCCTGTGCTTGAGAGATCCTCCTGTCTCAGTCTCCTGAATAGCTGGGACTGCAGATGCACACCACAGACCTGTCTCAGAGTCTTTAAAAAAGGTATTATCATCATGGATTTATGTGACCACAGAACTGTTAGTCGGCACAAATCTCTATGGAGCTAGGCATACATAAAGCAAATGACTTCACATATTAGGCTTTAAAAATGGAAGGTACATAAGGTTCATCTCTCAGTGTTAAATTCATGATCTATATGGGACAACCAAAGTTGTCACCAAGCAGAATTGAAAGAATTCAGACTAACAGAATTTTGGAATTGGAGGGAATTTTAGTGACACATTTAGGAACCATGGAACCATACATGAAATGTAATCTGGATTAGAGTTGAATACTAAGATAAACTTTTTGACCCTCTAATATACTGATGTTATGTTGCATAACTCTTCTGTTGTTATATCCTGTATTTCTTTCAGGCTGGCCTTTACTGCCATGAATAAATTTGAAGAAGCAGTTAGAAGTTATCAAAAAGCATTAGATCTGGACCCTGAAAATGATTCATATAAATCAAATCTGAAAATAGCAGAACAGAAATTAAGAGAGGTATCTAGTCCTGTAAGTTTTTAATGTGAAATGAGTGATATATTATCTGTCTTTCACAATTTATTGAAATTAAATCGTAGTGCTTGGAATGATTCTCAGATATAGGTCTTTTACAGACAGGAACTGGATTGAGCTTTGACATGGCCAGCTTGATAAATAATCCAGCTTTCATTAGTATGGTGAGTACATCTCCTTTTGTAAGCTTCTGTTTTCCATACAGTGATATAATTTCAAAACTTTTTTTTTTTTTTGTGCTGGGGATCGAACTCAGGGCCTTGTGCTTGTGAGGCAAGCACTCTAACCACTGAGCACATCCTCAGCCCTCAAAACTTTTTTTTCCTCACACATTTTTAAGAGATGGAGTTTTTCTTTGTGGTCCAAGTTGTCCCCAAACTCTAGGGCTCAAATGGTCTTCCTGTGAGTAATTAGGATTCTGTTTCAAATCTTTTTAGGAACAAATAGGGAGTTTCTGTGCTGCTGGTGGTAGTGAGGTGCTGATAGTGAAGGCTAAGGCATGTGTTCCTCCCTTATCCATCTTACTCTTGAGGAAGCTAGGAGTGGACTGCAGAAAGCCCATGGGCTCCTCAGAGTGGTATACAGAACTCTGTGTACTTGATATCTGCATATTTCTAGGGAGAAAAATCATATTTTTTCATCAGATTTGCGTAGGAGTGTGCAAATATATTAAAGGTTAAAAACCGGTCTCTTACATGAAACTGGACCTAGGAAGATAGATCTAACAGTTGAGGTCTGATGATTTTGGTTATGATGGTTCCCTAACTTGACCTCAGTATTATCAGCCTTGTTTTCTATCTTGAGTTTATTGGAGCTGGGGATATAACCATAAAAACAATTTTTTCAACTTTTCATGTAAGACTCCTATGTATGTATTTTATTTTTCAAACCAACAAAATAATTTAGGCTCTTTTGGAAAACATATAGTGGTCCAATATATAGTAACTGTGATTTAGTGGGTTTAGAATGCTACCTGAACTTATATAAAGCTCTTTTGGTGACTGTATATTTTGGATAAGAAACCTTCTGGCACATGCTATGCCTCTTAAAGACAGGAATCAGTTCTTAATCATCTTTGTTTTTCTTCAAATAAATGTGCCTTGCATACATTAAATCCTCAGTTAAATTGAAATACACAGATGGCTTATTCCTAGTGAGATAAAGGTGTTTTTTGAGAAAATGGTAGCTCCCCCAGCACCACCAAATCAAAATTAGTTGGTCATCCTACCTACCTGCTGACAAATGCTTATTTGTAAGTTTTTGGACACTTTTATGGTTACCCACTTCCAGGACTCAGCTTATGGTATTGTAACAGGATGTGAAAATGGAATCCTTTTAGTTTCAGATTTGATTTAGGCTTCAAGCTGCCATATACCAAAAGAAGATATGACACTACCATGTAGGAGGTGCCAAAGATGAGGATTTAAAAACATGTTCTTTTAATTCTTAAGGGGGAAGGAGGGCTGGGGCTGGGAATATAGCTTGGTTCATGCTTAGATTGATTTCCAGCACCCAGGAACCAAAAAAAGAAAAAAAATAAAAGGCCCAGGTTGGTAGATATTAAAAATGAGGCTTTTGGAGAGAGCTTCTGGAGTTCCAGAGCCCTGTCCATGTGTGAAGGAAGTGGGGAAGGCTGCTTTTCTGGCCTACTCAAGAGAGCCCCATGGAACACTCACATTTCTCAAGAAGTACTCTTTCAGAGTGGACCCTCTCAAGTATAGGGGATTTTGTTTTGTTTTGTTTTTTGAGACATAATCTCATTGTGTAGTCCAGACTGGCCTTGACCTTTGTCTTAGTTACTTTCTCCTTGCTGAGACAAAATACCTAACACCCAGATTTAAAGGAGGAAAGCTTTACTGTATGTAGCTCACAGGTTTTAGAAATTTCGGTTCATAGTTGGTTGGCTTCAAGGCAGGTTGGCCAGGCAGAGGGGCATTGCAGAGGAGAAACAGTCCATGGTGGGCAGGCAGGAGACAGCAAAGCACCAAGCAGCAGCAGTAGGAACAACAGCTTGTAGTGAGGCAGAAGCTTCTCTCTTTTATCCCTTCCAGGTTACCCCCCTTTTGGGTGGTGCTGCCCAGACCCAGGGTGGGCCTTCCTATTATCTACAAACAGAACTATGTTTAACCAATCAGTGGACTAATTTAGTAATCACAAACTTTTAATCCCAGCATCACATAATTTACACCTAGCATCACACAATTTAATCCCAGCATCACATACCCTAGAACCGGCTACCTCTGAAAGCCCCACCTATGAGCATGTGAGGCTTTAGGGAGACATCTATATACAAGCCGTAACAACTTTGAATGTAGCCCCAGCTGGCCTCAAATCGCAATCCTACCACTTCAGTGTTCCTGGTGCTGGGATTACAGGCATGTACTTCCATGCCTAGCTAGAAGATTCTTTATACAATAATACCTCAGTTCACAAATGATTCTGTTTGCAAACAATTCGGTTCTCAAACAAAAGTGTTCAACTAAATTTTGCTTCCATTTACAAACTACACACTAAGGGACAAACACAACCACAGATATCTTCCCCACACAAACACAGATGCAGTCATCTTCCCCAAAATCATAAAACACATTAAATTTGTGAACCAAGGTACCACTGTAATTTAATTTCTATTTTTCCTTTGGCTTAATTCATCTGATCAGTACTAGTAAGTAAATTGCTACCAAATCCTCTTAGTGTTTTTTATAGTATTGTCTGTAATCTCTTTATCTTTGCAATGTCTTTTTGACGCCAGTTTTATCAGTAACTTTTTAATATTCCTATTTACAGTCCTTTGTCTAGCACACTAAAACTCTGCAAAGTGATCTTAAGAGTTTATTTGGAGCTGGGGGAATAACCTTAGAAAAAAATTCATGGTTTAGCTTTCATTCTTCTACCTTTACAAAAATCTTTGTTAAAGATTCCTGCATATTGGGCTCAATGGCAGAGTGCTTGCTTTGCATGTGCAGGGCCCTGTATTTGAAGTCCAGGACTGGAAGGGGAACAAAGATCCTAAATATTAACTACCTTAATGAGAGATACTATTTTTCAATTCTAGGCAGCAAGTTTAATGCAGAACCCTCAAGTTCAACAGCTGTAAGTATATAGAAAGAAGTTGTTACATTTTCCTCTTCTACTTGTCAGGCTGCTAATTTAAACACATCTGCTCAAAAATGATAACCTCCCCTGAATGCCAGTCATTTGGAACTTAATGTCATATCTAACTATTTGACCTAAATTCTTATGTAATGTGGGTATATTCAACTGACTTTTTCTTGACCAGTTATGCTACTTATTTAGAATATATGCTGATCTTATTAATATATCTCTTGCATACCCAGAATGTCAGGAATGATGACAAATGCCATTGGGGGACCTGCTGCTGGAGTTGGGGGCCTAACAGACCTATCTAGCCTCATCCAAGCGTAAGTGCTGCTTAAAAAAGAAATAATGAAAATGTATTTTTGGGTCGAGGATTTAGCTCAAGTGGTGGAGCCCTTGCCTAGGAAGTGCAAGGCCCTGAGTTTGATCCCCAGCACCCCCTTCAAATGTATTTTATGTTTTACAGTTTGTCTCTAAGGTGAGGGGGCAGGGCTTTCTTATCTGTGTGTGTGTGTCTTTTTTATTAGGACATGTCTGCAGTATGTAATATGTATGTTCATTGTAGGGAGTTGATACATACACATATTGCGTCTTAGTCCTTTTAATTCCCTTTCCCTTCCCCTCTATACCTTCTCCCTCTATCCCTAGATCCACTGCCATCTGTAAAAAGTCTACCTCCCTGTTTCTTGTTGTCTGTCTTTTATTTTTATATTATTTTATTTTTATATATTTATATTTTATTGCTCTAAAAATTATTCATGCTTTGGTTTTCTCAGATAAGAGAAATCATGCAATATTTAACCTTCTGTGTCTGATTCATTTCACTTAACATTATTGTCTCAAGGTGCATCCATTTTTTTTTTTTTTTTACAAATGACTTAAATTTATCCTTTATGGCTGAATAGTATTCCTTTGTGCATACATACTACACTTTCTTTATCTGTTCATCTGTTGATGGACATATAGGCCATTTCTAAGATTTTGAATTGTGGTCCTGTAAACATGGGTTTTGCTGGACGTCATGGCACATGCCTGTAATCCCAGCACTCAGAAGGCTGAGGCAGGTGGATCACCATGAGTTTACAACTAACCTGGGCTACATAGTGAGCTCAAGGCCAGCCGTAACTACATAGTGAGTATCACTGCTGTATGTCTTTATCTCTTTTGGGAAGGTACCTAGAGGGGGAATAGCTGGGTTGATTAGATGTTCTAATTTTAGTTCTTTGAGGAATATCCATACTGGTTGTACTAGTTTACATTCCCACCAACAATATACAAGGGTTCCTTTTTCATCACAACCTTGCCATATTTCTTGTTTTTTGAGTTTGTAATGATAGATATTCTTTCTGGAATAAGATGGAATCTCATTTTTGTTTTGATATGCATTTCTCTAGTGGCCAAAGATCCTGAACATTTTTTCATGTACTTATTGACCATTTGTTCTTCTGGGAATTGTCTACTGTATTCATTTTAGTTGCCCATTTTTTTCAATTGGGTCATTTTTTCAGGGGGTTTGATTATTTTGAATTCTTTATATATGTTTTAGTTGTTAGTCTTCTGAGTAATAGTTGGCAAAGATTTTTTCCCACTTTCTAAGTTGTCTCTTTATTCTTTGCTGTGCAGATGTTTTGATATGATCCCATTTGTCGATTATTGGTGTTGTATATTGTGCAATTGGGGTTCTGTTCAGAGAGTCTTTCTCTATGTCTTCAAGAGTTGTACCTATTTTATCTTTCAGCTGATTCAGTATGTCTGTTTTAATGGTCATTGATCCATTTTGATTTTAGTACAGTGTGACAGATACAGGTTTAAATTTATCCTTCTGCCTGAGGATAACCAGTTTTCTGAGCACCATTTGTTAAAGTTTGTCTTTTCTCCAGCAATATGTTTTTGACCCCTTTGTCAAAAACCAGGTGGCTGAATGTCCCTAGGGTTGTTTCTGCATTCTCTGTTCTGTTTCATCTATCTGCATATCTGTTTTTGTGCCAGTACTATGTTCGTTTTTTAAATCAGTATTGCTTTATAATATAATTTGAATCCTGGGATGATGATACTCCCTGGTTTGCTCTTATTGCCCAGGATTGCTTTTGCTAGTCAGGATCTCTTCTGGTGCTATAGAAATTTTAGGATTGTTTTTTCTAGTTCTGTGAAGAATACTGTTCATATTTCGATTGGAATTGCATTAAATTTATGTATCAGTTTTGGTAATATGGCTATTTTGATTATATTGGTTCTGCCAATCCAGGAATAGGGTATGTCTTTCTTTTTTCTGATGTCCTCTTCAATCTCTTTTTTCAGGATACTCTGGTTTTTGTTATAGAAGTCTTTCATTTTCTTTGTTAGGTCGATCACTTAGTATTTTTTTTAATCCATTGTGAATGGGATTGTTTACCTAATTTCTTTTGCTGTGTGTTCATTGTTGGTGTACAGGAATGCTATTGTCATAAATTTTATGTGTTTATTTTGTATCTTGCTATTTTGCTGACTTTATTCTAGGAGTCTTTTAGTAAAGTCTCTTATGTCTTCTATGTAAAGGATCATGTTCTCTGTAAGGACAGTTCAGCTCCTTCCTTTCCTGTGTGCATCCCTTTTCTTTGTTTTGCCTGACTGTTCTGGCTAATATTTTGGGCACGGTATTGAACAGAAGTGGTGAGAATGGACACCGTTTTCTTGTTCCCAATTTTAGAGAAAAATCTTTCAGTATTTCCCTATTAAGTGTGATATTGGCAATGAGTTTGTGATACATGGCTTTTATCAGTTTGAGATAAGGTATTTCTATCACTATTTTTGTCATGATTTTTATCATGAGTGGATTTTGTCAAAGGCTTTTTCTGCATCTACTGAGATGATCATGTGAATTTTGTCCTTGTTTTTGTTTATGTGATGTGTTACATTTATCACGCATGTTGAACAATCTTTGCATCCCTGGGATGAAGCCAATTTAGTTACGATATGT
This sequence comes from Hystrix cristata, assembly GCA_004026905.1. Taxonomy (NCBI): domain Eukaryota; kingdom Metazoa; phylum Chordata; class Mammalia; order Rodentia; family Hystricidae; genus Hystrix; species Hystrix cristata. The sequence continues at coordinate 119,197 of PVJO010001208.1, forward strand.
GATCTTTTTAATGATTTGTTATATTATGTTTGCCAGTATCTTGCCTGAGACCTTTTGCATCCATGTTCATTAAGGAGTTTGACCTGTAGTTTTCTTGTTATGTCCCTGTCCAGTTTTGGTATGAGTAATGCTAGCTTCCAGAAATGAGTTTGGCAGTGCTCCTTCCCTTTTGATTTCATTGAAATTTGAGGAATATTGATGTTAGACTGTCCCTGAAGTTCTGGTAGAATTCCACACTGAATCCATTGTATCCTGGGCTTTTTTTCATTTGTACAGTTTTTATTATTGTCTCTATTTTGTTGTGTATTATTAGTCTATTTGGAATTTATCTTCTTGATTCCATTTTAATAATTCAATACATGTCTAGGAATTTCTCCATTTCTTCTAGGTTCTCCAATTTATTGAAACATGTATTTGTAGTACTTATAAATCCACAAATCAACAGCAGTGTCTATTGTGATTTCATCTTTTTCAGTTTTAATTGCACTGATATGGTTTTTTTCCTTTTTTTTTTTTTTGGTAAATTTGGCTGAGGGCTTATCAATTTTGTTTATCCTTTAAAAGAACCAACTCTTTTACTCATTGACCCTTTGCACTGTTTAATTCTCAATTTCATTAATATCCACTCTGATCTTTATAATTTCTTTCCTTTTATTAATTTCAGCTTTGGATTGTTTTTCTAGGACCTTGAGATCTATCATTTGGTTATTTATTTAGGCTTGCTCAATTCTTTTGATGTGTGCATTCACAGCTATATACCTCCCTCTTAGAACTACTTTCATTGTGTCCCATGGTTTTGGCATGTGTCCTTCTATTGTCATTTGATTCTAGGAATCTTTTTATTTCTTCTCTGATTTCTTCTGTGATCCATTGATCATTCAGTAATGTATTGTTTAATCTCCATGTGTTTGTGTAATTTCTGTCATTTCTTTTGCTTTAGATTTCTAACTTCATTCCACTATGATTTGATAGAATGCAGGGCATTATTTCCATTCTTTTGTATTTATTTAGGCATGTTTTATGGCCTAATACAGGGGCTCTTCTGGAAAAAGTTCCATGTGCTGCTGAGAAAAATGTGTATTCAGTTGCTGTTGAATGAAACACTCTATAGATGTTGGTTAAGTCCATTTGTTCAGTGGTGTGGTTTAACTCTGATTTTTTTGGTCAATTTTTTTATCTGACCTAATTGTGAGGGTAGAATATTGAAGTTCCTGCTATGCTTGTATTGGTGTCTGTCTGTCCTTTTATGACCAGTAGGTTTTGTTTTATAAAGTTGGCTTTGCCAACATTTGGTGCACATTTATCTATAGTTGTGATTTCTTCCTATTGAGTTGTTCCTTTTACCAGTACATAGTGGCTATCTTTGTCTCTTCTGACCAGTTTTGGCTTGAAGTCTGCTGTGTCTGAAATTAAGACAACTACTCCTGCTTCCTTTTGGTCTCTGGTTGCGTGGAGAATTATTTTCCATCTTTTCACCTTTAGTCTGTGAGCTTCTTTTGGGATGAGATGTGCCTCCTGCAGACATATGATTGTATTTTGTTTTTTGATCCAATGTGCTTGTCTGTACCTTTGATTGGGGAGTTAAGACCACTCACAATGACAGTTATTATTGCAAAGTGTACTGAATCCTGCCGTGGCATAATTTTGCTGGTTCTTTTTTTCTCCCCTCTTTTACTTAACTACTCTCCCAGTTAGATGTATACTTTCTTTTGGACTCTTTGGTATTGGGATCCTCCCTGTCTCTGTCTAGGATTATCATAGCTTTCTTATCTTTTATTAATATCATTGGCCTCTTTTAAATTATTAAATCTCCAAGAAGTTCTTAAGTAGGAATCACTTTTTAGATTGAAGGACTCCAGAAGACCAGGGTTGTCAGGCCAGCTCTATCTTTGGAGAAATCATGTGTGTTCAAAATGCTTTTTCCCCTCAAGTGATCTGTATTAGTCAGCTTTTTCATTGCTGGTACATACTGCCCCAACCCACAATTTAAAGGCAAGGTTTAATCTGGCCCAAGGTTCAGGAGATTCAATCCATGGTCAGCTAGCTCCAAAGTAGAAAACATCATGGTGGAAGCACATGGCAGAGCAAAGTTACTCAGTCATGGTGGCTGGGAAACAGAGAAGGGGGGCACCATCAGAGAGGAAGGGATGAGGGATTAGATGTAGACCACAAGGCCATGCCTCCGTGACTCATCCAGACATGGAGCAGGTGTGTGTGTGTGTGTGTGTGTCCACCAATCCCCAGGGGAGATCCTAAAGCCAATCAAATTGACGCTCTATTCTAACCCCATCACAGGATTTTCAAGTGCCAGAAGAATCTTGGAGGATAGATGGTAGAATGGTAGGCAATTTATGTTTCTGTTTTGTTCCATTCATTAGCTAGAAACTGAGGTCCAAGTTAGTGACTAAGGAATTCACAGCATCCAGGGCAGAGTCAGGTCTATATTGTTTTTTGTTTTGCATTTTTTAAAATTTTGTTTTTTGTGGTATGTAGATTGAGCCCAGGGCCTTAGGAATGGTAGGCAAATACAATATGATTGAGCCACATCCTCAGCCCAGTGCTAGTTTTTTATTTCTTGATTTTTTTGTCAGTACTAAATTAGGGTCTTTAGTTTATGTGGTGACATCAATACTTTCATCTTTACGTAGGATCCTAAGGAGTTGGTAACCTGCTACTTACAATGGCATGGAAACAGTAAACATTGTATGTCCAAATATATTGTGATCTCATATGTAAAGAAGTTAATCCTTTATCACTGAAGACCTAAGGAAAGGGTTTTTGGCAGATCTGAATAACTACTCAGAGATGTAATTGAAAGTTGAATATTTACTGAAATTATGTATTAGTTTAGGTATGAATACATATTTTAAAATCATATTTAGTTCAGTGGTAGGACAGCTGTGTAGCATTTGTGAGGCTCTGAGTTGCATTCCCAGCAATGGATAGAGGAAAAAAAAAAGAGAGAGAAAAAAGAAAAAAAGTGAAAAAATAAATCATGTATTATTTAATTTTGAGACCATGTTGGAAACTTACTCAAACTTTTTCATGTCTGTCATCACCAGAACTCTATATCTTCTCATTACTTGAGCATAGTATTTGTATCTGTCCAAATTGCTTAAGAGTTTGGTTTTTGCGTATATATCTAATGTAGTCACTGGAAATTTTATATGAAGCCACAAGTATACCATATGTTGGTTTGTCATCATGACTGTGTAACCACTGGTTCAGACAAGGTCTCACTATTTTATTTATTTCAGGCTGGTGTTGAATTCATTATGTAGCCCAAGGTGGCCTCAAACTCATGGTGAGCCTCCTGCCTCAGCCTTTGAAGTACTGGAATTATAAGCATGTGCCACCATGCCCAGCTTTCATGTAATCACTTAGAATAGTGCCTTCTTTTTTTTTTTCCCTTGGGAATTTTTGAGACAGTCTTGCTATGTAGTTCAGGCTGACCTTGAACTTTTCTGTGTAGTCCGGACTGACCTCAAACTTATAGCAATCCTCCTGCCTCAGCCTCTCATAATGCTGGGATTACAGGCATGCACCACTACATCTGCCAGAATATTGCATTTTTTAGAGCGATGTTTAAATGGCATGATTATAACGATGTCTAATATATGTACCTGAAGTTACAAACTTGGGTGTTTTAACTCCACTTTTTAAAAAATCAGTTGTTAGGTGTTCTCTATAAGCACTGCAAACTGGGTATTATACCCTGTTGTATGAGAAACTAGTGTCGAACAACTCTAAGAGCTTTATATTTGACACGTACAATAATAGCATATACTTCTTAGCCCTTTGTGAGTAATCACCAGAACTGTAGATTTCACCCAATTCAGACACTTTTTTAGCTTGAGTGTCTCTCATAAAGAACTCTGCAGTGTAAGAATGCTGGACACATTGGTCTTTACAAGTTTATTTTGCCTTTTTACAGGGGACAGCAGTTTGCTCAGCAGATACAACAACAGAATCCTGAACTTATAGAACAACTGAGAAACCACATCCGGAGCAGATCATTCAGCAGCAGCACTGAAGAACATTCCTGACTTGACTGGGGACCCTGGCCCAGAATACAGTTGTTTATGGCTCTGAAGTATCCCGTGTAGATAATAGCCAAAACCAAACAAAAACACAACAAAGAGCACCAAAATCATGGAGGAAAACGTCTTGTGTATATTCTTAAAGAACCAATCTCTTTAAACAATAGATTTATCACAGAGACTGGAACATGACTGCTTTGGAAATGAATGTTCACCAGCCTTGTTAAGTGCCAGTACAGCACTAGGACAAGGTTCCACCCATTTCCAAACTTTTACCATATTTGTACATTAGACTTGACAGCAGAGTATATTTACTGAGTTGTAGTACTGTTCATTGGTGAGTTCTTTAGCTCCAAGTTCCCTTAAGCAACATTTTTTGAGAGGGCATATGAGTTAAGTGGAAAGGTTTGCCATACTGGTTTAGAAGAAATACTGAGCAGCAAGTCAGGAGAGAAGAAACTTATTATTTTGGTTTAGCTTTGGTAAGTGCTGTCAATAATGAATATATATCATAAGTGCCAGTACTATCTCTAATGCTGCCTGTTCTGGTGAGTGACAGAATCTTAAGGGCTGGTGGAAAGTAGCACTTGGTACAATGGATGTTTTGAAGAGGAAAACTAGATAATGTGAATGTATAGGAAGTAAAGGTAGGATGCTCAGGTTTTCTGCATAGTTCTTAAGTAATCTTGTCTATAGTTTAGTGTTGATGACATTAGCATGACCAGTTATGCTAAGTACATAATAAAATACATTTAGAAGTCCTTAATGGTACTGGGTAGGTCAGTGATATAACTGTTTAACTTAATTACCACAATTTCCCTAGTTGTGAATTTACCTCAGAAACTACCAAATATACCTAATTAGCACATAAAGCCAATGGCTTGACCCTGAGCTGAGGCTATTCTAAGTGGAATTTAATTATGTGCCCATAAGCATTGATTTAAAAGAAGTAATTCTTTGATGGATAACAACAAGCATCACTAACACTGTTTATCCTGTTATAATCTTCTGTTATAATTTAGCTCAGTGTACCAATCTTATGCTTAACGTTACTTTGATACAATTTAAACATGAGATTTAAAGTACTTTATTATGAATTAGATGCCATATTGGTTAGTCGAGGGAAATGGCATTAGGTACTAATGGCATGGCTCCAAGAGCAGTGATAGATGAGACAGTTCTAATTCCAACTGCAATTTCTTATTTATTAATCATGAAATTGGGTGAAATGGGTCTGAAATGGAATGATTTTACAAGTATTGTGCGCAAAAACTGAAAAAGAAAGTAAAATTAAATCAGTAAAGATGTGATAGGGCCTTACTCTATTCTCAAAAGTCTACTTGGTACCTTCAAGTTTAAAAACTAACCTTTTTTCCCTTTTGTGAGATTAGAACAGTGGTTCTAATTTCACTGTAACTATCACTGGAGGGAATTAAAAATGGATTCAGGGCCATACCTTCAATTTTGATTTAGGAGATGTTGTATTAAAACTTAGGAATCACTTTTTCCAGGGGGAGGGGCATACTAGGCATTAAACACAGGGGTGCCCTATCACTGAGCTACATCCCCAGCCTTTTTATTTTTTATTTTGATATAAGGTCTTGTTAAATTGTCCAGGCTGGCCTCGAACTTGTGATCCTCCTGTCTCATCTTGCTGAATAGCTGGCATTATAGGTGTGTACTACCATGCCCATAGACATCATTTTAAGGACCACACAGTGTGGTTCTGATGTAGGTCCAAGGGCTTAAATTTATTTATTTCTTTGTTCGTGACAGGATCTTGCTACTTAGCTCAGGCTGGTTTAGAACTTGGGGCAATCCTCCTCTTCTAAGTGCTGGGATTACAGCCGTGTGCCACCATGCCCGGCAAGAGCGTAAATTTTGAGCAACATTAGGAGAGAGGTTTCTCCCAGCTAGGCCAGCAAATGCTTGCGCACCCAGGCTTAGGTTGAAATGAAGACCTATATTAGCATATGGTTCTGGCCAGAGATGAGAAGAGCAAGACTTAAATCTGAGGCCCTCTGACATTAAATCTTCTATGGTCTACTTAAACCATCATAAGTTTTATGAACATACACTCAGCTGTTATTGTTTAAGTGTTATACAAAATGAAGTACTAGTCACATAAAATTTACTATTGTGATAAAAGCCAAGTTGGTCCTTAATGAAGAATTTTTTTTTTTTTTTTTCTCAAAGACAGGGTCTTCCTATGTGGTTCAGGCTGGTCTCAAACTCACAGCAGTCCTCCTTCCTCGGCCTCCCGAGTGCTGGGATTAGAGGCATGTGCCATGCCTGGCCTCTTAATTAAGAATTGATAATTATTCTCATCTGGTGTTAAGAAATTATCATTTCTAGCACAACTATTTTGAATTAATTAAAAATGCTTTCAGAGCTGGGCTTGGTGGTACATGCCTGCCACTGTGGGAGGCTTGAGGCAGGATTGTAAATTGGAGCCAAGCTTGGGCAATTTAGTGACTTAATGAGACCCTGTCTCAAAAATGTGCTGCAGATGTTAATTCAGTAGGCCTTGGGTTCAAGCAACAGTTAGTATCCCCCGCCACACAAGCTTTCAGATCAATAAAAATTGATAAGCTTCTAGTTGACCGAGTAGGGAAACGGAAAATACAAATTAACAGTATCAGAAATGAAAGAACAGGGCTGGGGATATAGCCAGCCCTAAGTGATAGTGTGCTTGCCCAGCATGCATGAGACCCTGGGTTTGATCCGCAATACCTTTCGAAAAACAAAGTAACAAACAGATATACTACATATCTGTAGACATTACAAGCGTAATTAGTAACACTTTGACTAACTCTAGATCTGTATATTCAACAACTTAGATGAAAAAGATCAATTCTTTGTAGGATAACAAATAACCAAAGTCCACTGGAGACACATACCTATGAATAGGCCTATGTTATATTGAGAAAATTGAATTTATAGTTAACAACCTTTCCAGAAAAGTATAAGCCCAGATAACTTCAGTGATGAATTCTACCAAATATTTAGGGAAGAAATATCAGTTCTATACAGTCCTTTCCAGAAAAAAGAGGGAATCATTTCCCAACTCATTTTATTTGGCCAGTTGTGCCAAGTAACAAAATTGGACATCCTGAGAAAAAGCACTTCTTTAAAACACTGTCTTTATGTGTTACTACCTGTAGACTTAGCCATTCTTTTTACATGAAATAATGGGAACTGGTGTATTTGTTCCCTTTCACTTTTCCAGTTTGTTTCTTTGGGAATATACCAACCCCAATAAATTCAATTTAGATGACATCTGTCCACTTACATAGATTTCTATTCAAGCCGTTTTGTTCTTCAGGTCCCTTCATCACTTTGGAGTCAGTCATTTGCACTGCAAGCTATTTCATGAATGTTTTGATTGGTCTGATTGTATTAACCACTCTTAAAATTATAAGAAATGCCCCCAATATTATTCTTCCAAGTGTAGGAGATTATCGTTGCTATCAAAGAGAAATAAGAGGGCATTAAAGTAAATTTTTATATATCTTTTTTTTATATCTTCTAATTAGAAATGTGTGACTTTCATTAATGGCACTGTCATAGCTGTACCTATTCTATAAAACTGAACATGTCCTTTTTATGCAAATGACATTTGCATTTAATGTACCAAATTGTTCATCTAATTTTATAGTTTACACAAATCCTTTCAAAGACGGCATTATCTAACCTTTAAAGTATGAACAATATGTGTCTAAGTTATTGTTCACAAAGAGAAGAGACTTTGTAATTAAATCAAAGTATATAGCAGATTCTAAGTGGCCATTATATATTACTTTTAAAATTCTAAAAAGTGAAAACGGGTTCAGTCATGAGAAGATGCTTGAAAAACAAAGTACAAGATGTAGTGGCTGTAAGTTTCATTTCATCATTTAATCAATCAGTCATTTTGGATGAACGATATACTTCGATATACTTCAATTTTACACTGCTTGCACTTTGTTTTGCATAGACATTTCATTAATTATTACTGTGATTTGAGGGGCAATCCTTCTGAATATAGCTTTCAGTCTGGACCAAACAATCTGTCATGGCAATAAATAGTTACATATTTAAGAAAAACCAATTTTTGTGTTTGACTTAATGTACTCTACATTTAGAAAATGATACAATCTTTGTTCAATTTTTCAAAATACATTTTATACTTTTGTTTTCCTGATAAAATAGTGAAACACTGTTACATTCATGTTGCACAGCTATTTACAACCTTAATTCTGCTTTGTTCATGGTGTAAATAGACAATGATTATATGGAGACACAAAGTTCTATAATATAACAAGATTTAGAATTCAAAATCAATCATCAGAAGCTTGGGACATGTGTTAGAAAAATAAGGAGTTTTACTTTTCAAGGGAAAACCCTGGAGCTTTAAGCTTAAATGTGACTGTTATTAAAATTAGACAATTATTAGGCATCTTAGTTACAAGTTAACTGAGTAGTCAACAACCTAAGATATAAAACCAATCCTGCTCTGCTCTGTTTCTGAAAGTCAGACACATGCCAATACAATAATTTTGAAAACAAGTAGAAAATACTGTGTTAGCAAACAACCAGGTTACAGGAGAACTACTCCAGTTGATTTAAACAAACCTTTTCTGTTGACTAGGGAAAAAAACTGAAGTTAACTGAAATATCTCCAAATAAAAGTATTACGAAAATTCTAAAAGTTCTAAGAAACAACTGAATTTTGTAAATTGAAGTCACCAAACCAGGGCCCACAATCTATCTAGCTGCTTGTTTTTATAAAAAACACCCTGCACTTTTTGGCCTACTACTGCTGTAGCAATGTCAAAGATCATGATTTCCTGCAAAAGCGTAAGATACTTGCTATTTTGACCCTTTACGAAACAATTTTGTTAAAAAAAAAAAAAAAAAGATTTTGTTGACTTCTGTTTTAGACACCTCCTCGGGACAAACACTTAAATACAAAGATTCTAGAGAACAAAGTTTAATGGTCATCTAAAATGAAATATAATGTAGAAAATATAGAAATGTTCACTCAATATTAACTCACAAGATAAAATCTGTACTTTTCAAACATTTAATATATACATGCTTTACAGGAAAGAAATTTAAATTATACTTACTTCTGCTATTGATTTGATTTCACAAAGGTGATAAAAATACGGAAATAAAGCAGTTCTCTAAAACTAAATGAAAACATCACATTGAAAATTTTTTTAGCTTTCCACTTTAATGGCTGAAGATACCACACAGACTTGCGCGATGTCATCATATTCATATGTTCTCTTTAAGAATGTGTCTGTTAGTCTTAAACCGGAGATGCTCTATTGAGAGAAATTAAGGGCTTCAATTTTCATTCATTGGTAATACTAGTGAAAATTTGGCTATAATAAAAGACGATAAACTAGCACATATTACTGAAAAAGAACATACTTGTAGTCCCTGTACTGAAGACAGCAGAGTCAGGGCAAGGCAGAGGGAAGAACTTGGGTGCAGCTTTCCAAGCTGTCTTCCTGAAAAACCACACCAGTGGATAGAATTGGTATTACACATTTCCAAAACCAGATCCATAGTCCTTTCACTGTCGGAGGAATGAGAAAAACAGGAATAAAGCTTGTTCACTGCATAGGGAGAGATACTGTGGTATTTCTTCAACTTTTGTCAGTAAATTTGTTTTCTGAGTATCCAGAAAAAAATGAGAAGACTGAAAAGCTATTACATCATTTACATTTTACCTAAAATAGAATCAGGAAAACGAAAGGAAATGGCATCTCCTAGGGCTTAAAATGGATTTAGACTAATCTGCCTGCAGGAGATCAATCTTCTGGTTCCATTATTGAGCAAGCACTAGTTCCTTAGTGCTGATTTGTTAATGGCTTGCTACTCTATATGACAGAAGAAGACAAACTCAGCCTGGTCTAGTGCTTTCAATAAATAATCTATGTTCCTTGAGCAGGCAGGTAACTAAGATGACAAGATTTGTAAGATTTAGTAAATACCATTCATACCTGCTCATTGAAAAGTTTTCTGCTCTTACGAGATGGCACTAGTACATCTTAAACATGTTAAGTTTAAGAAAGTTTTAAAGCAAGTATGTCAAGAGGCTGATAATGGGAGAGGGAAAGAATCCCACTCTATATTCATGGGTACTTTCAACTCTTTCAGTTCTTCCTCATAGTTGGCTCCATATTTTAAACTATTTATTTAAACTTTAGTTTATTCAGTTTTTGGACATATTGATGTTATACTAGCTTTTATATGTCCCTATTTCCCTAATGAACATTTGAAATATCCATTATATGCCAAAATCAGGTTAGATGCACTACGTGAATTTTCTCATTAAGTTCCATAAAAATGCATTAAGCTTTGTATATGTTGTCTGATGTGGCAGGTACTGCATTTACAAAGCTGGGTAAGACATGTCCCTTCTTTTGCATAAATCATAATCCCGTGAGGCAGACATGAAAAATTACAACAATGTATGGGTGTTACTAAAAACTAAATTAAAACTTGCTATCACAGAAGATTGATAGATTGTGCTTGGGAAGGCCCAGGCAGCTTCAAAGACATAGGTATTTCTGTAATTTTGGAGGATGAATGCTTCCTATTTCTCCAAAACCAAAAAGTTGGAATGGATACAGTTAAAAGGATTACACATGCTTGCTTTGAGTTGGGATTTATCACTGCAATACCAGCAAAATACCCCCAACTAATACTATACATCAGATAGTAATATAAATACTAGCAAAAGTGATAGGTAAGACTGGGATTTAATTCTAGGCTTTTCTTACTTTAATGTCCATGTGCTTTGCTTTCCAAGAGGTAGATTGTGTTCTCCCTTTACTACCAAAACTCTTCCAACCTATGATTATCCCTTATGTTAAATTCATAAACAAGTTTTGATTTTTTTTTTTTTTTTTGGTGGGGGAGTGCTGTGCTAGGGATTGAACTCAGGGCCTTGCACTTGCTCGACAAGCACTCTACCACTGAGCTAAATTCCCAAGCCCAAGTTTTGATTTCTTAATATGAAATACAGCTCAGGTACAAGTATGCCCCAGAAAAATCTTACTATTTTAAATCTATTATTATTCCATAAGGATCAGTTCATGTTTTAGTAATTTTTTTTTTTTTATGTTTTAGTAATCTAAAGTGTGACGTGTAGAACAATGAAAACATGGACTGAGACATCAATATTCATCTGGTTTCAACTTCTGGCCCCATCTTTTCAAGCTGTCTGAGCTTGAGAAAGTCACTTCAACCCTCTGAATTGGCTTTCACTTCCATAGAATGTGAATAATTAAAACCTACCACATAAGGTATGACACAGGAAATAAAAAAACAGAAAATGCCTAAAATAGGTCTTCAAAACATGTAATATACAGATACCAGATGAATTCAACATCAACATCAGAGAAAGCCATATATTAGAGGAAATTTAAGAAGACACAAAGTATTCACAAGATACAAGAGTTCTTTTTTGGGTAGAACATCAATCTACAGACACTGGCATACCTGCAGTTTGTTATTTTACAAGTAATATGGAAAGGTTCTTCTAGGGTTACAGTGTCTGGGATTGCCTCCAAAGACAACCTAACATCGCCATAGCCTGGAGCCTGAGAGAACAAGCAACACAGTTAAATATATTTATTATAAAATCTTTCTATTTAAAAAAAAAAAATCTTTCTATTTTAACAAAGGTACCACCCCAGCACATTTCGCTCAATAGACAGTGGGTCTGCAAGCTTATGTTCTGGGAAAATACTTCTGACTCAGTCTTCTTTTCACTCACTCCAACCTCTTTTTCTGTTACTATCTGGGAAACACTCTGGAGCAGACCTGGGCCGTTTTTGTTATAATTACTCAAGGTTTAAGATATATCTTGTAAGTAATCAGTAAAGAAGTTCTAGGGGATCTAATATCAAACGGCTTTTTATTGGGCGGTGCTGGGGATCAAACTCAGGGATTGCGCTTGCTAGGCAAGTGCTCTACCACTTAGCTAAATGCCCAGCCCCCGGCCCCTTTTTTAGTGGTACTGTAGCTTCTACATAAATTTAAATAGGCAAGATTAGTGCCTAAAGAGACAGAGGGACCTCACTTTAAAATGAGCCAGGGAGGGTTGGGGATTTAGCTCAAGTGGTAGAGCATTTCCCTAGGAAGCGCAAGGCCCTGAGTTTGATCCCCAGCACCACGCCACCCTCCTAAAAAAGGAAAAAGAAGTGAGCCAGGAAGAAAACCATGTCTTTCCCCAAGACACATGGGCAGGGATCAACCAGAAACATCAAGGCTTAAACCATGCCATGACAAAATGATAACTAATTGATATCCGAAAGTAGGCTCAGTGATCATCATCATCTTTTTAAAAGTTACTGCCTCAAACAGAAAAAGAAAATAGATTTTAGAGCTGGGCATAGTGGGGAATACCTGTAATCTCAGTACTCCAGAAATTGAGGCAGGAGGGTTGCCATGAATTTGAGGCCAGCCTGAACTACATAATGAGACCCTGTCTCAAAACTTTATTTAGAATGTGTCAGAACAGGTAATATTCATCATAAAGGGAGAATCTCAAAGAAAATTCTTTTTTTTTTTTTTCAGGCAACAGTTGTATTTTTTGTATATTATAGAGAAAACTTAAAGATTCCAATTGGTAATAGTAACGAATAAACTGAAGCTCCTGGTAGAATGCTTACAGAAAATGAGAGTATTTTTCTCTTCCCAAAGTCTGGTGAGGTTCGAAATACTAATGGGAATCCAATGAGAGGTTGCCAAATACTGTCTCATTAGAGGACAATTTCAGTAATGAAGAAAATTTCTATTCTCAGAGCAGAAATTAGGTCAAGTATGCAACCAACGCATACACAATAACTTGACAGCAGCTCACCTGAGTTTCAGATGCGTCAGATTTTTAACATTAAAAGAAATGTATAGACCAAAAAAAGAAATGTATAGGCGAACACAGCAAGTCCAAGCATTTCAGGACATTGTGAAAAAGAAAATCTTAATGCAACTCAGATATAATGGAAATGAACTGCCAAAGGAAGAATACTTGATAAGCAGTTGTTTGGTGAAGTTAAAACAAAAAAAACATGTATTAAGGATAAATTAACATCTGAACATTTTTCATTCATCATAGTATGAGTTTTCTACCTAGAGATCGATGAAACTAGTAGTCTTTTCTTCTCTAGTCATATTGGTGCCAGATTTTTAGTATATGTACTGCCAAAGGGAGCACTGGCGCCAGATTTTTAGTGATAGATGTAGGAATATTTAAATTGCTTTCAATGCTTCCTCAGCACTTACCAAAACCCCCACGGAAAATTTTCCAGACTCACCATTCTTTGAAGTTGGCTGGTTTGTAACCTTCCCCTTTCACCTAGATTTGTTTTCCATACTATATCCAATTTTCCAATTACTGTTACTCCTTTAATGATGCCTGCTTTTTCTGCAAATTCCTTCTTGGGTTTTAGGCAATACAAGTACTGGCGTGTATCCATTGGCTGCAGATATGCTCTTGACCCAAATGTAGATATGCTGAGAGGGGTAGAGACAGAGAAGAATGAAAATTCTTCAGTTTCCTTTAAAAAAACAGCCATGATTGTGATCATTCCTTTTGGATGGAAAGTGGGTGATTTACTACCCAAAGATCTAGAACAGATGAGGTTACAGGTTTCAACACAAATAAAAAGGTCTTGTACTGAGTACTTATTTTTGCTTATTTATTTTTTTTTAGTTAACTTAGAAAACATTTTCTATGTTTTTACTGAGACAGGGTCTTGCTATGTAGTTCAGGCTGGCCTTGAATTCACAGCGATCCTCCTGCCTCAGCCTCTGAAGTACTGGGATTACAAGTGTGCACCACCATACCACCACATCTGGCTAACTTGGAAAATCTTGAAGATTTTATATTCTATAACATATAGAATAGAATATAATTTTATATTCTATAACATATATATAATTTTATATTCTATAACATATAGAATATAATTTTATATTCTGTAACAGAATGAATACACTGCCTAAAATCTTGGATATGTTTCAGGTGAATGAAAAATAGGAATCAGAACCTTAAGTATCTTGTCCCTTTTCTCTAAAAGTATTTCAAAAATAGAGTAAGAAGAGGAGACTTCTTTTTAATGTAGTGCTTGGGATTGGACTCAGGGCCTAAGGCAACTGCTCTACCACAGAGCTACATTCTCAGCACTGAGAAGTACCATTCTAAACTAAGTAATTGTTTTCAAAATAAACTAAAAGATCTAGAAAAGAGTGGGAAATTACTGTTTTCCTCAGTAAAGGTAAAGGAGGCTATGGACTTTTGTGTAGGTAATTATCAGAATCATAAAAGATACATTTTTAAATCTTGATTAAGAAAATTAGGCAGGGGAAAAAAAAATTAGGCAGGGGGCTGGTGATTTAGGTCAAGTGGTAGAGTGCTTGCGCACAAGGCCCTGAGTTCAATCCCCAGCACCAAAAAAAAAAAAAAATATATATATATATATATATTTTTTAAATATATATATAAAGCAGTTTCCCCAGCTATTACCCATCTATACCAATGTCAACACTACATTTATTTGTTTCTCCTTTTCTAAATAAGCTATAGAAAGACATATTTATTTCGTTTTTGCAAAATAATTAAAATCATTTATTCCTGCCCCTCAATTTTCTTTGTGACAAGATTTCTCTATGTAATACAGTCTCGCCTTGATCTTGCAATCCTCCTGCCTCAGCCTCCCAAGTGTGGGATTAAAAGAGTGTGCCACCGTGTCCAGCTTAAAATAATCTATTTCCATGTCTACTCTCTTTTTTTGAAAGGGTTAGTATTTCTTTTTCACACTCATACTCACTCTAACCTTACTTTCTAACTTCTCCATCATTCCTTCCCATATCTCAGTTTATCATTTGCGAGACAACATGATAGATTTCAGAATTACTTCACTAAATTATGGGAAATGAAAGAATATGTGCTTTGAATACTAAAACACAAATGCAAAGGGCTAGTCTTTATTTTTACATAGCAGGTGGGATGAATAGGAAAAGCCAGGATATTTTTAGGAAAGTGAAACCACTGTTTACAATATAGTAGTAACATATACATAAATAGTAATTATATATATATATATGTATATATATCATTCCCTTTTACTGTCAGAAAGCAAAACCAAAACAAATATATGTGTATGTGTGTATATATATGGTGGACTCTAATGTACACTATGAATTTAAAGACGAATATCAGATGGGCTTGGTAGTGCAGGCCTGTTAATCCTAGCACTCTGGGAGGCTGAGGCGGGATTATAAATTTAAACCCAACCCGGGCAATTTAGCAATTTAGGGGCACCCTGGGTCCAACTGGGAAATAAAAAATGGGGTGGATATGTAGTTCAGTGTGAAAGCAATACTGGGTTCAATGCCCAGTACTGCAAAAAACACAAAACAACAACAACAAAAAGAATCAATAAGGGTCCATTATAGCAAAGTCTTGCCAGGCACAGTGGCACACACCTGTAATCGCTACACTCTGAGAGGCTGAGGCAGGAGAACCAAAGGGTCAAAACACAGTCTGACAATTTAGTGACTTAGTGTCTTGGTTACTTTTCTCGTTGCTGAGACAAAATACCCAACACCAAAGTTAAAGAAGGAAAGGTTTATTTTAGCTTACAGTTTTCAGAAGTTTCACTTCAAACTTGGCTGGCTCCAAGGCAGGGTGGCATGGCAGAGGGGCATCACAGAGGAGAAACAGTTCATTGCAGGCAGAAGGCAACAAGCAGTGAAGGAGTGAACAGGAGCAGCAGCAGCAGCATCCTGCTTCTCCCTTTTATCTCTTCCAGGCTACCTGCCCTTTGGATAGTGCTACCCACACCCAGGATGGGCCTTCCCATTATCCATACACAGAACTACACCAAACCAATTGGTGGACTAATTTACTAATCACACACCCTAGATTCAGCCACCTCTGATACGCCTTGCCTGTGACCACACGAGGCTTTGGGGGGATGTCTAGACACAAGCCCTAACACTTATGGAGACCCTGTCTCAAAGTATAAAATTTAGAAAACGGCTGAGGATGGAGCTCAGCATGAAGACCCTGAGTTTATCTCTGATACTGTCAAAAAGCAAAACATACCACCACTAACAACCAAAAAAAACCCCAAAGACTTACATTCTGAAAAAAAAAAAAAAGATTCAAGAATAGTGGAGGTTTAAAAAGCATGCATCTTTCAAAACAGTATTTCATAATTAAAATTTACCATTCTCCAGCTTGATTGATTGAATTTAATTCTGTTACACTGTACATTATAGATGGCTCCAATGATACTTTCTCCATAAACATGGGTGAGGTTGTAATATTCTGAATCTGGGCTTCAAGAAATACTTCATCAGTCTGAGGATATGAAAAAAAAAAATCCACCAAAATGTGATGGTACCTCAACATTTACCTCAACAAATATCTTTGTGAAGAAAAATTATTAACCACAAATGTGATTAGTTCATGCCTGAAAATCAAAGTTATTTTAATTAATGCATGAAAAGAAATCTTCATCTTAATAATTAACAGGCAAAGTCAAGTGTTAGTTAACTGATACCTTTGTCAAACAATGGATGTGGGATAACAAGAATATATTTTGATTTAATATCCAAAAATATTCACTTATCTGGAATTCGATTCAAAAAAATCCCAAAACTACTAGTAAGGTGGTACAACAAACTTTAGTCTGATGAGCATACCTCTACAACTATAATTTCAGTGTTATGTTAATTATAGCTTCATTATAATATTCCAGCATAATATGATTTCAACTGTCAGGTTACTTCCACTTAGGTAGTCTAGTGAGTACTAGTACTTGAATAATCTATTTTATAATCTGGTCATTAGTGATTTCTTGGTGCATTTTATTATTTTTTGTTTGTTTTTTATTTTGTTTCTTGGTGCATTTTAAATGTGTATTCAGGGCTAAAAAAGAGTAAGTCACCAGGGATGGTGGCACAGCCTGTAATTCCAGCACTGAAGAGGCAGGACCATTATTTCCAGTTTGAGGCCAACCTGGGCTACATACTATGTTCAAGCCCAGCCTGAACAGAACTACACAGAGAGACCATGTCTCAAAAAAACAAAACAAAACAAAACAAAAAAAGAGCTTGTCAATTGTACCTGATAACCTTAGAGCTTTTAACTCAAGCAAAAATATTTAGTAGCTTTAGTCACAGATTTAAAAACCAACGTTATTCAGTAATAATTCAGCTACTAGGTAATTTAAATAGTTAATTTAATATAAATTTAAAGTTCTCTGGTTATTTATGCTAAACAATCTTGTTCTTATGCCATTTGGTTATTAATTCCCTTGTGTAACTGAAAGAATAATAGCTAACTTCATTTTTTTTAACAAACCAACATAAAAAAATGGTATACCAAGGATAACCAAGAATAATTTTTTCACATATATTTTTAAAAAATATATATGGTGGTACCTGGGTACTCTACATTAATGCGTTCCAGAACTTGTGATGAGCGCCAAAACCCAACAGTATCAAACAAGTTTTTCCATCAAAGAAATAATGTAATTAGAAATAATTTGTGAGAGCTCCTCAGAACTTTCACATTTTACTGGGCTAATATTAAGTAATGAGGTTGTTTTGTAATATAGAACTTTAAAACTAAAGAGACATGGATTTTAAAAAAGCAATTTTTTACATCCGCAACTCCTGGCCCAGTGCTGAAACATATTTTCTTTTGTCAAAAATGTGGCAAGTATCAGGTAGTCTGAGTTCTAAAGCCAGCGAGTACTAAGGTATATAATGGTGTATACACACATACAAAAGTAACACAGAAGATAAACCTGACCAAAAAAATGGGTGTTTATAGGCTTTTCATATCACTAAAGCCAGAAAAATGGAAATCATTTGTAAAAATATAATGAAGTTATAATTTAATATGTCTGAAATAAAGCAGATTCTCAGTGCTCAAATGAAAACACAAATACAATGATTTATCAAAACAAGGTATCACTAAAGGCATTATTGTGTTTTTTTCCCCCCAAAATTAAGTAATTTATATCCCATAAATCCATTGCTTTTAAAAACAACCACAGACCCACATATCCATTTAACAAATAAAATTTTCTGCATTAATTTAGGAAGAGCTTGGGTAAAATGAAATAGAAACAAGCAGCATAATGGAAAAATCAAGTTAGTTTGAACAGTTAGTAAAAAGTAATTTGATGTTTGAAAAAATAAAGACAAGAATTTAGTGCTAAGGCTGTTGATGTTGTTATTACATAAAATACATAAGCCAATGCTTATTGTAAATAGAATACTGAATATGATTTTAGCCAACTTGGAAAAAATCTGCTTTTCTTTTGCTTTCATTATCAAAAGGCCAACTTCATCTGACCCAGAATTAAAACTAAAACCACGATAGACTACTTAAAGAACTGAAGGACAAGAGAGTATTCTATAGCAAAATGTTCATAATCCTAGGTATTTTAAACAAGTTTAACATTCTTCTTTTAAAAACACCTTAAGAAGAAACACTAAAACTGGGCATATGATTGTTTCAATATGAAATTAGCTTTTGATCTAATTTTTCCACATAATAAGACAAATGATATAAAAAGTATACTCGAATTATATACTTTTTTTCTGAATTCACATTGGTGATATTCACAACTAACTGTTTTTCCACTATGTTTTGTAGACAGATTATTAGGCAGAGTCAAAAAGTGGTAAGTAAGAAAAGCATATAATTTTATAATAAAAAATCAAATTACCACAGAACTGAGGTCACTCTAATGGAAAAATAAAAAGGAATAATTAGAAAATTAGAGTTAAATGTTAAAGAAAAAGAATAACTTAAAATGCATGTCTGCACTTTTACTTACTAAACAAGATAGATTAGTAAACAAGAAAGTAAACAGGAAGCAACATAAAGAAATATGACAAATTGTTTTTCTAAAAGATAAAACTTCTAAAGTTAAATGACAATAGAATAGAGAATACTACTACAGCTGAGTACATAAAGAGAAGTGAGTAGTGAAGGGCATATTGTGGGCAGATAGGGACACCCCATGCCTTACTAATTCTCTAAATTCTTTACTATTTTGTAATTCTTCATAAATACTTGGAATGGATATACACCATCCCCACATTCACAATAGACATACATTATATAGCTTTTCCCGAATTTATGTAGTAATGGAATCCTTTATAAAAGGATTATCTTGAGTGATTAGAGTTCCCTGGAGCACATTTCCAGAAATGCTGGATTGGACCACTGTAGACGATTCAGAGTTTATTCTTTTCTTGTTTACAGATTTCAGTTTTTGTATTTTAACCTATTTACTTATCAACAAGGGCAATGTCAAATGTGACTTCCTTCACTAAATTCATAGCTGAAAATGATTTTCTACCTCTGTGTTCCCACAGCATGAGTACAGTCATGACTTGGGGGGTGGGGTGTGTGTGTGTGTGTGTGTGTAATGGTTATACTGCAGCTATGTCACGTCAGTCTTCTTCAATGGATAAAAGTTCTCTGAGGACTGAGAACATGTTCAGTTTACATTAATTTTTAATCTATACATGGCAGGGGGTCTGTATCCAATAGGTAAACATGTTTGAATCTTTGCTTCTAATCTCACCATTCTTCTTACAGGACTTTCCTATTAGAACACTCTAACAAAAATTTATCTTGAATCTTGTTTTTCTTCTTATATTATTAGCATTATTAAACACAACATCAAAAAAAAATGTCAGCAATGTACATGGGGCTAGTAAGAGTCGCTGCATGAGTGCTACAACACAGTAACATGCATCACCTACTGATACGGTGCGGTTTACTAACTCCTACGACCCACTTGAAATGCCTATTTAGGGCCAAGATAATTTGCTTCACACTACTGGCCTAACACTATTTGTTTTCCTGACAGGTAAATCGAGAATCTTAAGAGACCCTAGGGCTGGGCATTTAGCTCAGTGGTTAGAGCGTTTGCCTCATAAGCACAAGGCCCTGAGTTCGATCCCCAGCACCAAAAAAAAAAAAAAAAAAAGAGAGAGAGACCCTAAATTTTATTTGTTCACTCTTGGTTTATGAGAGATAACTATTTTCAAAAGTTCAAAATTTTACTCAGCATTTTTTAATTGAAGTTTGTGGGCAAAATTTGAAGATTATGTTGAAATATGTTAACTGAAAAAAGGTAACAAACAAAATGGTCACTATGAGTATCAAAACAGAATGTTATAGAAAACCTAAGGTAGTTTAATTCACCAAAGTGAACAGCTATATTAATCAACAGAATGTTACTAGAAACAAAAAAGGTAAAATTAATATGTAGTATCCCACATCACCAATCTTCAAATAAAAATATCAATTCTTTAACCATCCAGTAATCTCCCTGATGAGACTATATCCTCTCCTCAAATATGTGTGCTCTTCACAATATACTTAACATTCCATGTCATTTGTAGCTCTGCTTTGGAATGCCTTCATGCTCTGACACTTGTCTGTTCTCAACACCCATTCCTTCTGAACCCCAATTTAGTTCTGCTTTCTCTTCCGCACAGTTTTTTAAAATCCATCCAAGTTCTCATCCCAAGATCTTGTAGTGCATGTTTTTTATATCATTCTCAAGACTCATTATGTACTATCCTAGTTAGTTTTATTATTATTTGCCTTTTTCTTTTCTCTTAATAGGTCTTGGCTTCAGCTTAGTTTCCTTAACTTTGACAGCTAAGTAACTCTAGCTGTAATACAAACATTACACTGAATGAACTCTCAGAGTGCTGATGGGTAAAACTACCTGTGGAATTTAACACATGACTGCAAATTTCTGATCATGTGGTTTCAAAGTAATAGAGATATAATTTTCTTTTCAAAATACTGTATTTGAATACTTTTGAATTTATTACTATGGTATGAAACTATAATTTTGGGGGGCAAGGGGGCCATTAAGAGATCTGATATGCTGGGCATGGCTGTACTGGCCTGCAATCCAGCACTTGGGAGGCTGAGGTAGGCCAAATAGGATTTGGAGGCCAGCATGGGCTATACAGCAAGTGCAAGGTCAGCATGAACTATGAAGCAAGCCCCAGCTAAACCGAACCAAACCACACCAAACCAAATCAAACACAATAGCAACAACAACAAAAAACTCATTTTCTGTGGCTCTAGAATGTAGGATTATTTGAGGGAAAAATCCAAAAAATAAATCTTTTCTTCTCTGTTGGCTTCATCTCTTTTTTAAAGATGCAAAATAGACTACCTTCTATTCTGAAAGTGACTTTTTTCTCTATGTTTGCCAATGCTGGTTCTCACAAGGAGATTTTCAAGCCTCGATTCAACAACCTAACTCTGGCTGGTATACTGACTTCCCAGGAAAAAATGTAATGCTCTGAGCTTCACTTGCTGGTATTTTTCCATATGAATACTAAATCTAGATTTACTACTACACTTCCTCTAATATATAGAAAACATTGTAAAAACTCAACAGGTTGTGTTTTTAAGCAATAACAACACCATTAAATGAAAGTCAATTAATGAAAGGTGTGAATGACTTACAAAATAACAATGAGAATAGAAATCAACACATATTGATTACATGTAGGTTGAAGACAGCAGATTAATATGAAATTACTGAAATTATTCACTTTTAATTGAAATTTATGCTCATTTTTCTTCACAATCATATCAGTAATTTATTTCAATATGGTAAGAAATGTAATACCTAATGTTTTAGATCATTAATGTTTAATTTGAGATCCCAATCAGTGCCCAACACTTACCTCTGCATTATAAAATTTAGTTTTCACATCCAATGGTTTGAGAACCTGGACAGATAAAACACATTAATCAGGAAATTCTTATCATTTGACTATGTATCTTTGATGAGTTGTTTTAGATGACAGGCCTAAATTTGTCAAAGCCATTTTCCGATTTAAGTGTTGAAAGACTTTTTAATGGATACACAATATTCTTGGGCAAAAAAAAAGAAGCCCTAAATGAATTTTTTTGAAAGGCTATCATCATTTCTGGACTGGGTGATAGTTATATTAATGTTTACTTCATAACACTTTGTTAAACATATTTTGCATATCTTTATATGTACATGTCATAAAAACTTCAAAAAAGCAATCTAACTCTGGATTTTCTTTTAAAAGGCATTCATATGACTGATGCAGCAAAAAAAAAACAAAGCAAAGTTACTTTCCCATTGGTAGTACTTTTTTTTCCCACTTACAGAGTAATGAAAAAAATTTCTATGTAGCTTCATATCTACATCTGTAAGTATATTGCCACATGTGGTATTCTTGTATTGCCATCTACACATACATTGGTTAAACCAGTAGTTTTTAATGTGTTAAATATTGTTTAATACAAAAATGTACCTAAAAGCCTAGTGATTTTAGTCCTTCAAAAAAGCTTGATTTACTCATCTCAAGAAAATAGTCTTCTGTTTAAAGATTTCTTTCTTTTTTTTTTTTTTTTTGGTGCTGGGGATCGAACTCGGGCCCTTGTGTTTGCAAGGCAGGCACTTTAACCACTGAGCTAAATCCCCAGCCTTGTTTAAATATTTCTTTAGAAATTGAATACTACTTACTACTTACACTCCTTTTATCTGGGCCTTGGGTTTATTTTATCCCTCTTCTAGAGTCTTATTTACTCTGCTAAGTTATGAAAACAAGGTATTTTAAAAATTGCAGTAAAATTCATTTCACTTCAAAAACATTACACTGGTGATAATTTCTTTTAAAATTTCACTTAGTCTGATACGCTGGGTGTGGTGATGCATGCCTATAATCCCAGCACTTGGGAGGCTGAGGCAGGATGACTGCCTGGAGTTTGAGGCCAGCTGGGGCTACACAGGAGTTTAAGAGCAGCCTGAACTACACAGCAAGACCCCATCTCAAAAAATTAAAGAAAAAAAATCTTTTTTTTAGTCTGACACTGGATTACTAGTAATATGACAAATTCACGTAATGAGGTATTTGGTTCATTTAGAGCTTGTTTTCCCTACAGACAGGAATAAATACACTTCCAAAAAACCAAATGAAATCTAAAAAGTATTAATCATAGTCATATTCAGTACCTGAAATTTGAAGAATTTTCTAAAGTACATTTTTTCTCCACCCTGAGTTGTATAACTCACAGCACATACCAAGCTGAAACAGAAAGATGTCTTAATGATTTGCAATCATATTCAATTTCATTTCTCAGTAGTAAATAAAATACACCTCAATTCCATTTACAAATGTTGAAAAAATTTCTATCAATGATGTGGAGCTGTAGCCAAATGAGATTAGAGCAGGGGGAAAAAAGTTCTAGCAGATATGGCTATAAATACATGAACAATGGGGCTGGGCATTTAGCTCAGTGGTTAGAGTGCTTGGCTAGCAAGCACAAGGCCCTGAGTTTGAACCCTAGCACCCAAAAAAAAAAAGATAAATACATGAACAAGAAAGCTTTTGACTAGTAAAATGAGACAGCATTTTTGGAGTAGGTATAGCCATATAGTTGAATGTAAAAATAAGTTTATCTCAGGTAGAAAAAAATAGAGATTTTAAAGAAATTTCAAGATAGACTTAACATAAAAACTCATGTAAGAAACCTTAAATTGAATACAAAGAAAGCACTAAACAATTAAAACCAGAAAACAAACTTGGAAAAAATACTTCTAACAATATGAGAAAATTAGACTGCAAGGGTTCTTGTAAATTAATGAGCAAAACATCAGTTTCTCATAATATGAGTGAAAAAATATGTTTATATATCACAGTCCCATAAGTAGCTAAGCAAGATGTGACAAAGTTCAGTTTCATGAATAGCCAAAGAAACACATTAAAATAATGAGAACACTCTTCCACCTATACAGATTTGGCAGGAATTCTTTGTAAGTGATATCAGGGTTGGCAAGGGTTTAGAGAATCTGACTCTTCACACAGCCAGTGGTTGTATGCAATTTAAAAAACAATTTAACGGTAAAGGGCCTTTTAAAAAAGACGTATGTTAGCTGGGCATGGTGGCGCACGCCGGTAATCCCAGCACTTGGGAGACAGGAGAATTGCAGTGAGTTTGAGGCCAGCCTGGGTTACACAGTGAGTTCAAGGCCAGCTTGCACTACAAAGCAAGACCCTGTCATTTATTAAAAAAAAAAAAAAAAAAGACGTATGTTTCCATAGAACATCCTCGCAAGTATTACAAGAAAATACTGAGGTATTTATTACTGTGTTATTTATATCAGTGAAAAACTGAAAATAATCTAAATCTCCAACATCAGGTAAACAAAGCACACTGTCAATGTGTAGGATGCAGTCACTGAAAAAGTCATGTTCTCAAATACTGACCGATGTGTAAAAATGTTCACAGTGAATTGAAAACAACAGAACCATGAGTACAAAAGATAGAACAATGAAAATTTTACAAATATTTAATTATATATACTGTATTTGTTATATATATGCATATAAAAAGATTGGAAGGAAATGTATTAACATTTTAAGAGCTGTTGTACTAAGTGGTAATAGCATTAGATAGTTTAATTTCTCCTTTATATTTGTGGCTGGTACTAATTGGGGTGGGGGTAGGAAGTATGTTGATCAAAATACTACCTGCTCTCTAAGTGCTCACAGTAAGAAGTACTGCAGATTTTGCAAGGATGTTCAAATCTGAGTTCTATGTCTGATAAACAAGGTGTACAGTTCTGTAAGAGTATCATTTCTGTAAAATGGGGATTTTACATGTTTACTATCATGTTAATAAAGTCAACTTCAACAAATATTGACAACTGTTCTCTTTTACGTCCTGCGGATACAGCAGACTTCGCGAGCCTATTTTAATGGAGAAGGCAGCACTTAATAAGTAAGTGGAAGTATGAAAGATACAAACAATTTTTAAGTTGTAGGTACTATACACAAAGGTTCGGAAAGCCTTTTTGAGGAAGTCATGCTGCTCCTGACATATGAAGAAAAAAGATAAACGCAAATTATACAAAATGCCATAGGCTCTCCTTTGTATGGAAATACATTTCGAGCCACACAGTTTGGAGGTAACAAAAGTCCAACATGACTACTGAGAGAAAAGTGTTAGAAAAGGTTAGTACGAATTAGATGGTAAGGAGAGCTTTGAGAAATAGATACAAAGCTAGAGTTTCCAAAAGGCAATGGGAGGCAAAGTCATTGAAGAGGAAAGTGACTTGTACAAGAGCATATAATAATGTCTCAGAAATATGAACTCCAGGTTAACTCCAAATCTCAGATGAATCACAGGAAGAAAAAAGTATATATATACTATACAGTAAAAATTGCCTACACCAGATCTTTTCACCAAAATTAACTGATCACATAATTAGCTATGACTTATGTTTCATATAGTACCTACATTACATGCTTTCATGGTCACAAAAATGAGAAGCAAGGGAGATGATCAAAGTGAAGATGAAGTACAGGAGGTAAGTGAGAAATATTTTAAAATACTAAAAAGACTGTGTGAACTGATTATCTTAAGAATACACTAAGGGAGACAGAGAAGTCTAAAATTACTTCAAATGGATGAAATTTTCTTATTTGTCATTCAGACTGAAGGAAAAATAAAGGACTCATATTCAAATACATAACCAGGCCAGGGATACGAAATACAAAATTTGAAATTTTTTTTTCATACCTTAACTTTGTTTCTGTATTTCTGAGTTTCCAAGGTACAGTATAAGTACTCAATTAAATAGAAAGCTGCAAAACTGTCGATTTAAAAACAAATGCTGGGGATTGGGGATTTAGCTCAGTGGTAGAGCGCTTGTCTAGCAAGAGCAAGGCGCTGAGTTTGATCCCCAGCACTGCTCCTCCAAAAAACAAAAACAAATGCTACAAACATCAGCTGCTGGCATTTCAAAACATAATAAATGTATTTTCAGATAGAGTGCTGAGTCTGAAACACTGCCATCGCTTTTTGTTTTTCAGATAAGATTTTAGGTGCAAAAATCAAACTAGTTAAGTAATGATAACTTTATTTTTCCTACAAAACATGTTGTTCAAAGTTTTTTTTTCTGGTAAACATATAAAAATAGAATATACAATTTCTTCTGAAGTGAATTCTTAGGTGTAAAGATAAGTAGACAACAAGAACGTCAAGTAAAGATATAAGTAACAGTCTTTGAGAAATAGTAAAATTAATCCTTACATGTGTGTTCCAATTTCCTTTACTTCATGGTGTATGACATCATCAATACAACAATCAGGTTTAAGTTCAGCCACTGCAGCATTGGAAGCTGAAAGATTTAAACGCTGAGAACTTGTCTGAAGATCAGCCTTGAAAGAAAGCGGGGGAGGGATCCAAATGAGATTGGTTATTATAGGGTATGGATGGGCAGGGGTGGAAAGAATAGCAGGGACAAGAACAAGGAAGTAGGAACAAAAGGAGAACAATACTTTTCTGTGTAAACCTTTCTATATAGTTCTGATGCTTAGACCTATGGCAATAGTATACAACCCCCCCAGTAAAGAAATAATTAACCACGAAGAATTAAAAATGGAATGTAGTTAATATATGAACCTAACTATTTAAGTAAGAAAAAACCATGGTAGAGGGAAGAGGAAGGAAAAAAAGAATTAAGTTTAGAAAATAAAATCCTGACAGTGGTCTCAGTCAAAAGACAAGAATGGGGGGAAAAAAAAGGACAAGAATGGTACACAAATATTGTGCTCAGCTGTTATATTTGTTTTCGTATGGGTTTGGTGTAGCAGTTCTAAAACTACATATATACTAGAACTAAACAAAAAAATAAGGAAAGGGGGGAAAAACAAATGAAACCTTTGGTGTTAGATTAGAATTTGAGGTACCACTACAACATATAGTGTTTTGGGTTTTTTGTTTTTTTTGGTGCTGGGGATCGAATTCAGGTCCTTGTGCTTGCAAAGCAAACACTCCAACCACTGAGCTAAATCCTCAGCCCCTACATATGTGTTTTAAAACTATATGTTTGGGGATGGGGATTTAGTGCAGTGGTCAGAGTGCTTGCCTTGGGGCTATAGTTTTAAAACACATATGTAGGGGCTGAGGATTTAGCTCAGTGGTTGGAGTGTTTGCCTTGCAAGCACAAGGACCTGAGCTTGATCCCTAGCACCAAAAAAAACCCCCCAAAAACAAAAACAAACATATATATAGATGAATTTTACCAAAACAAATAAAATTCATGTGTGTCTAACACTGAAAGATAAGTAATCATTCAAAATAGTATTAGATATCAGAGACAACTTAATTTATCCCAAGAGCATGACATTAAGGTTACCAATAAAGGGGGTGGGGATTTAGTTCAGTTGTTGAACACTTGCCTAGCAAATGCAAGGCCCTGAGTTTGATCTCCAGCATCATTCCCTCCCAAAAAAAGAGGAAAAAAAAAAGACAAAAGAAAAAAGTTCACCAATAAAGTACTACTTTCTCTGAAATAGCAGTTTCCCCCATCCAGTTACTCTCATTACATTCCTCTTTTTTATTTCCTTTTGACCATTTATTACTTTGTCTTAAATACTAGTCTGTTTCCATCTTACCTATATCGCATTCAACTGTTACTTCCTTTGAAATATCTATCATACTGTATAATTACCTCATTTATGATTTTGTTTACCACTTTCTTTCTATCTCCCCTACCAGAAAGGGTTACGGAGAAAGGAACCTTGTCTTCTCTTGCTAATTACAACAGCATGGTACCTGGCAAATAATATTAAGTATCTGTTTAATAGATGAATGAAGTTATGACAGAACTTCAAGGAAACTGTCAAGAAAAATTTGGAGAAAGTGAAGATCATATTAGGTTGTGAAGATTAGCAGAGGTTTTTACTTAAGAGCTATGATTCTTTCTTAATGTTAGTCATTTTGAAGTGAAATATTTATTAATTCTATCTCTTGCTAGTCAGGTACAAAACAGCAGTGGCTTACATTAATTGAGCACTTACTATGTGCAAGGCCCTGTTCCACATCAGCCGCTCATTTAATGCCCACAATCCTGCAATAGGTAGTAGTATTTCCCTATTATATACACAATGAAAAAAAACAGGGCAAAGAAAAGTAACAGCTTCCCCAAAGTTATACAACTAGTAATTAATGAAGGTGAGATTCAAAATTTTTTAAATAATTTGACAAGTAGAGAAGAGGGGAATAAAAAAAAAGGAAATAGTCAACCCACTGATTTTTCTGTCCAAAACAGTCCCTCGGTTTCTCCCAGTAAGTTCACCTATTGTCAACTTCTGTTAACATTAATCATAGCTACAATGCAAAGTATGTATTATGGCTGAATGCTTTTGTCTTTCTTTTTTTGACTAATATAAAAAATATCGTATTGAACATTTATTTCCAAATGACCTACCATATGCCAGAACCTGTTCTAGGAGTTACAGATACCTTAGTGAAAAAAACAAACCAAAATCCCCGACCTGTTTATATCCTCTAGAAAGCAGGGGAAAGCACAAGGCTCTGAGTTTGATCCCTAGCACCAAAAAAAAAGGAAGGGAGGAAGACAACTGATACTACACGAAGAGTATCACAGGATGCTACCAAATACTAAATGTCTTGGGAGAAAAATGGCAGAATAAAGTGGTGATGAAGGGCTGCCTTGGGATAAGCAGTGCAATTTAAATTGCATGGTAAACTCCATGCTGCAGATTGGTTTCTGGAAGAATAAGATTTACATAGGCAGAAAGGAAGAGAAAAAGGGGCAATTATTTCAAGTAGGATAAATAAAACAGCTAGGAAAACACAACTGTGAAGGCTCAAGATGACTTCAGAAGCCATAGAGATCTTGGTACATTTATGGGGTTCATGTTCATGAGTAGAGAAAAAACTAAAATATCTAGATTAAGCTTCGAGACAACAGAGAAGCCTTGCTATAACCACAGTATATAAAATCATGCCTGGCATACATGTTTGTTGAATCCATGTGTTATTGATTAGTTTAGAGCACTGGTTCTCCAAACATGGTTCGTAGGCCAACAGAGTCAGTGTCACCTGAGAATATGTGAGAAATGTATATTTCTGGGCACTATGCCAGATGAAATGGATCAGAAACCCCGGGAATGGAGCTCAAGTGGTTTTTACAAGCCAGATGATTGTGATGCCTTCTAAAGTTTGTGAACCACTGGTATAGACCATAAGAATTACTATTTTTAAAAATTTAGGAGGCTGAGGATTTACCTCAGTGGTTACAGTGCTTGCCTAGCAAGCACAAGGCCCTGAGTTTGATCCCCAGCACAAAAAAAAAAAAAAAAAAAAAAATTATAGTACGCTAATTACAAAGTATTTGCTTTCTTTCTATTTTTTTTTTTTTTTTTTTGGGTGCTGGGGATCGAACTCAGGGCTTTGTGCTTGCAAAGCAAGTACTCTAACCACTGAGCTAAATCCCCACCCCTACACAGTATTTTCTTAATAGAATCCATTTTGTTTGGAAGCATGCTAAGGTTTTCAGACTTATTTTTGAGAAGGGTTTTTTTTTTTTGTGGTAGTGAGGATTGAACTCAGGTCCTTCATTTCACACTGAGCTACCTATGCACACCTCTTGTTTTCTGTTTTATTGTGAGACAGGTCTCGCTAAGTTACCCAAGCTGTTCCTGAACTTGTGATGCTCCTGCCTCATGCTCTCAGGCTGCTGGGATTACAGGAGTGTTCCACTATGCCCAACTGAGTTTTTTGTTTTAAATCAAAACTACCACCACCACCAACAAAACTAATGGTTTCCAGTTAATGGAAGATTATACAAGCATTTACATTCTTAAAAACAATATTAAGATAACAGTAGGCTGGGGATTTAGCCCAGTGGTTAGAGTGCTTGCCTTGCAAGCACAAGGCCCTGAGTTCGATTCCAAGCACCAAAAAAAAAAAAAAAAAAGGTAACAGAAAAGGAATAAAAACTCCAGATGGCAATCTACTTCCACAATTTCAAAGTTCAAGGAACTAATAAAAGTTTTGATGGCAAATTCTGGTTATACAAAGTGTAGCTGTGAATCTTCCAAGATATCCTCAGGAAAATAAAAATAGAAAAAGGACAAATAAAACTACAAAAAACTTTATGTTAGCATAACTAGAAGGCAGCAAACATCCGAACTTCGAATTACAGGTAAGCAGAAAAACATCAAATTCTCATGGTCTTGCCATGGGCTATGTAATTAAGAAATTACTTCATCCAACAAAGATGCAAATAAAAAATGGGAAAACATGGGAAAGGGAAAGAGGAAAGTAGTGTAACCAACAGGTGAGAGTTAAAGGATATAATTAAAAAAAAAACTAAATGTCCTAAAGTGAGAGGCTAAGTAAGAAAACAGAGAAATGGACAGGCAGGTATTTTACATTATAAAAGGAAGAAATATTGAGGGTGGGTGTATGGAAAAGCCCAAAATCCCAGCACTC
Organism: Hystrix cristata; assembly: GCA_004026905.1. Taxonomy (NCBI): domain Eukaryota; kingdom Metazoa; phylum Chordata; class Mammalia; order Rodentia; family Hystricidae; genus Hystrix; species Hystrix cristata. The sequence goes on from PVJO010001208.1 coordinate 149,599, forward strand.
TGGGAGGCTAAACAGCAGGATCACAAGTAACTGGGTAACTTAGTAAGAACTTGCCTCAAAATAAAAAATAAAACAAAAGGTCTGGGTGTTAGCTTAGTGTGAAGGACCTGGGTTCAATCTCAAGTACCAAAAGAGAAGAAAAAGAAAGGAATAAACACAGAGGTAAAATCTAGAACAAAAACCAAACATAAACCTCCCTAAATACCAAGAGACATTTAAAAACTAAATAAGCAATAATTAAGCAGTAAAAATACATACATATGCCTGTCTCTGCCTGATTACCATGTCCTCTACTTTTCCTCTACATCTTAACATTCTTTGAAGATTCTCTTGCCTTTCCTCTTCACCAATAAGCTTTCTGACTGATATAATCCCCACTGATCTTTCCTCTTGACTCCTTCAATATCACGTTAATCATATATATTAACAAGAACTATTTACTTCTGACTCATCATTTTTTCATCAAACCTATTGCAAACCTTGAGAATAAGGAACAATGTCTCCGTGCAAGCATTTTGTGCCTTTAGGCATCTTTCAATGCTTATTAGTGACTATTAAAAATTCCAGCATCAAACATGCATTTTAAAGCAGGAATGATGGCAAAAGTGAGTAATCTCAGCTGCTTAGGAAGCTGAAACATGAGGATCAAAATTTAGTGGGAAGACTGGGCAACTTAATGAGATCAGGTTTAAAAATAAAAAGGGATGAGGTTGGGGATTTAGCTCAAGCAGTAGAACACTTGCCTAGCAAGTGCAAGGCTCTGAGTTTGATCCCCAGCACGCACCCCCCTCAAAAAAGGGGTGAGACTGAAGTTTACTGGTAGATCACTTGCCAAACATGTTTGAGGCCCTGGGTTTAATTCCCACCAGTACCATGCGGGGCAGGGAGAAGCATTTTAATGACGTTTTAAAAAATAAAATATTAAAAAAATAATAATAAAATATATCCCAAACAAAAATGTCACTTACTTTTACCAGTATATCTTTTACAACTTGATTACTATCATTATGAACGCTGATATAACTGGAAAAGGTCTCTCCCAAAAATATATTCCTGTAAAATAAAGTAAAATTGTAAGCAGAAATTCATTCAGGTTTTATCATAAATATTGTGCTTGAGTAATGCTTAATAATTTCAAATGGAGAAAATCTACTAAATCATAGAAATCAGGTTGAAATGCTGCTTCAGCATCCCTTTATTTATAGGACGCTGCTCATTCATCACCTAGTCAAATTCCAAATAATAATGCATTTCGGATTTATATCTGAATAGACTAGACAACGTCAAGTTTCCATTTTAAAATAACTTATTCTCTGAATCTACAACAGATCCAAGCTAATTGATTGGAGTATTTTTACCAATTTTTCTTATTTTTCTAAGTTATTCTAATAAAAATGACCAGTGGCTTTAGTCTATATAGTTTTATACTCACTACATGAATAAATTTGAAGTTTTCAAGACACGAATCAATGAACACATTTTATAAGTGTTAAAAAGAAAACCAGAAAAGTTACTTTTTGTCTCAAATTTTCTCCCTGGTAAAAAAAAGAGTAGAACCAGGAGTTTCAAGTTCAACAATAATCCAGAATAAGCGAACAGCTAAGAACAAGAGAAGAAACTAAAAAAATCTAGAGATCCGAGTTAGCAGACAAATCTGATAATGTCTATTGGGAGATAGCTGTAAGGCTGTCTAAAGAGCTGCTTCTAAAAAAGACATTTACTTATTTATTTATTTATTTTTGGGTGGGTGCTGGGGCTCAAACGCAGGGCCTTGTGCTTGCTAGGTGAGCACTCTACCACTGAGCTAAGTCCCCCGGGCCTAAAAAAAATATTTAGATAAAATTAGTTAAAATAAAAGGAATACATGGTCATTTAAAAAAATAAGATCTAAAGACAGCTAAAATGTCATTCTGGGAACAACCATTAACATTTCTTGGTATGTGTCTCTTTTTCAAAAATAAAACTATAATCATGTATAATTTTTATAACTTTTAAACTACTGAAGTATATGACAGCATTTTCCCATTCTTTAGTTATTTTTTGAAAACATGATTTATAATGACTGTAATGCACTGTTGTGTGTCTTATGTGATTATACTATTCTTACCCAAAATTTTGTGGTAAAGTCAACATTTCTCCCAACATTAAAATTTCTGCACCATTTACTGTTGAAGGATCATCTCTCATCAGTTGGTTAAAGAGATCTCCTGTAGCAAGAGAAAAACAAAAAATTCTAACATCTACTTCTTAAATAATTTTTCCTACATAAAAATATAGTTGAGGGGCTATGGGTATAGCTCAGTGGTAGAGCTCTTGCCTAGCAGGTGTGCAAGGGTTTGATCCCCAGAACCTTCCAAAAGATACAGTTAGAACAGATTTCAATGTATATTTATAATGTATAATGTCATTTTGATCTTTAATAAAATCTTATCAAAAAGTCTGATCTCACAGAAGATGAACACTTCAGAAACAAAGAAAAACACAGGTCATGAGATATACAATGTACTATATAAAGCAGCAATAATTCTAAGTAGAAGTCAGGTGTGGCAGCACATACCCACATTCCCAGTACCTGGGGAACTGAGGCAAGAGTATCACTATTGAGTTCGACGCCAGCTTGGGCTACACAGTGGGGCAAGGCTGGCCTGAACTATGTAGTGAGATCCTGTCTCAAAAAACAAAAAATTCTAAGTAGGGTTGGGGATTTAGCTCTGTGGTTAGAGTGCTTGCCTTGCAAGCCCAAGGCCCTGAGTTTGATACCCAGCACCAAAAAAAAAAAAAAAAAAAAAAATCTAAGTAAAGAGAATGTTATAACCACACTGATGCAACATTTAAGGATAAAGACAGTATTTCAATAGTGTTAAGAATATGTTATCTTAAAAAAAAAGAAAAAAGAGAATATGTTATCTTTACTTAAATCTCTTGTTACTGGGGCTGGGAATTTAGCTTAATGGTGAGACTACAAGGCCCTGAGTTAGATCCCCGGTACCAAAAACAAAAAAATCTCTTGTTACCATAGGACATCAACAATATCGTGACTTGTGGGTTATATAACAAGGCCTATTACTTTGATGGGTACAATTCACATGGTATAAAAACAGGCAACAAAGAATTCAACAAAGTGTTAGCATGAGATTGGCAAGGCTAAGTTTATTCAAAGAAATTATAGGTGACTCGGGTTTCACTCTTCCCTTGGTCCAACCACAGTAAGCACACGCCATACATACCAGGTAAGTCTTTCTCTTCACATGTTACTGGAATATTGGTGAATAAAGTAGGCTTAGTCAACCGCATCACTATGAATTGAGAAAGTAAACAAAAAACCCATTAGTATTGCCTTGGGCTAATATTTTTAAGTCTAGTGTATAGCATTCATCAATTTTATACTAGTATAAAATATAAATTAAAAACTTCATATTATCACCCATGGATGATTTATTAAAAATGCTATTATGTGCTAAGTGTCACTGGTACATGCCTGTAATCCCAACTACTCAGGAAGCTGAGGTGGGAGGATAGAGAGTTTGAGGCCAGACTGGGCAACTTGGCAAGAGTATCTCAAAATTTTAGAAAAAGGGAGGGGACAGTTTGGGAATGTAACTCAGTGGTAGATTTGCCTAGCATGCAAGAGTCCTTGAGTTGAATCCCTAGCACCACTAAAAGAAAAAGAAAGAAAAAGAAAAGTTAATAGGCAGTAAAAATTTATAACCAAAAGAGAACAATTTTACTTTTTTTTCTACAACTTATACACTATGAAAATTAAATACAAACACACAGCATTATAGAGAAACTGGAACAGTGACCATGTTCATCATGGGAAGCTGGTACACGTATGTAACACATCTTAATTCTTTTTTCATCCCTTTCCCTCCATTGCTTTTTTTCTTCCCATTGCTTAATCAATCCCCTTCCATTTTGCAAAATGTGTATTCCCCTGGTTCCTATTATCTTTTATTTAACTGGAGTAACTTCACTGTAAACTATCAACAAACTATTAATCTGTATCAGTCTGGCAGGGAAACAAGTTTAGATGTACCATTTTAATTATAAAACAAGTTTATGCTGAGATTTTTTTGAGCTTTCTCACTCAATCATAATCACTGGCCACTGGAAAATCTAAAGGTATCCCTTTAAGCAATATTCATTCTGTATCAAAAGAACGATAATATGAGCTAATACATATGCTTACATAATTCCAGCCAAAATAAAGATTAAAAATTTACTAATTTATTTCAAATATCAAAAAGCTGTATATTCTCAAAGCAAAATAAACAACTATTAAACCACAGAAAACAAGAAAAAAATAAAAGAAAAAGTAAATCATTTATTAAATATAGTGAGGGTAGGACATTCCAATTTTTAAAAAAATTCTTTATTCCAATTTTTAAAAATCAATCTTTTTGACTATTTCTAAAGACTGTCATTTGAACACAACAAAATAAAGACAAAATGTAAAATTAAAATAAAACACAGAAGGCTGTATCTTTCTATACCAGTAGAAGTATTCATTCAAAGCAAAGCCAAAGAACTTTGAGAAGATTGTCCTAAATGGTTAATTCACAATATAAATGCTATTCACTAGCACATACAAAAGTATACCACCTAGCAAGCACAAGGCCCTGAGTTCGATGCCCAGCACTTTAAAAAACAAAAAAACCAAAAAAAGTGGACCACTTAATTTGTAATTAGGCAGAGCATTCATTTCATATCAAATTTAGTGTATTTCTCATACTGGTCTCACCTAAGTATCACTGTTGTTATGGCTTGTGTCTATATGTCCCCCCAAAGCCTCATGAGGTCATAGGTGGGGCTTTGGGGGGACATATAGACACAAGCAATAACAAAAGTGAACCCAGCCCTCATGGGTCAAGGGTGGCTGGATCTAGAGTGTGTGACGCTGGGATTAAGAACATATCATTACTAAATTAGTCCATTGACTGGTTTCCGCATAGTTCTGGGTGTGGATGATGACGCTACCCACAAAGGATGGGTAACTTGGATAGAATATAATGAACAAAAACAGGGCTGGTGTGAAAGCTTGCTGCTTAGATACTTTGATGCTTGCTACCTTGTTGCTGTCTACCTGCCATGAGCTGTTTCTCCTCTGCTATGCTACTCTGCCTTGGAGCCAGCCAACTATAAACTCAAACCTCTATAAACTGTGAGTCAAAATACAGCTTTCCTCTTTCAACTTTGGGTGTCAGGTATTTTGTCTCAGCAAGGAGAAAAGTAACTAAAGCAACCCTTTTCTGAAATAAGAGATCACACTGTTTCTTCCCAAGAATACTGTATTTATCACGAACTATATTTATTTGTTTATAACACTCCTTTCCAAACTCTGAAAGGTCTAGGCAGCAAATTCAATTTTGAAGCCTCCATTTTTTTTTTTACTATGTAGTTCATGCTTTCCTTGTACTTGTGGTAATCCTCCTTCCTAAAACTCCCAAGTGCTGGGATTACAGGTGTGGCACTGCACCCAGCCCAGCCTCTGTTTGACACAGGTTCTGGTACACAGTATACTCTATAGTTCTTTGATAAATGAGAAAGCATCAGCATCTTACAAAAATCCCCGAGCAACTGGCATTATTTTGAAAGTATAGTTTCATGAACTGAGACCACTGAACAACCAGTTATTATTAAAACAGTAAACAAATCTTAATCTCAAAATTTCTGAATTCACTTTGTGTAAGTATTTATTATTGCCAGGCATTATGCTAAATATTTTAGAAGTATTAACACATTACATTCTCAGCATACTCTATAAGATCAGTGTAATTATTCCCATTGTACGGAGCCCAGACAATGCCTGGTAGGGGAAACCTGCAAAAGGAGGATTATATAGCAGACAAACGGCAGACTCTAGATTTTAACCCAGTTGATTGGGCATTTAAAAATTATTCTCCAGGGCTGGGGATTTAGCTCAGTTTTGAGAGTGCTTGCCTAGCAAGTACAAGGCCCTGAGTTCGATCCCCAGCACCCCCTGCCAAAAAATTATTCTCTAAAATACAGTAATTATTAATTATAAGCCTGAGGTCATAAACCTGGACTGTCATGTCTTATCAGAAATAACCTCAATGAATTCAAAGTAGGACTTTACCAAACAGAGTACTGAGCAAATAAGAGATCTAGGTGTGCAACCCTTAGCACAGTGTTTCCAACTCTCAGTCTTACTTTCAACGAAGAAACCAGTTAAAAAAATAAAGTAGAATCTGAAGCCAAATAGGTTCCCTGAAAGATATGAGGCAGTTTCTCTGAATTTAAATATCAAAGATTCTAAGCTCAGTTTTAACACCAACTGTGATTCTCTATTTCTTCCTCATCCCCCCCACCCCCCGCATTTCAGGAGAAACCAAATCTTAACAAAGAAAGAGTACACTCTCATGGGAATTCTGAAAAACTTACAAAAGTGTCCTTGCATTAAGCCAAATGTATGTAGGCTTACATTTCCATTGTGTAGAAAATTTCCTGTAAAGCTTAGTTTTCCCTTTTTCATATGGTTTGGTATGTGACCAGATGGTGGGAGGTGGGTAAGGTGCAACATTTCACTATAAATGAAAGGATCTCACTGGTACATGCCTATAGTCCCAGCACTTGGGAGAATGAGGCAGGATTGCCAGGCTACGCTACATACTAAGTTCAAAGCCAGCTTGAACTACATATCGAGAATGTCTTTTAAAAAAAAAACAAACCACCACCAATAGAACAAACAAAACAAACAAAAAAACCCAAAAAACTCAAATGGCTATTAAAAAGAAACTCTTTTCTTCAGAAGTCGTTGACAGGAAATACCATCACTTTGTAGATTCAAAGAATTACTATAAAAATACTTCATCATATTACAGATTTTTCAAGCTAAGAAATCTGAGTTAGTGACATAAAACTATCTTATTCCTTGAACTTCTAAATCATTTAGGGTTTTCATTATCCTTGTCTAGAGAATAATCCAAAATATGCCAACATCAAATACAGATTTAAACTCAGTTACTTCCTATCTTATGAGTTAACGGACCTCAGAAATTAAATGTGTTAGCTGGAAAAAAATAAATATTATACCGATAAAAGGTGTTATCGTGAGTTAATGGACCTCAGGAATTAAACATGTTAGCTGGAAAAAAACAAATATTTTACTGAAAAAAGCAAAGTTTAAAAAAAACAAGAACTGGTTATTAAATAATTTTGCATTCAGTCCTGAATGTTAACGTGAGTTCTTAAACAAATTATACATTAAATTAAATTAATTAATTATTATTTTTTTAAGAGTAGCAAATTTATTGAGGAAGAGAAAGAGAGCTCCTGAGAGACAAGAGGGGACCCGAGTGGGTTGCCCACAAATCATACATTTTAGCATCCCAAACTGAGTTAAAAAAAAAAAAGTGATCTTTAGTTGAGGTAATTATTTACTGCACACATTTTTAAATACTGCTTTAATCCACAATCACATTAAAAAAAAAAAAAAACTTCTGTAGACCATCAGTAAAATAATACAAAGATAGGCCAGAGGTCAAAAACTAGCAAACTAGGCCAAGTACAATCTGCATATACATTTTGGCTGGCCAGAACATTAAAACAAATTAGGTAGACTCGTCTTCAGAATCAGAGTCCTTACCACATTCTACAAGCCTTACCTGTCTATCCCTGAAGGAATTCAACTTTTTGAACACATTTATTTTCCTCCATTTTGTGTAAGTTAAATTAAATTGAACTACCAGGCAGGAACTCATCTTTGAAATTTCCAAAAACATGGCTGAGGATTTAGCTCAGTGGTTAAAGTGCTTGCCTTGCAAGAACAAGGACCCGAGTTCGATCCCCAGCACCAAAAAAAAAAAATGAAAAAAAAAAAAAAAGAAATTTCCAAAAACACACTTATCATTATTTGCTAAATTGGCAAGTGAAGTTATTCTACCCCTCTGTATTTTATTTTTTCCTTTGAATTTGACTTTATTTTACTAGAAGACAGATAGCTGATGAGGAAAGAATAAAATTATGGTACTGCTGCCGCTTTCCTAGAGTAAATACTTACGGTATCTTATCAAATGCCCTTACAGATTTACCTTTCTATTCATGTGTACGACTCAGCGAAACCCCAAAATATTGCTGGGTCCTACTGCTAGCTAGTGCTAGAATTACTAGTTATGAGGTTGTCAATATAGTAAAAATGCTTCAAAGTAGTAACAGTGGGTTCTAAGTTTCAAAGATCATTGTACTATTCAAACTAAAATTCATTCTTTAATTTCCCAGTTTTGAATTTCACCATTTCTCAGAGGGATAGAAAGCAATTTATCTAGAATAAGTAAAATTTAAAATGTTTATTTACAACAAACATGCTTTTTTTTTGTACTGGGGATTGAATCCAGGGCATCTGCACTGAGCCCATTCACACCTGTTTTTGTTTTTTGAGACATAGGCTTCCCCAGTAAAGTTGCCCAGGCTAAACTGGAACTTGCAATCCTCCAGATGCAGCCTACCATAGTGCTAGGATTACAGGTATGTGCCACAATGCCTGGTTCAAAGATGCTATTTTTAATATGTGATCCTTGGACTTAAAAACCATTCAGAAAAGAAAAATTCAGAAGTGCAAGGGCCTGAGTTTGAAACCCAGCAGCACCTCCTCACCAAAAAAACTATTCAGAAGAATCCCATGATTCCTGAATGAACCTTATATTTTTGGTTCTCTGTACCAAAATTGTAATTTTATCATTAGAAAAAAGAAATCAATGTTGATTGCCAAATCCTTGATTAGCAATCTTGTGGTATTCTAAAAAAAAATTGAATGTATTGTTTAAGACTGCATAATATCAACCTTTTATATGCAATCTCACAGATAATACTGAATAACTTCTTGAAGTCTCTACAGCACTGATGATTGGAGTGAGATTAATGAAATAAAAGAGGAAGGAGTTACTGGAGAAGTTGCCCTGAAAACTTCCTCTACCCCTCAGTTTTTTCAGTTGACTTTTTTGGTTTTTGTTTTCAGTTGACTTTTCTTTTCTTTTTTTTTTTTGTGTGGTGCTGGGGATTGAACTCAGGGCCTTGTGCTTGCAAGGCAAGCACTCTAATCAATGAGCTAAATCCCCAGCTCTTCAGTTGACTTTTGAAAGGATTTATCCACGGTTGTTTTCTAGACAAGAGTCTCACTTGAAATAGTAAAGGGAAAAAAAGTATAAAGGTAATGAAAAAATGAAACAGTATATGGGTAGACATATCAAGATTATCTCTTTAATAAAAATTAGTTGACTCCTTGTGTTTAAAACATTATCAGTGAGCTCAGGCTACAAATAATCCCTCCAAAGGTCACATTTACCATATATTATTGAGCTCCTGCCACGCTAGACACTGCACTACAAGGCAGACAGGCCTACCTTTTTAGAGAGTATAAGCTTGTTTGACTAACAGTACTTGAGGTACCTCTGTAGGGGTACGGTCCATGTTTATCTTCCTTGCCAGATCCTAGCACCTAGCCCAAGTATTTCAATTTGTTAAACAGATATATGCCTGGGCGCTTATAAAAATTTTATTCTATTAATTTTGACAATCAGAATTTATCACATGCTAAAAATAACACCATACTTATGCACAAATAAATTAATTTTTCCAGTAAGAGCTAATTTTCCTTTAAGAATATTTCCCACATATTCACAGTACATAACATCACAAAACACCCATATTTGGCCTTCATGTCTCTGAATTGTTGCATTACAAGATGGAAGTTCATTGTGCTTGATAATTTGATTAAGTTGTGCCCAAATGTCTTCCAGCGTTTGGTTGTTACAAACACTGTGTTCTATTGTCCATCTTACTCTATAAAGTGAATGCAAATTTAGTGCCTTTAAACTATCTTGCAATTTTTTAGACAAAGGCAAAGTATTTTCAGTACAATTAGTGCTGACAAGTGAAACACTCCAAGACCTCCTCTTGTGCTGCTTTTCTTCTGCTGATTTTTTATCCACATTTCCAGAAGTCTTCTGTTCATTCAGTGTATGTGACTGGATTAAGTGCTGCTTTTTCAAACTAGGTTGAAACTCCAAGAGCTCTATCGTGCAATCATAACTCTGTGATATAACACTATGTTCTGAAATGGTTAAATACTGTTTCACATCTTCAGCTACCTCTTCGGAAATTACAGGTGGTGATATTTTAGGTTTGACTGGAAGTTTGGACTCATCATGAGGAAACCAAGGAATAAATCTTGTTGGTGGACGAGTAGGAAAGTCTTGAATTGCTTTCTCTGCAATTTTTGGCAGTTGTGTGGGATCACTCTCATATGGTCGATAATGTAATATTACTTCCGTAGTCATTCTGCAGTAATCCAGTTACTCTTAATGAAGAGAAAACTTCTTAACTGAAGTCTTCAGAGCTAGAATGTAACTTACTATTACAAGATTGTTTCTCTTGTCAGATCAGAGGAAACAGGACCTAAAGTGGAAGTATTGCAAAGAATAAGATATGGTATGGACAGCCTGCATACAAACAGGCAGGGAGAAAAGGAAAAACCAAAAACAATCCCAATATGATATTTCAACAAAGTGCTATTGGTAAAGATGAATGCAATTCACAAATTTGAAAATCCTTTCTAACAAAAATAAGGGACAAAAAAAAAAAAAGGGACTGAGTTACATGCCCATTAAAGTCATTCCAGCCTAAAATTAATAATAAACATATTTAACTCAAACAGATATGAAGGACTTAGAGATATTAACATTAACATATTAACTGGTGATAATCCCAAAACCTGACCTGAAACAAAGAATTAATTAGTGAATATATTAAAATATTAGACTCATATAATATTTAAAAATTTGAGATATCTGAACTCAGGCCAGTGATATCAGCATAATTTTTAATTTATCAAGGAGAAAATGAATTACTTTATATTTTAGAACATTACAAAATCTACCTGACAAATATATATATATTATGTATATAATACTTATTGATTATAGCTCATTTTCAGTATTAAACAAAAATAACATGAATATGGTTTAACTCTGCATTTTAACTATGACAGTATCTGATTTTATGACCAAGTCTTTTAGGTATAATGTTAATTAAGCAGTTCTCAGACCCAGCTACCACAGCTCTTGAATTCCAATCTAGAGGAAGAGCAAGAAGTCTACACTCTTACCTTCTCTTAGAACACAGCAATTCTCAGTTTGCCCTGAATTAAGTCACTGAAAATAAATTCCAGCATGTAGTACACATGTCCAAGGAATGGAGCCTTCCAGGACCAGTAAGTTAAGCTTCCCAACCATGCCCAAAGTCATAAAATGCATAAAGTATTCTTTCATATCCCAACTACTGTAGAAAAAAATAAGAGGTTGAACTTTTCCCTAAAAAATTATGAAAGAACTAGTTAATGAGGGATCTCCCATTGCTAGGATGACCATGAGTTGGGACTCCTGTCACATTCCAATACTCATTGTCTGAGTCTAAAGAGTTAAGTAACTAATTTCAAAATAATTCATGTCCACTAACAGACTTGACTACTGCCAAATCTGTACATGACTGTAAGCCTTAACATGCATAATTTTAATATGATTTAAATATATGGTAACATTCTGTTAAGAAAAAAGCATTTATTTTTTTCTTCCCTCTTCCCTACTCTTTCACAGTGTATTGATAGGGCACTGAAAATTCTTTCATTGTCTCAATTTATGAGGTGTTATACCACAGACAAGTGAAGTTGAGAGAGCTCTTTTTAGATACAATTTTCTCTTTTTAAGGGTAACAAGACAGGGGCTGCGGATTTAGCTCAAGTGGTAGAGTTCTTGTCTAGCAAGTGCAAGGCCCTGAGTTTTATCTCCAGCACCTTAAAAAAAAAAAAAAAGAGAGAGAGAGAAACAACACAATATCTTATAATTTTAGATATTAATTTTTTTTTTTTTTGCTGCTAGGGAATTGAACTCAGGGCCTTGCGCTTGCAAGGCAAGGACTCTAACCACTGAGCTGGATTCCCAGCCCTAGATATTAATAATCAAGAAGGTAAATTTAACCACGGAAATTGATATATTCGGTATCCTACATTAGTAAAATTAAAACCTGAAAAGAAAAATTATTAAGACAACAAGGGAAGAATATCACCAGAGATTTAATAAACTTCAAACTAACAATGAAATTGAAAGCACTTGCCCTTTTAGTCTGCTTGAATAGAATGTGTCTATTTTCACTATGTGACCTTTTTGAAAATGAGCAACAGAAAACTGAAAACTCCAGATGGCAGCTAGTCTCTATATTGCTGGAACTTAATTGTGTTTAGCAGGGTATAGTTTGTATATAATGACAACTAGCAACCAATACAGTTGTTCCAAATTCTCATCAAAGTACTCAGTAAGATAGAGGATCTCTGAAAATGCTGTTTCATGGGGCAACACATCATCTTGGAAACACAGAGGCAGGCCCTGTTTTGAAGCATTGCCCCCATCACTTACTAACTATGTGATCTCTACGAAAGTGTTTTAAACTCTGAGAGATATGGAGTATCTGGTCCGCATATTTCATGTGAAATTGAGATAAAGAGTAAAGCCCTTGCTTTACCTTGCAAGGCCCTGAGTTCAATCTCCAGCCTGGAAAAACAAAAAAAAAAACAAAACAAAAAAAAACCAGACCGAACTACATAGTGAGACCCTGTCTCAAAAAACCAAAACAAACAAAAACAAACGGAACCGGTGAATTCTGGAATGTTTAATCCCTACATCACAAGGGTTGGAGGAGAAATGAGGACTGTCCTGAAATGGGTGCCATAAAGAAGCACGGTTCAGTTAGATTCATATATACAGTAAGCATTTTCTCAGCTCAGTCCAAGAAGGTATTATTAACCACATACTAGAGCACTGAGAAAATCAAAACTGCATTTGTGGTAGAAGACATGATATAAAATTTAAAATTCGAACAAGAGGTTTCAGGAAATAACGAATTCCAGATCATCTGTCTTGCAGGTTTTTTCTAGGCATCTAAATCCTCGAAATCACTCCAAATTGCGGCGTACAGAAAATGAAACCTGACAAGGGATTACATGCACAGTGTTTTGAAATAAACAGCAAAAAGTCTTAATAAATCTGTTACACGCTGTATGTAGCACCACGTAGTGCTAAATCCTTGACATTATCCTGTAATGCTAATACAGACAAACCCCAAGCCTGGTAGTGTCGTACGCGCTACAAGAAGAGCAAGAAGGGGTAAAAAAACACTTTAAATTCGCTGTAATTTATTTCAGATCACAGAGATCTCCGAGGCAAGGTCGGGACGTCTGGTTCTGTAGCTAAAACCTGGTGATTGCAGCAGCACAAGTAAGTGTTTTACCAGAAGTCTATTTCATTCTAGTAGGCGGCTCTTAAACCTAAAAACCAGAAGCGTGAAATCGCTTCCTCCGGCTCTGCGCCAAGGCTCAGAGCAAGAGGGCGACCGCTGACAGTGTTTAAGAAAGACGAGGCCTAAGTGCCACAGGCCAAGTTTCGACGGCCAAAACTTCGAGCAATAGTGAGAGAAGGGAGAAAGCAGAAAAAAAGGAAGCAAGTTCGCAAAAGTTTACCTTTCAGCGCCAGCAGGTGCTCCTGTTTGGGGGGATTCACTTCCATTGTGACGAGCACTGCAGACCTACGGCCTACGGGGGCCGGGGAGGCTCAAGCCTGCCCGGAAGGAAACAATACGGCGCGTCTGGGAAGACTGGGGGTCACACGCACTGCTAACTTTTCTGCTGGGGGTAACGTAACCGTTGGTTTTTTTTTTTTTTTTTACTACTTCTTTTACAGGCCCAACGGCTTCTTTTCACCAATGCCCTCTCTTCTCGCTTAAAGACCGATGCCTACGCCTATGCATCTCCAGTCACACATTGAGGCTTCTAGAAGTCACTCTTTAGTCCTCCCAGACTTCCACAACGCGGTAGAGGAAAAAACAGGAAGTGGCATGCTGGGATTTTTAATTTACACAAAAAGCGCACTGCATGCAGGGACATGTAGTTCCCAATCCCCACTCGGATTGGTATCTAATTGGATAGGCGAAATCATTACAGGAGTGAGGATTTCATCCTAAAAGTTTAAATTCTGTTTTATCTCTTTTTGTCCCCCTCTTGATTTCTTTCCTCTATCAATACCAGACTTCTCGTGAAAAACGAAGTGCTCATGCGCAAGACTGTGCAGCCAAACAGCCAATGGCTGGGAGGAGGCGGGGAGAAGGTGGTGCGAGGCGCCCGGAGACGCACAGCGCCTGTGCGCCAGTGGCGTGAGCAGAGGCTTCTGGGTAAATGGCTCAACCCCGCCTCTTAGCTGGAGACGCTGAGGGCTGTCTGCGGCGCCGCTCCTCCCAGGATGGCTACCCTGCTTGTAAACAAGCCTGGAGCGGGGGTAGACAGTGGTCGACAGGGCAGCCGGGGAACGGCTGTGGTGAAGGTGAGAGACCTTGCGTGCTCTGTTCTCCACCGTCGGCCTTCCTTCGGTTCACCCTGGAGACTTGGCTGCGTCGCTGCGGCCCAGGTTCCCACGGACAGGACGGGATGCGCGGTCTCTGGGCCCCTCTTGGCATTGCACGTCTTGCCCGCCCCCTCCGCGATCTTTATCCTACTGGTTTGAAGTTGCCTGGTCGGCTCATGCCAGATGTTATCATCGACAACGTGGACATTTATGAAAAGGACCTTGTGGGGTTGAGGAAGTGACTGAGACAAGTCTTTCAGTCTTCCCCCAAGTCCTCTGCTTTTAATTAAGATAAACAAGCGTTAATTAGCTTTTTTTTTTTTTTTTGAATAAAGACAGCGTCTCGCTCTGTAGTTCTGGCTGGCGTTGAGTTTACTATGTAACCCAGGCTGGCCTCGAACTCGGGGTGATCCGCAGCTTCCCCGAGTGCTGGGATTACAGGCGCGGGCCACCACACCCGGTTTAATTAGTCTTTTTAAAAAAATTATATTGAGCTATTATGATAATCAGTAACTACTTAAGTGTTTTGATTTGTCAGTGTTTACTTTGAGATAGACGCTAATTCTCATTTTACATGGAGAGAAATTTAGGTTTAGAGTAACATAGTAATGACAAAAGCCCAGTATTGTTTGGATCTGCAGTCTGTATTTTTCACTGTTGCATTACTTGTGCATTACTTGTCCTATTTGTATTACTGCCCCCCCAGCATTACAGTTTCAGAACTTGAAGTCTCCCAAATGCAACATAGCTGGACATTAAGTTTGAAATTTGAAGCTGTGTTTGAAGTTTCTACCATGTGTAAATGCTCCAAAATGCATTTACTGAAAAAAAAAATTGACATAGGACTCAGAGTGACTTCCATTATACATGCTGTGGAAAGATCTAAACAGGAACATCTCTGTGGTTCATAAAGTAAATTTATTTTTTTTTAATTTTTTTATTATTTTTACCAAGAACATGTATTGGTACATTGTATACATAATGTTCATAATCAACATGGTTATTTTGTACCTGTACATGATACATCTTGGTCATAAAGTAAATTTAAAGACTATCTATAATCCAAGAGATTGGATAATAAGAAAATTGAAGACTTTGTAAAAGTATGTTAACACCAAAATGTTTATTAAAGTTCTTGAAAGTGATTTTAATATGCAACCACGATTCAGAACCACTGAACCAGACAATCCCTAAAATTCTTTGAACATCGTGAATAATAAATACCTATGATTTTTCACCTAAAGTTGGCTTTATATTACTGCAAATGAGATATTTATACTTACGACTCAGTATCAGTCAGTATCGGTAGTTGTTGAATCAGTTGACCTCCGTATATATTTAAAAAATTTTTATTTTGATTGGTGCCTCTTAATTCTTTTTTTTTCTTAGTGCTGGGGATCAAACTCAGGGCCTTGTGCTTGTTAGGCAAGTGCTCTACCACTTGAGGTAAATCCCCAACTCCTCCATTGACTTTTGTATATTAATGAAGTTATTTTGAAGATATTGGTGTAATTGAGGAGCCCTCATTATTAAGGATGTTGTGTAGTCGAGATTTTAGTTTTTGAATTATGCTTTTGCTAAGTGGAAAATAGCTATAGGTTATTTGTGAACTAGAAGTTTCACAGTTTCACTCCATAATTGGAATAGGTATCATTGCCATTTATATTTTTGCTACCCTGTTTGCCTTTTCTCAAAAGTGTACCAAAGCCTGATGTAACTCCAGTTTGTTTATGCGTAGAATTTCATATAGCAGAGCTATGTTTTGTTCATTTTCATCTTTTTTTTTTTTTTGGTGCTGGGGATCAAACTCAGGGCCTTGTGCTCCCAAAGCAAGCACTCTAACCACTGAGCTAAATCCACAGCCCCATTTTCATCTACAAATGTAAAATGTTCCCGAACTATGTAGTAAGAATGCTTTTTGAGAAAGTGAAAGGTAGTCATTGGAAGGTAAAAAAGGGTGAAGTATATAATCCTAGTATTGTGTAAAGTAGCCTCTTATTAAATGAACAAGTTGATGACAGGGGTTTTTGATCATTAGGGAAAACACAAAAATCTGATACTGTGAGGTAATTAACATGTAAAAAAAAAAGGAATCACAAAAGTGGTTTTTTTGTTTTGTTTTTTTTTTCCTAGAGAGCCTTTTAAAATGTGACCTGGTTTATTAAAATTTGATTTAGGGGGTTGGAGACCTAAGACCCTGAGTTGGATCTGCGGTGCCAAAGAAAAAAGTTTTTGATTTACACATAATAATGTTTTGAAACTTTCTTTTTTTTTTTTTTTGGCGCTGGGGATTGAACTCAGGGCCTTCTGCTTGCAAGGCAAGCACTCTAACCTCTGAGCTAAATCCCTAGCCTAAGACTTTGTTGACATGTAAAATTAAGATTTTTTTGCCTATCTAGAATCTAATTTCTTAAGCTGTTACCTACAATTTCTTTTTTTTTTTTGGTGCTGGGGATTGAACTCGGGTCCTTGTGCTTGCAAGGCAAGCACTTTAACCACTGAGCTAAATCCCCAGCCCCAGTTCCCTACAATTTCTATTCATAGATTTTAAGGAGAGAATTTTTTGCTCTGTTATGTACTCATGAGTTATTTTTAGACCTTTGGTTTACTAACCAGTAGAATTTTAATATGGCTCTGTGTGTTCGTGTGCATGTGCGCGCGTGTGTGTCTGGTACTACTGGAGATTTAACTTGGGATCTTGCCTGGTGTTGTGGCACACTACTGTAGTCCCAGCACTTGGGAGACTGAGGCAGGAGGATTGCGGTGAGTTCCTGGCCAGTCTGGGCTACATAGTGAGTTCAGGGCCACCCACTACATAGCTAACCCTGTCTCAAAAAACAAAAACAAAAACTTGATGCCTATTGCATGGCATTGGGCTACATTCTCAGGCTTTTAAAAATAAATTTATTTTGAGACAGAGTCTAATTTAATTGTCCAAGCTGGAATTTGATGTGCCAAATCTGCCTCAGCCTCCCAAGTAGCTGGGATTGTAGGTGTGCACCACTACACTTGGCTAATAGGTTTTTTTGGTTTTGTTTTGTTCTGTTTTTTTGGTTTTGTTTTGAGACAGGATCTCACTATATAGTTCAGGCTGGCCTTGAACTCACAGTGTAGCCCAGGCTGGCCTCAAACTTGTGGCAGTATTCTTGCCTCAGGCTCCCAAGTGCTGGCATGTGCCACCATCCCTGGCTGGACTACTGGTGCTTTTTGAAAAAAAAATGTATGGCAACAACACGAGTAAATTATCTTGTGTAAGTGATGTGGTCCAAAGATGTAAGATATGAATGAACTAAATAAAATTTTAATTTGGTTCTTTTGAGTTTATTTTCATAAGTAGGTTTATTAACACAATGAAAAAAAGTTTATTATCACAATGAGAGCATTAATGTTGCATGTATTTTTGGTATCTTAATGCTATTGTGAATATTTTATGTATTTAATGGAATACAATAAAGTGAAACTTTTCATTTTTAGAAGTAGGCTACATTGAAATGTGTGTAAATGGTGTATAATGTAATTTATGGATAACTTTCCCCCAGTTTCACTTTTCACAGAAAGTCAGTATTCCGTGATTGGTTTCCTATGTATCCTTCCAGAAAGATAGTGTGCTTATATTATAATACATAAAGTATTTGCTGTCTTTCCTCTGCTTTATACCAGAATGAATATATTCTATTTATCATTTTTTCTTTGATTTATTTATATGAAGTCATTCTGTGTGTATACATAAAAACTTCTTCCTAATATACGTAGTTTTATGGCATATGATTATACCATAATTTATTTTCCAGTTTGGTATTGGTTTATATTTACTTTGTTTCCAATCTTTTGATGGTCCAAATGACACTGTAAGGAATAATATACAGATTTTTTTCACATGCGTTTAATATATTTGTAGGATAAATTCCTGCAATTTAAATTACTGAATTATTTAAACTTTTGATAGGTATTGCCTAATTGCCTTTATAAAGGTTGTTTCTCTTAATGAATATTTCACAGCAATCAGCAGTGTGTGAGATTGCTTTTCTATACTTTTATTAATACAAGTATTATTATAGACGGCTAAGTTAGATAGAAATTAATAGGCAGTTAGACAGGGCTAGGCCCTTGAGTGAGTCAGTGCAGAAGATGAGAACACATCAAAACTGTGGCTCGAAGCACATCTGAAGAAGGCAAAATCTCGAGATAAAGTCACAGTGGCCTGCCGTGTGCCCTGCTTTCCTGTTGCATCAGTATTGGCTAAGTGGCTATACTTGTAAACTTAATTGGTTGATTATAGTTTGACCCACATTGTACCCACCTCATAACTTTGCCCTATGAAACTTTCTTGGAGAAATGACCTTGGTGGCAACCCCCTGGGGATCCCTCCTGTCTCTCAGGAGCTATGTCTGTTTCCCATTCCTATTCCCTCATTCCCAATTGTTTGTGCCTCATTCCTTTTGAGTACCCACACTCCCCTCTTGAGTACATCCTATTTCTCTCTTTCAGTAAGTCTTTCCCACTCTTAACACCCATTGTTCCCTGGAATTGTCATTCTTTGATTTCAGGGAACATGAACTTGACACATCAGCTTGGGAGTTATATCTCTACTGTATCAATATTACTGTTTGGAAAATATCTTGGTAGTTTTATTTTGCATTTCTCTGAAGAGGTGTTCAACTTTCAGATGTCCAAAGAGTTGTTTCCTTTTCTTTTTCTATAAATTTAACCATCTTAAAAAAAATTTAACCATCCTGAGATGCAAGACAATTATGAATTATCAGTTTATTGTGAAAAATGTTTGCATCTCAGCTACTAAGTGCAAATTAATTGCACAGTTAAATTTAAAATTGTACAGATCTAGTCTGATTTCCATCCTGGGTTCTCTTATTTTTACCTTGTGTGTTCGATGGTGTTTGGCTTGTTTTTAAATTTTTATTTTGTTTGGCTTTGTTTACATAAGCACGTAGATTCTTGGTATTTGGAATTCCTTGGAGGCTCTTTGTTACAACAGGGAAAGATGGATTGAAAAACAAGGGGTTGGAGATTTAGCTCAGTGGTAGAGTGCTTGCCTAGCCAGTACAAGGCCCTGAGTTCAATCCACAGCACACTTGCCCTCAAAAAAAGAGAAAAGCCAGTGTCATCATGAAAGGTTTTGGGTACTAATAGTAGACTCTTAGAGTACATGGAAGTCCAAAGTATAATGTGGTCATTTCAGTTGGATTGAACTGTAGGCTAAGAGATAAAAATTACTTAAAAATTCATTGATTCATTAAAGTAAAAAAAGAAAGATCTGATAGGAAATTGTTTAGCTATTTCTTCAGCATTCATGTAGGTCAAGAAAGAACTTGTTATATTCTTGGAACTACAAGCTATTTGATACATGTGGAACATAGGGCCTGGTAAATATATGTCAGGAATCAATAGAACATGGATCAAATTGTAGCTGATCTTAACTCTGATTTAATTTTTTGGTTTTTGAGACAGGGTTTTGCTGCATAGTTCACGCTGGACTTGAACTTGCTATGAAGCCCAGGCTGGCCTTGAACTCACAGCAATTCTCCTGCCTCAGCCTTCCAAGGGCTGGGATTACAGGTGTGCACCACCATGCCCTGCTTGATTTTGATTAGGAGGCACAAGAATTTGGGGTACATTACTTGGGGTACAACAGAATAGATATTTATGAGTATTTTTTTTTTAATTAATTGACTGGAGTTGTGAAACACTACAGATATACAGGCTACAATTATGCATAGACATAAAAGTGCTAAAGACCATTTATAAAATATAAACTCATAGACCTGAGAATCAGAATAAGCCAGTTTATCCCCAGCACCAAAAAAAAAAAAAAAAAAATAGAATAAGCCAATTCTTACAACCTTTCTTTAGAGTATATGGCTTTTGACAAGTCATGTGCTTATAATTGGAACTAGATAGACAACATATTTTCTAACTAAGGGTAGTATTTGTTAATAATAGAAATTGAAATTTATATTTCTGCTGATTGCTTATTTGCTGTTACATTATTTGATGTAAATGGATGCTAGAAGATACTTAAAAATTACTCATAATCTTGTTTTACAAGTTGTTTATCATTTAGAAGGGCAACTCATCCTAGCACATATTTTAGATTATTTTTGTTGTTCTTTTTTTTTTTTTTTTTTTTTTTTGCTACCAGGGATTGAACTCAGGGCCTTGTGCTTGCAAGGCAGGCACTCTAACCACTGAGCTAAATCCCCGGCCCGGATTATTTTTGTTGAAATTAATGATAGTTTAATGAGAGTAAGGTTGTGGCAGAGAAATTGCTTGAGAATGTATGTAGAATTTTATATTGTTACTGATTCGGTTTTTAAAAGATAAAGATGACGCTAATTTACAACATTATCTTGGTCCCTAACACTTAGCATTTCAAGAAGATTTCAGTATGATTATTTTGACAAGGTGTGTTGAATGGAATGACTAAAAAATGATTTAAATTTTATAACCTAGAAAGTTTTTTTTTTTCATGAAGGAGCAAAGTAACAAGATTAATTCAGCCTATTAGGTCACAATTTTTAAACACCAAAAATGTATGCTTCAAAATTGTTTAACGAGCACATGTTTCTATTTTAAATACTAGGTTCTAGAATGTGGAGTCTGTGAAGATGTCTTTTCTTTGCAAGGAGACAAAGTTCCTCGCCTTCTGCTGTGTGGCCACACTGTCTGTCATGACTGTCTTACTCGCTTACCTCTGCATGGAAGAGCAATACGTTGCCCATTTGATCGACAAGTAACAGACCTAGGTAGGAAAAGTATTTGTATGGATTTAAGACTGCAAATTATTCATGTAACACAAATGACATTTGAAATATTTTTTTGTTTTGTTTTTTTTGAGACAGGGTCTTGCTATGTAGTTCAGGCTACCCTTGAACTCACTGTGTAGTCTAGGCTGATCTAGAACTCTCGGTCATCCTCCTGCCTCACCTTCCCAGGTGTGGGGATTACAGGGGTGTGCCACCACATCCGATTTGAAGTGATTTCTTTACAGAAAAAATATATCGTTCCAAAGGCCATTTAAAAAATCTGAGTTTCTACTACATATTCCAACTGTAAACTAGCCTACTCTTAATAATATTTCATCTTCTGAGATGTTTATATTCCATAATTATATGTGGAGAGCTTTAAAACACCTGAGTTACATGTATCATCCTATTCAAAGAAATGATAATACTGTGTTCATCACAGATTAAATCATATGCTTGACACCATTAGTCCAATAAAAATGTTTTCTTTACAGACACCATTAGTCCAATAAAAATGTTTTCTTTACAAGTGAATGAGCTAGTAATGAAAATACAGATGAATCATTTTAGTCTCAGCAAGTTTTTATTTCTAAAATTATTTATTTTTTTACTTATGTATTCATTTATTTTGCAGTACTGGAAATTGAGCCCAGACCCTTCACACTGTGCTATCTCCAGCCCTTTTTTATTTGGAGGCATGCCCTTACTAAATTGTTAAATTGCTCAGACTGGGCTCCAATTGCAGTTTTCTTGCCTCAGCCTCCTGGAGTGCTGCAATTACAGGAGTATATCACAGTGACTGGCTTTAGCCAGTCATTTATTGGTTATCAGAGACAGAGGTGCTTGTATCTTGCTTATTTTCTGTTAAAATTAATTTAAAGGTTTTAGGGATTTTTTTTCAGTTTCTTGAGTACTTCTTAAAACTTTGCTTTGTGTATCTTGAAACAAGTTATTACTTTGGAATACCAGATTCAGAAATAAGGACTTTTATTAACATTGGAAAATTTATTTTATAAATGTAATTTCATTTCTGTAAACTTACTCTTTTTATTTTTTTTTTAATTTTTCATTTATTTTTTTGAGACAGTGTTTTGCTATGTACTTCACGCTGTCCTTAAACTCACTATGTAGCCCAGGTTGGCCTCAAACTTGAGGCAGTCCTCCTGCCTCAGCCTCCCAGGTGCTGGGATTATAGGTGTGCACCACCAAGCCTGGCATTACTCTTTTTAGATAAAGAAATTTTCTCTAAACCATTGAAAGCTGCCATTTCTTTTTTCTGGTCAGTGCCATGCTGTAAGACTCGTTTTGAGGTAGTTGTGTGTCTATCATCTAGAACACATTTAAATTTATCCACTTTAGAATAAGCAAGAGTACCCATATTTTTAGGTTAGAAGCTGAAAAATGCAAAGCAATATGGTTTTAAAATGTTTTCTTAAAATTTTAGTCATCTTTGATGTAAATACCTTGCCTGTTTACCAGATAAGTAATATAGGACAGTGATACTATCATTATAGATAACGTTAATTTAGTGTAAGCAAAGAAATAATAGAGGTAGGGGAACTGTCTATGTTCTGACTTCATTTTCTAAGATATACATATGTTATTTCTTTATAAAAAAATATACTTACAGAAATGGTAACTTTTGCAATGAAGGCTAGGACCTTTTTCCCACTGTTTTGAGAAGCATTGTACCTTTTCTACTTTAATACTACAGGGTAAGGTATTAAGACCTTGAATGTTTAACTAAAATAGAAATTTATGGTAGGGAATGGTTGGTTGCATCTTAGGTTGAAATCAAACATGAATGCTATCATATCAACATTAGAAAAAACAACTTGGCTTTGGATAGGGATTGTATTAATATGATATGTAGGTTTTTTTTTTTAAACTATGATTCCATTACGGAATATTTGTTAGTTCCCTTTGATGTGGTTGGATGTCATTTTTTAAGAATCTGTTGGGTTGGGGATTTAGCTCAATGGTATAGTGCTCGCCTAGCAAGCACAAGGCCCTGGGTTGGATCCTCTGCGCTGCCAAAAAAAAAAAATCTCTTTTTAATTGTATTATTGGTTATATACATTGTAGAAAATTTGAAAAATATAGAAAGTAGAAAGAAGAAATAATTATTTGTAATTCCTTCTTCTAAAAGAAAGTATCATTAATGTTAAAGATCATAATCAGAATTTTTCTGTAGTCCAAGAAGAATCTCAATAGTTGCCAGTACTGATCAGCAGTAGCTCTGTCTCTCCTCTTCTGTCCACATTGTAAAGTTACACTTCCTGCCCTGTTATAGTTAGGTGTGGCTATGCAGTTTTCATTTAACCCATGAGATATGAGTAGAATTGAAATGTGAACCTTTAGGTAGACATTTTTAAAAGGAGGTTTATAATGGTTCAAGATGTAGATCCTTTTTCCTGCTAGATGGCCCAGGCAGTTGCAGGTTGGGTGGCATAGGTCTCTCACCAGGGACAATAGAGAACGGAGCCTTTCTTGCTTCCGTAACACCTGAGATGTTGCAGGAACATAAGTCATCAAGATTGTTTTGATAAGTTACAGAATTATTAATGATACACTTGGCAATACAGTATATAGATACTGCTGGGAGTTTATGTGTTTATGTTCATTACATAATGACTGAATATTTGGGAAATTTTGAAGGTCATATTTTTATTTTTTTTATCTTTACTTTTTATGTGATACTGGGGATTGAATCCAGGGCCATGTGCATGCTGGGCAAGGTTGTTTTTTTTTTTTTTTTAGGTTTTTTTGTTTTTGAGATAGGATCTCAATATGTAGTTGAGGCTGGCCTCAAACTTACAGTGATCCTACTGCCTCAGCCTCCTGAGTGCTGGGACTACAGGTGTGTGCCACCACACCTGATGGGGTTACATTTATAAATAGTCGCTTCGTTACTTTATGTAAATAGAATGAGTAGTGCTCTGTTGTCGCTTGCATGTTGTACAATGCATGTGAAAAATTAAAACAAGGAGAAAGCTTTCTGGGGGCAGCAAGCCTAAGGGAGGCGCACTGCATGAGTTGTGTGATAGTGCTTGGGAGGGAGGTGACGAAAGTCAGAGAGGAGGATGAAAATGTGTAGTCTAGTTTGTTTGTTGTCTTTCTTTCTTTCTTCCTTTCCTTTCCTTTCCCTTCCTTGAAAAACTGTATCAAGAAGTGCTTTTTTCTTTTTAAAGAAAAGAAAAGCCGAAAGAGACAAGAGCTCTGTAGGCAGTGGCTCCATGATGTTTTTACACATATATTCATTCAGCAAACATGTACTAGGTGGCAGTGGTGTTAGATAGTATTTGTTATGTAGACGCTCAGTGTGACTACATATTCATTCTAACTGCCGAAGGCTCAGAAAGAGTTTGTGTATATGTGTGCGCGCGCGCGCGTGTGTGTCTGTGTCTGGGAGAGAGAGAGAGAGAGAGAGAGAGAGAGATGCTTTTTTATCTGGCCTTATTTTTGGTCAGTTTTGGGGAAAAGAAATGTTAGTACTTATTCAGCTATGTGTCGAGTCTTATGTAAAAGGGATTATTGTTCTGGCTTGGTGTGAAACTCTGTATATTTGTATGAGGAGGCATTTATATAGTCAGTGACTGCTACTGAAAGAAAGGGTTGGAAAAATCTTACCTTTAGGTGTTCTAGTTCCACTTTACTTAGAGATAGTTTTTTTTCTTTTTTCTCTTTTTTGGTTAAGTGCATATTTCTGTGATGGTTTACAAATATGAATCATACCTTATTTGTGGTCATGGAAATCAATTTAATGGATTGTGAACAGATTTTTTTTTGTATTCTGGGGATTGAACCTAGGAACTTGCACATCCTGTACGACCAAGTTACACTCTCAGCATTTTTAAAAATGTATGGGCAGCTTTTTTTAAAAAAAGAATACAAATAGTAGTGTGTTGTACACTGCTGTAAATGTAAATATTGAAGCCAGGTGGTGGCACATGTCTGAAATCCCAGCAGTATGGGAGGGAGGCTGAGGCAGGGGGATTGCAAGTTCAAACCCATTGTGGGCAACTTAGTGATTTAGCTAGATCTTGTCTGATTAAAAAAAAATAATAAAAGGGCTGGAGATATAGCTGAGTGCAAAGCCTCATTCAATCCCCAGTACCACACTCACACATGTACAAAAGTAAATACTGGTTTGTAGAACTTTTATTTCAGTTACATATATGTGTCTATATTATTATAGATCAAAGTAAAAAGATTGTAAAAATACTTGTTGTGTATTAAGTCAGTGATAAAATAAGATTTGTAAAGTTAAATGATAGAAAATTAGAATTATAAAGTGTATTTCTACTTGGAATGCTGAGAAATTTTGTTTCTAAAATGAACACCAACAAAGCAATTGTTCTGGAATAAAAAGGAAATGGTCACATTTTGGATTTTTAAAATTTAGACATTATTAATGGCCAGGTATGGTGTCTCACACCTGTAATCCCAGCACTTAGGAGACTGAGGCAGGATTGTGAATTTGAGGCCAGCTTGGGCTACAAAGTAAGAGACTTTTGTCTCAAAAAGGAAAACAAAGCTACAATTGGATTAGGTGATAAAATGATTTGTTACATGTAGTTTTTGTAAATACATGTAGTTTAAAATGATTTTGTTACATGTAGTTTTTGTTTTTATGTTGTAGGAGATTCAGGTGTTTGGGGGTTGAAAAAAAATTTTGCTTTATTGGAGCTTTTAGAACGACTGCAAAATGGACATATTGGTCAGTATGGAGCTGCAGAAGAAGCCATTGGCATATCTGGAGAGGTATTGATTCAATTTGGTGAAATATTTGTTAGAAGATGATTTTTCCCTTAGTTTAAGATACTTGCTATTGATAACACAATAGTACCACACTTGCTTTAGCAGGTAAATTTCTAGAAACATAGCTATTTATTACATTACATTTCTTTTTTTCCTTTTGATGTCGGGGATCAAACTCAGGGCCTTGTGCTTGCTACCCAAGCACTCTAACCACTGAGCTAAATCCCCCGCCCCTACATTACATTTCTTAAAGCTACACTGTTTCCCAACATAACAAAAATAGAACTGAAGCTCGAATTATTTGAAAATAATATTCCTAACTTTTCTCCTTATTATAATTCATTTCTATCCAAGGATGGAGTGGAAAATAAGTAGGATTATGGAGGAGTAAAACACATGTAAGCTGCGTTACAGCAGAGGATGCAAAAGCATATCAGTCAATAGTGAAGTACAACAGCCACAACAAAACTCCATGAAAGAAACCGTTTCACGTAGAGGGAAAATGTTGTAAAGATAGTAGTACTTTAGTTACCAGTATATTTTCATGTGTTAAACTCATAGGAGGCCATGAATTTGAGTTGGATATCTGTACTGGGCCCAAAAGACCAAACATTTATAGAATGTAATCACAGTAACTAAACAGTAGTTGGTTGCATGTAGCCAGTTGACTGGTTGATTAACTAAGCTGTAGCCAGTTACTTTCTGTATCTCACGTCCACTTTTTAAAATAAATCTTATCTGATCACATTGTTGGTTGTTCTTTGAAACTGTTTTGGGAGCTGCCTAGCTTGTAAATCATCTTTTTTGTGCATTGCTTTGTTTTTCTTTGCTTAAATATTGACAGAATTGGCTTAAGGAATCTTCTGTTTTAACATATATAAAGCTTTCCAAGATTATGGGGTTTTACATCGCAAAATTTGTTGTCATATTGGCTGGGTTCAATTTTAAGGCATTAATTTTTTTGTTTGTTAGAGTATCATTCGTTGTGATGAAGATGAAGCTCACGTTGCATCTGTATATTGCACTGTGTGTGCAACTCACTTGTGCTCAGACTGTTCTCAAGTTACTCATTCTACAAAGACGTTAGCAAAGCACAGGCGAGTGCCTCTAGCTGATAAACCTCATGAGAAAACCATGTGCTCTCAGCACCAAGTACATGCCATTGAGTTTGTTTGCTTGGAAGAAGGTTGTCAGACCTGCCCACTCATGTGCTGTGTCTGCAAAGAATATGGAAAACACCAAGGTCATAAGGTATGAATTTTGTTAAATTTGGATGACTCTAGCTAGTTTATCAGCCTACCATTTGTTTTCCCTGACCTGGTTCTTTCTGCTAAAACAAAGGATTGAAGAAGAATTAAATGGGAAAAAAACAAAAAAAGAATTAAGTGATGTGTGGGTTTGGCGTGGTACCATGAAAAGGAAAGAGAGATTTCTGAACATCATAAAAATTTCAGAAATGCCCAGTGACTCTTTACTGAGAAATACCTTTCCAACCACCTTTGGTAGCACACATCTATAATCCTAGCTGCCAGGGAGGCTTAGGCAGGAGGACTGCAAGTTTGAGTTCTCCCGTACAATTTTGCGAGACCTTGTCTCCAAGTAAAATTTAAAAAAAGGAGGACTGAAGTAGCTTGGTAATAGAATGCTTGCCTAGCATGTTCAGGGTCCTGGGTTCAATCCCCAGTACTAGAAAGTTTGCTTTATGTGCGTGTTTTCATAATGCACAGGATAATTTCATAGTATTTATGTCTACCGATGAACTGCCACTTATGATATAATTTTAGAAATAGCCTCTCTGTTTCTTGTCTGATAAATAGACTTTTAAATTTTAAATTATTTCTTTGTAGTATTGTTCTCTTATGAAGTAAAAGTGAGTTAGTATGTTTTTACCTTCTTATGCTGCTCTTTTTCTAAAAGTGATATAAAAGCCATCTGTGGCTGATATTTTTTGTATCAAGAAGAGGAATGTAAATCTTTTTTATATCGTAAGTCAATATTGTGAATTCTGTAATTATGTTGCATTTTATAGCATTCAGTATTGGAACCAGAAGCTAACCAGATCCGAGCATCAATTTTAGATATGGCTCACTGTATACGGACCTTCACTGAGGAAATCTCAGATTATTCTAGAAAATTAGTTGGAATCGTTCAGCACATTGAAGGAGGAGAACAAATAGTAGAAGATGGAATTGGAATGGCTCACACAGAACATGTATGGATTTTTTTCTTCCTATTTGACCTTACCCTATCTTACCCTTTTACATTCTCATCTTTTCACCTTCTAGTAAGTATTGCACAATTACAGTGTGCCAGTACTGCACTAGTGACAGGAAATAACCTTTTAAAAAGTATGTTTCTTCGTGGAAGTTGTAATCCATTACGGAAAGGAGGCAGTGTGATAGTGTGATAACTAAACTATTTCGTGTGGTGGTTAGGGAAGTATGGGGTATACATAAGGTGGGCAACAATTTATGTAGATTGGAAAAGGCTTCCTGGAAGAATTCATTTCCAACCTGAGATTTGAAGTTCAGTTGTGGTGAAGAGTGTGGTGAGGAAATGAGTTGTCCCAGAGAGGGAGGAATATGTTAAAATGCTTAAAAGTAAGGATTGGCCATGTTGAAAAAACTTAAAATTCACTAGAGCCCTGAAAGATGTATGGCAAGAAGAGAGATTGGAGAGTTAAAGGCTAACTCATGCAAGATCATTTTAGCCATTTTAAACAGTTTGGAATTTAGCTTAAGTGCAGTGATGAGCCATTAAAGAATTGATGTAGGATTAACATAATCAGGTTTGCATTTTAAAAGTTTGCTTTTAAATACAGCAAATGAATTGGAAGAGCAACAGATTGGAAGCAGGAAGACCTATTAGGACAAAATTTTTGTTAAAATTTTCTAATTCAGAGATGTTTATGGCCTGTAATGCTAAGGTAGTAAGAATGGAGAGTAAGATGGATTTGAGATTTGAGATTTTAAGGAAGTAGAATAAGTAGGTCTTAGTGATTGATGATATTAATTGGACACATAACTTGGAGGATCAAGCAATTAGACCAGTTAGAATGCTATTACACCAAGTATTATAGAAAAATACAGTGAATGTTTAAATAAAAAAACTTTTACAGGGAAATACACATTGCCGTTAATCACCTTTAGAATATTTCCTCTCACCTAATTTTCCTCTCACCTAATTCCCACTTATTCTTGCCACTTTCTGAAACAGTTCTGGAAGTCCTCTTTTGCAAGTGTCTTTAGTCAGGGTGTTGTGACTACCTTGATGTCTTGAATTGATTCAAAACATTTACCTTTCATGGTCATTTTGACTTTGTGGAAAAGCCAGAAGTTGCATGGTGCCAGATCTGGTGAAGTAAGGTGGATGAGGACACACCATCATGCTTTTACAAGCTTGCCTTTCTATCAGATGACACTTGGTAGCAGCATTCAGTGTTTTTGATCATAGCACATAAAAATGCAAAAGAGGACTTCTAGAACTGCTTCAGGAAGTGGTAAGAATAAAAATGGGACCAGTGTTTTCAAACTGAGGGAGGTATTTTGAGGGAATTAATGGCAGTGTGTCTTTTAGTTTAATAAATTTTTTTACCAAGACCGTTTATTGGTACAGTGTATACATAATGATCACATTCATCAAGGTTATTTTGTACCTGTATATGAGGTATCTTGGTTCCCCCCTTCCCCACCCCTCCCTTCCACTCCCTGACCCTTCCCTATTTACAGCAGGTTTATTTACATTATCTCATTTTTTTTCCTTTCTCCTTTCTTTCCTTTTTCCCTTCCTTTTCCCCCTTCTCCCTTTCTAGTTCTCTCTTTTGAATATTATCTTCTTTTTATATAATATCTATTATACCACTTTGTTAATATTTACACTTAGGGTTTCTCATATCAGAGAACAATTTGATGTATACTCATGAGTATCTGATTTATTTCACTTAAGAGTATGTTCTCAAGGTGTATCCATTTACTGACAAATTTCTCTAGTTATCCTTTTTTAAGGCAGAGTAGTACTCCATTGTGTAGAAAAACCACATTTTCTTTAGCCATTCCTTAGTTGTTGGGCATTTGGGTTGTTTCCAAGACTTAGCTATTACAAATTGTGTTGCTATGGACATGGTTGTGCATATACTGCTGTGGTATGATGTTTTCAGTCCTTCTGGGAAGACACCAAACAGAGGAATAGCTGGGTCAAATGGAACCTCTAGTTGTAGTTTTTTGAGGAATCTCCATACTGATTTCCGCAGTGGTTAGACCAGTCTATATTGGACCTCCAGCAGTGGAGAAGGGTTCCTTTTTCCCCGCAGCCCCGCCAGCACTTGTTATTGTTTGATTTCTTGATAGTAACTGTTCTTTCTGGAGTGAGATGGAATCTTATTGTTGTTTTGATTTGCATTTCTCGAATGACCAGTGATGTTGAACACTTTTTCATATATTTATTTGCCATTTTTATTTCTTTATCTGAGAAATGTTTATTCATTTCAGATGGCCATTTTGGGCTCGAGTCTTTAATGGTGGGGGGGTTTGATTTTTTTTTGAGTTCTTTATATATTCTAGGTGTTAGACCTTTGTCTGAGGGACAGCTGGCAAAAATTTTTTCCCAGTCTGTGGGTTTTCGCCCTGCTCTATTAGTGATTTCTTTTGCTGTGCAAAAGCCTTTTAATAGGATGTAATCCCAAGCACTGATTCTTTCTATTATTTCCCGTGTAGTCTGGGTTCTGTTCATAAGTTTTTTTCCTACCCTTATGTCTTCGAGAGTTCTTCCTGTTCTATCCTCCAGTAGATTTAGCGTTTGTGTTTTGATGTTTAGATATTTGAGCCACTTCAATTTTAGGTTAGTATGTGGTGTGAGACATGTATCTACTTTTAGTTTTTGGCATGTGGCAAGCCAGGTTTTCCAGCACCATTTGTTAAAGAGGCTGTCTTTCTTCCAGTGAGGGTATTTAACTCCTTTGTTGAAGATGAGGTATTTGAGTGTGTTTGGAGTAGTTTCTGCATCTTTTAGCCTGTTCCATTGATCCTTGGGTCTTGCTTTGTGCCAGTACCATGCTGTTTTTATCACAGTAGCTTTGTGGTATAGTTTCAGGTCAGGGGTTGTGATGCCCCCTGCCTTGTCCCTGTGGCTCAGGATTGTTTTTGCTATTCTTGGTGTCTTCTCATTTCCAGATGAAATGCGTAATTGCTTTTTCTAATTCTGTGCAGTATGTTAATGGTATTTTGATTGGAATTGTATTAATTATGTATAGTAATAGGAAGTATGGCCATTTTCACTATGTTGGTTCTTCCTACCCAAGAACACAGTATATAGTATAATCAATTTTTCAAAATTTAAACATTAAAAAAAAATTAAACATTCAATGTATATTTTGATCATGCCTCATAGTAACAGTGTAAGAGATGATAATCCTTGGGCTAGATTGTTTGAATTGGAGGTGGTGAAGCATGATTAGATTCTGGATATATTTTGATGTCACAAGAAATTTGCTGAAGGACAGTTGTGATATATGGAAGAGATGTTAAGGATGACTCCTATTTTTTCTTTTTGGCTTCAACAACCTGGAGGATGGAGTTACCATTTACTGAGCTGGAGGTAACTAGGTTTGGGGATCGGGGATCCTGGAGATTAGGTATTCCATTTTGCTTGAAATGTTACTCATAAACTGTTGGATATTCAGAGTCTATAGTTGAAGGGAGAGCTCTGCTCTGGACTTTAAATTTTGGAATTTGTAAGGCTCTAGTTGTATAAAATATCTGTTTAGATAATATTTGTTTAAAACTTACTATATGACCAGGTGTTGTGGCACACATCTGTAATCCCAGCACTGGGGAGGCTGAGGCAGGAGGATCACTGTGAGATCAAGGCAAGCCTCAGCTACGTAGTTGAGTTCAAGGCCAGCCTGAACTACATAATGAGACTCTATCTCAAAAAACAAAAAACAAAACAACAAAATTTTTGCTGTATTTCTTTAGGTACCAGGTACTGCAGAGAATGCACGATCATGTGTCCGAGCTTATTTTTCTGATCTGCATGAAACTCTGTGTCGTCAAGAAGAAATGGCTTTAAGTGTTGTTGATGCTCATGTTCGTGAAAAACTGATTTGGCTCAGGCAGCAACAAGAAGATATGACTATTTTGTTGTCACAAGTTTCAACTGCCTGCCTTCATTGTGAAAAAACTTTGCAGCAGGTAAGTGGTTTAAATGTAGCGATAACCATAGTTGTAGGGCTAAATAGATAATTACCAGAGATACACACTATTCTATTTTATTTATTTAGTGACTATTTGGGCCATCCTGCATGCATTCATATTGTTCTTAGGATGTGGTTGTAAATTCAGATTACTGCATTAACCATATCGGTGTCTTGGTCTTCATTTACTCCTTCCATTACATAAAGTTGTGGATTCTAGCAACCATCTAACTTCCTGTTCTTCTTCAGTCATGCCAGGCTTCTGTACTGTTGTTTGCCAACTATATGCTATTTTTTCTGCGTAGAGTGCCTCTCTTTTCTGTCAGTGGAAATCTTCCTTTTCCTTCAAGGTTTGGTTTGAACATTTGCTAATCTTTGGAGCTTTCTCTCCCTTAGTCTTTTTTTTTTTTTTTTTTTGTATGCCTCTAGCATGTACTCCTTGCCTCTGTTCTAATTTGATGGTTCTTCGGTGTTACAGAAAACCCAAATTTTGTGATAGTTGAGGTATTGCAAGTCATTTGTTACCTAGTTTGCAGATGATTTGTTTTTTAAGTACATGAAATTCCACATTATTCTAACAAAAATATCCGGCTTACACCTTTCTGTTTTGGATCTGCTTTCATAAGTGAGAGACAAGATGATAATTACTTCCCTAGGAATTCTAGAACAGCTGCTGTTAATAGTTGTATCTTTTTTTTGAGATAGGGTCTTGCTGTGTAGTTCAGGCTCGGCTTGAACTCACCGTGTGACCCAGACTTGTCTCAGACTTGTGGTAATACTCCTGACTCAGCCTCTCCAGTGCTGGGATTACAGGTGTGTGCAACCAAGCCATCTACATTAAGTTCTTTATGTTCAATTAGCTGGATTATTTATGTCTTTTTTTTTGGTGCTAGGGATCGAACTCAGGGCCTAGTGCTTGCAAGGCAGCATCTCTAATCAGTGAGCTAAATCCCCAGCCTTAAGTCTTCTGATTTGACCTTGAATTATATAGTATACATTTTTGCCCCAGAAGATATCTGAGTGTATCTTGTTCATCTTTGTATCTTTAAATTCTTTGGGTATAGATAGAAAGCGTTTAACAAATACTTGTTCATCTCATGGTGGGTGATCAGGCTACACAGCAAAGTCAGAACAGAATAATGTCATATTTACTCAACTACTTGAGAATTTTCGTATTTACTTTATGGAAAAGTATGATCATATTTACTGAAGTATTTTAAAGTATTTTAGAGTTTCTGAAGGAAGTATTATGTCAGAAATACTGGTTATTGTCAGTGATACATTATTCCATTGTGTTCATGTACCTAAAATTGGGGTCTTGGATTCATTTTTCACATTGAACCATTAATTTTTTTCTTATTTAAAGAAATTTTTAATTTATATGTAATAACCGTATGTACTTAGGTGCTTATTTTTGATGTATATATTGTGTAGTGATTGTATTAGGGAAATTAGCATATCCATCGCCTCAAACATTTATTATTTCTTTGTGATGAGAACTTAAAGAACAGAAAGAACTTAAAGAATGTATCTCTCTCTATATACATCTCTCTGTATATTTTGGGTTTTTTGGTTGTTTTTTTTTTTTTTTTTGGCGCTGGGGATCGAACTCAGCAAAATACCCTCAGATAATCCAGTCAGGGGTTGGGAATTTAGGTCAGTGGTAGGGCACTTTCCTAGCAATCACAAGGCTGTAACCCTGACCCTTTTTTCTTATTTTTGAACCAGGGTCTAAGTTCCTCAGGCTGGCCTCAAATTTGCAATCTTCCTGCCTTAGCCTCCCAAGTATCTGGGATTATAGACATGTGCCAGCACATCTGACTCACTTTCCTGATTTCTGATGCATATTTTACTTTTACTTGTTTTGATAATTAATATAAATCAATACA